>CM022954.1:50955503-51070996 GCA_012931725.1 Litsea cubeba
GTTAGGTTGTGTTACTTCATAAGCCTTTGGTTAGTTGGCTTGTCAAGGGATCATTTTCCATTCCATAGGATGAATATGGATTGGGTTTGAGTTGAGCCCATGCTGGTCTTTTATTGGTTATTCTGGGTGAGGTCTTTTGGGTAACCGGGTTGCATCCCTATTCTTGAGTTGGCAAATTGATTAAGGGCATCACTTCCCTGATGAAATTTGTAAGAGACTTCGGTAGAACTTTATGCCGCAATCTTGAATGCTAATGGGTTTGAACGTTGAAGTGCTTAAATCTACCAGCCCTGCAGTCCTTGGAATTAATGATACAAAAATTGCATTTAGCTTCTTGTTCAATTTCTTCCATTAGAAGAATTGCCCAACATGCTAGCCAATCTTCTTTTTAAGAAAACCCCTCACGATTTTATGAAAGCAAAGTGAAATCCATGAGAACCCAAAGCCTTCTCTTCTTTATATCAGTTTAAAGCTTAAAATTTACCAAAATATAAGGAAAAGCTTGAAGATAGGAGGCAGGCCATATCAATCCACCATTTGTTCTAGACCCTTTTAAGAATATGACATACATATCACAACGATGCCCTCTTCTCAGCCCATGCCATATCTGACTGGTTATCATAACTTACACAACCAGTCCATCCTAATTGCTCATCTCACTTGGTTTATTTAAGCTGTCTTTCTAAATAGGCAACTGTCAGTGACTCTTCATAAAAGCAAACTTTTCTGCTTTCCTTTAAATTTCTATAGTTAAATTATGTAGGGACTAAATCCTAAAGAACTTTGCTTTCTAACTCTCATTCAACAGGAATTTATGAGCCGCAGGGAGTTGATGTTCCAGATCCTATCCAAACTGTCTGCACCAGATGGGGTGCTGATCCCTTCAGTTTAGGCTCTTATTCTCATGTTGCAGTGGGAGCATCAGGTGATGACTATGATATCTTAGCGGAACATGTTGGAGATGGCAGGCTTTTCTTTGCTGGAGAGGCCACAACTAGGCGATACCCTGCAACCATGCATGGCGCATTCCTGAGTGGTCTGAGAGAAGCTGCCAATATGTCTCACCATTTTAATGCTCGAGCTTCGCAAATAAAAGTTGAAAGAAGCCAATCAAAGGACTCTCAGTCATGTGCAGCTCTTCTTGCCGATTTGTTTAGGGAACCTGATTTAGAATTTGGCAGTTTCTCTGTCATTTATTGCCACAAGTCTTCTGATCCCAAGTCAATGGCAATCTTAAGGGTCATGTTTGGAGGTCCGCGAAAAAAGAGTTATGAAGGATCAAAGGCAGATCAGCAGTATTCCAATAAAGTACTGTTTCAGCAGCTTCAATCGCATTTTAATCAGCAACAACAGCTTCATGTTTACACCTTGCTATCAAAGCAGCAAGCTCTTGAATTGAGAGAGGTTAGAGGAGGTGACGATATGAGATTAAACTACCTATGTGAAAAACTTGGTGTCAAATTAGTGGGGAGAAAAGGTTTGGGATCTGCTGCTGATTCTGTTATTGCTTTAATCAAGGCTGAAAGGGGCAGCCAGAGAAATGCATCAAATTCATTAGTTCTTAAATCAGGTGAATGATTTAATTTATACCAGAGCATCATCAGTAGAAAGCTGGGTAATAGTTGGGTGCTCTCTCATTGGTTCATGAAATCAGATATTAAAGTGACGATAAGGTCCTCTTCTGCTCATATAGCATTTTCCAGGTATGTGCAGACCTTCAAGTATCTGAATCTGTTATGTTTGCTGTATATTCTGTTTTCATTTTTTTTTGTTCTGTAGTTCTCCTTGCTGTTCAATATATCAAGCCATTTTATTAGCAAGAGAGATTAAACTGCTGGTCTTAGATGATTTTTTGGAGAGTCTTCTCCATCTGTAATCTATTCTTTATTGAAAATTGAAAGACTTGCTTATCTTTCAAAAAAAAAGAGAGAGATTAAACTGTTGAATGGTGCACATTTCTGTTTCTAGAATTGATCTTCCGGAACTTGTCATTTTCCGAGAAAGTTTCAGATTTTATAGGCTAGAATCCTAACTACTAGGAAACCTCATCTAGCCTCACATCCATTGAAGTGAAAATGCATTTTGTATCATGCTGGAAGTGTGTTTTTTCTGGTAATGTATGTGTAATTTGTTTGCACTAAGGTGTTGATCTGGCTGAAATAGCACTTGCTGCAATGATATGGTGGGGCTGTGGGTGCGAACCTGTATAAATCGTGCTTGTTCCTGTACGTATCTCATTGCCAGTAGGCCAGCACATAAGAAACTGGTTGATGATATGTGGGCTAGATTTGATCTTCTATAAAATACGAAAAGAAATGTTGAAATTGTGTAATCTGAAAGTATTTTGGAGAACTGTTGCTATGTTTTGTCATCTTGTTATCCATGAATCAAAATTTTATAATGGCATTCTGGCGCTGAAATCTCTCATGCTTTAGCTCTACTGATAAAGTATTTTTTTTTGTTTCATTTCATAGCTGTTTCTGTATCATGTTTCCAACTCTTGCAACTGCGACTATGCATTAAGATCTTCATTAATAATTTAGGTCTTTCTTGAGCTCATTGTCATATTTGATGGATCTGGTAGTCTTTTAAGGGTAGATCTCCCTTTGGTAACCCAATCTGAGAGTAAATGTGATAGACCAGTGGTGGCTATACTTCATTCTATATGTCAAGTAGGTTTTTGAGTATTGCCAATTTTTGAGTATTGACCCACGTGCTTTCAAATGCAAATAAGTATCTCAAAATTTTTATCAACTTAGGCATCCTTTGATAACATTAATCAGATATGCTTCAAAATAAGTATTTAGTTTGGGCCTTTTTATAATGAATTAGTTATCATATAGTTGAATACAAGCACCGTACATAACAGAAATTATTGTCCAAATGTCTGGATATTTCAAATTAAGTAGAAAATCACAGGAAAAAAGTTGCAGAAAAGAAATTAATTGTAAGTAATTAAATTGAAAAATAAAAGAGAAATAAATTTAAATCTCTGTTGAAAATCGACTATGTATGATTGTCATTGTTTTAACTATTTTATTTAAATAATATTGGAATCTCTTGCGGTTTTTTTTTTTTTTTCCCGCTACTCTCAGAACTATCATGCGGTGGTGTAAAACCACATGGGGAGGGTAGAAAGCTAAGTTGTTGGGAGCCCGGTTTTTAGAAGAAATCTTATTGATGTGGAAGACCAGATTCATTCTCTTTGCTCTCATTAGTGGAGTCTGTGTGTGTCATGCAGATGTGGAGTCGTGGATCACTTGTTTCATTTCCAATATGCTCAAAAGATGCAGTAGTCTGCTTTATTGTAGTTGCACTGCGTTTGAGTATTGCTGAACACCTTCACATGTCGATTTGCAATCTGCAATGGATGTTGGCTTACCAAGGGGCGGAATTACATGGAAGGCTTTGTGTATGGCTGTTATTTGGGTTATATGGAAAGAAAGGAATATGCAATTCTTTGAAGGGAAGTCATCTAAAATGGATATGCGTTAATGGACAATGTGGAATTTCTTGTACCCCCCTTGATCCCAATTCTTCAATTTTTAGATGAAATGACTAACATCAGGTGCTGGCACATGATTGCCTTTTACCCCATCCATGCAAGTATGTTGCTGCTCATGGCCGCCTCTATCAGTTTGATGATAATGCCATTAAGAATCCAGGGGTAACAGGCGTGGAGAGAATATCCAAGACGATGGTGCTAACCCTTGTAGCTTGTAGCTTATTCTGGCCCTGCTGGTTTTTGTTTGGTCTATGAGGTGGAGATGCTGGCCCTGCTAGTCTTGGCGAAGCCAATTGCCTTAACCTTGGGGTAATTTATGGTGGAAGGTGATTCCTTTTTTATCCCTTGGCCAGTTTGGCAACTCTACTAATAAAGTCAAGTGAAGTAAAGTTGATTTTGAAGAAAGAATAAATATAAGTGGGTTATAATGGTTTTTTTTTTTTAGTTTGTTATGAATTTTTTTTTTTACTTTTTGTATGGGAAAGTGGAGTTTTTTTTTTTTTTTTTTTTTTTTTTTTTTTTTTTGTATTTTAATAGATAAAGGTGATTGTTTTTTTTTTTGGGAGATGTGGTGGATCTTCAACACTTCTTTTTGGTATATGGAAGCTGATAATGAATTAGAAGGCTGACTTTGTTTTTGCTTCGTTTAGACTTCCTGTTTTTTAAATGTACATCACTTTTACTGTATATTTTCCTCATTTTTACAAAGTTGCTTTTAAAAGGTTTTTAATGAGACTGTATTGCTATCCCATTTTTGTAAATTATCACAGATACTTTGTAGTTGAATGCACAGTAACCTCAATTCTGCAAGCTGGACTTACTACTTACTATCCATCTCTTAACAAACTTGCTGTTGCAATGACTTACAGCCTACTTATTTCAAGTGGATAAGAGTTTTGGATGCTTAGTTTTTCCATCCACATTCTAAACACTCTCTTTTTTTTTATCTGACTAAATAATCTTTTTGCTGCTTGTTAGTTCGTTCCTCCAGGATTTTTAAATATTTACACAACTTGAAACCAGCAGATCCCCAAATAGCCAGTTATCCCCTACTAAATTTCAATCCCAGTTCCTCATTATGAACCATGATCCAAGTTCAACAGCACCAGTTGGAAACAGAAGGTTTGTTATTATATAGTAATGAAAAGTAATGGCTGTTGTCATTTCCACACACACACAAAGAGAGAGAGAGAAGATACGAGCGAGAGAGAGAGAGAGGAGAGAGCAAAACCACATGCAACTTCATCTCCTATTCTCCTCATTTTCCAAGCATCTCATAAAATTCTTGGTGGCAGAAGAAGAATATCAGTAGCTAAGGGCGAGTTGAAGGCCAAGTGTAGCATGGAAAAGAAGAGGGCCATGATTCCACTTCCCAAGATCCCATGAACATTACGTAGTCCTGGATTTCCCTACGAACATCAAGATATTTATTTACTCTTCTGCTTGCAACCTAGAATCCAAGAAAAAGGAAAGAAATTCTATATTTCCAAACAAAAAGAGGTTCATCAATCCTTTTTCCTCTCTCCCCCATGATACGATCCTATAGGCCCCCACAGCTTCAGGACTGGCAAGAGATTGAAGAGAAATGATCTCAAGCTGCCATCAATATGGTGCTGATGGGGGCTTGTATCTTTTGTAGGGCCCACCATTGCACCATCAAACTATGCCCATATTACATAGATGCCTCCATTTCAGAACTGTCCCATATTTCACCCCAAATAAGAGTGCCATAAACCTTTGGACTCTTGACTGTGTAGAAACAAAAACTATATATCATACATGATCAATCCTACAGTCCATGCATTTCAGATTGAACAGAAATGTAGGCCAATCTTAACCAGAGGTGCCCATGTGATGTGGGCATGTTCTATTATACTAAAGTGAGCCCCGAACAGGATGAATCAAGGTTTTTGCTACTGTCGGCACCATACTGATGGATCAAGCTATCTGGCCATGTTTTCAGGTCTGATCATACAAGGATAAAGCGTGGGATCTTTTCTCCAAATTAAGATAAAGACCAACAATCCAGCAGCATGTAAATATTGAGAATCTGAAAGAAAGTGAAAAATGGCCAACATTCATTGGGTATAAGTCCTTCAATTGACCGGTTACGATATTCCAGCTGCTGCAGTTTTTTTTTGTTTTTTTTCTGCCATGGCCCACCTCTGGTGGAGCCTAACAGATGGATGCTCTAAATGGTGCCCTTGTTCTGGCAGCTTTAAGAGAATTTATAGGGTATCTAAAATTCAAATCCTAAAGATCAGTTTACCTCAAAGAGGCTGGGTAAGATAGTTTGAATGGTCAAGAGAGAGAGGCCAATAAAACCTGTTACAGCATGAGGACTGCAAACAAAGATAGAGAAAAAAATACAAATATGAGTGAGAGAGAGTGAGAGAGTAGGCACAGTAACATAGTAGTCAAAGATCAATGCCTGACAAAGACCAGCCATTTTAGTTATTAGGTCATTTTTAGGGTGCATTGTGGAACCCTTCTCCATGAGAGCACAGAATTCTGGATTCAAATCCTCCTTGGGACTCTGATTTCCTCCAGCATGGAAAAGCGCGCTCAAAATTACAAAAAAAATTTCATGGTGCAGATGCCACACCAACCAGTGGAAAAAATCGCAGGTGGCAGAAAAGGTGTTGTTTTTCTGCTATCAAAACACCCTTAGGCATGGGTCAAACCCACAGGCCTGAGTCAGGCCTACCCAAACCTTCAGTGCTATATAATGTGGCATTTGTTACATATGCCATCTAAATGGAGCTCCAGGGCCAAGTTCATTTAGTTATGGAGGCAGAAACTAGGCTTGTTGCCAGCCCACGAACCTAAAACTTGGCCCAAATTCAGCCCAAAAAAGAAACAGCTGAACATGGGTCGCCCCAGGCTGGCCCTTTCCACTCGCAACCCTGAAGGCACGATGTGTTGACCGATAAAGTAATGATATATCTTGAGGATAAACTTGGAATAAAGCTAAATGTCTCTATACCTCTCAAGATGGGCTTATCAGAAGTAAGTAATGATGTTATTCCACCAGTAGCACCAAGAGCAAAGAAGAAGAACATGCCACCAAGGAGCTTAGGGTGTAAGTCTTTGGCCTTGGCCTTCTCTTCCTTCCATGATAAAACCGATGAATTCCATTAGCAATCAAACCCATTACATTTAAAGAACCACTAAACTTCAAAAGTTACTTTAAAAAGAAGAGAAACAATCAAAAGTTGATTGTTATATACACATTTGCATTAAGTATAAACACTCCCCCCTTTCAAAGATGTCCTTCATTTCATAACGACATTCCCTTTTATGACATAATAAAGGATGAGATTATTGGAAAGACGTTACTCCCAAACATGCATCTGAGAAAGATGTGCCAACTGTTTCATAGAGATAGTGAGACCAAGAAACCTGACTACTGCAACCACTTCTGTGGTGGGTTCGACAAAATAAATGATCTAGATTTCCTGAACTGAAAGGTGGGACTGCCAGTAAGGAATGCTCCAGCTGAAAATTGTATCATTTGAGTGGTGCAGCCATTTTTCTAAAATTGAAACCTAATTCCCATTCTCATTCTCTCTTCCATCAAATCAATCTCATAGCTCTTTTTTTGCAACAATTTTTCAGTCATCAAACGTCCTACTTTTGGAGGTCGAGATACTATAACTGCTTGACATTGTGGATCACCAAGGGAGAACACTAATGGGTCTGAATGAGGGACAAAGCTGAGAAAAAAGATGGAGAAACTTATCACATTTTCAAAAACTCTAGATATTTTCTCCTCATCCAAATAGACCCTAAGCTGTTTGGGGGCTTTACTAATGGAGTTGAGTGGAGAGGAGATTATTTCGAAGAAAGAATAAAATATAAGTGAGTTATGATGGTATTTTATTTTTAGTTGTTTATTATGGAATCGTTTTGACTTTTTGTATTGATTGTGGAGTTTTTTTTGTCTTTTAGTGGAGAAATGAGGTTACTTTTGACTTTTTTTTAAAAATATGGTGGGAAATTTGAATTAAAGTACTTTTGATGGGACTTTTTCTTGAGAAATGGGGGCTTTACCTTACTTGACTCTAACAGTAGAGTTGCCATGTCAAGATATGCGTGGAGGTTCAAGAAATACATCTGTCATCACAAGCATGTGAGATGCCTCTACAATGTATTACACCTATGATTGGTCAGCTGTCACTGGGAAAACCAGTGAGCAATAAAGACAAGATGATACTTATCCTACCTGTACTAGGAACCGAACATATCAGTCCCTCTCCTCCACCTGCAATGATTTGAAAAATGGAGTGGACCATCCTGTGGGTGTTTCCTCTCTTTTCTCCTTCAGTACTGAAATTGGCAACCGAGTGAAAGCCTGCCTCATATAATTCCTGATTGTTAGAATGGCATGTCAGACATGTGGACCTTCCAATTGTAGTGGTGTTGACCGTATCAATACATAGATTAATGTTGAGTAGATAATTGTGCATTGATTTTGTAATTGCCATTTATGGGATGGAATCACCCAATTAAGGGATTGCCTTACTGTACATACTATATTGAGATGATTGGAATTTATATATTCAGAGGATCGATCCTAAGGATGATGACTGAAGTTAATTGAGAAAATCAATTTCTTAGATTTCTCTGAGAAAATCTGACATGGTATCAGAGCCATGAAAAGAATTTAGGAATTTTTATACCTTTCGATTGCACTGTCGTCATCGCTCTTGTTGGCGATCATCTCAGTAGCTCCTCGCATCTTGACTTCGGATATCAAGGCATCGTCACTATCTCTTGTTCATAGCTCTGTTGATTGAGGGTTTGAAACATCAAAACCCTATCTCGGACTCGTAGTGACATCTCGTGATCATCTCTGCGCTGATTCTGGTGAGCGTGGATCTTTGTTGTCTCACGTCGACATCTTCCTCGTATCCTCGTCACTATCTCGACGAAGTGAACGGAGCACCCTCGCTCTCTGCTTTGTTGCAGAAGATACATCTCTGTGTCAAGTGGACCCAGTTCTGCTCACAGCACTTCTCAAGGTGTATCACTTTATTATTCTCTGCTCCTACTCAAGTGATTATTCAGCCTCACTGTGGATATTCCACAGTTCATAAACCTTGGGAGTGTTCTGGGTATTTTCCTACTTGCTTTTCTGCCAATTAGGTCAGGGCATCTCTAGCAATTAATTTTCTGCAAGTTACTATTCTTGCATTTGATTACTATCATGGCTGGAAAATCTGAAAGTCTACTTGTTAAATTGAATGGGAAAAATTACTTTTCTTGGGAATTCCAACTCAGTATATTTTTAAAGGGAAAAAATCTTTGGGGACATATTGATGGTTCTTCTGCAAAGCCATCAAATAAGGAGGCTGACAAATTTGTTCAATGGGAAATAGATGATGCAAAAATAATGAGTTGGATACTTAGCTCTGTGGAACAACAGTTTGTGCTCAAACTACGTCCGTATAAAACATCCAAAGGGATGTGGGATTACTTAAAGAAAATTTATAATCAGGAAACTGCAGTAAGAAAATTTCAATTGGAACTTGAGCTCTCGGAATATTCTCAAGAGAATAAAACCGTTGAAGAATATCATTCTGGGTTTATTAATCTTTGGAGCGAATACACTGAATTAATTTATGCAAAGGTTCCTGATGAAGCCCTTGCTGCTATTCAGAAGGTTTATGATGATAGTCAAAGAGACCAATTTCTTATGAAACTTCGCAAAGATTTTGAACATATTCGTAGCAGTTTGATGAGTCGTGTCCCCGCTCCATCCATGGACGATTGTCTTGGAGAATTGCTTAGAGAAGAGCAACGTCAGGTCTCACAGGTCAGTTTAGAACAAAAGGGGGGAACCATCAATGGCCATGACATTGCCTATGCAACTCAAACTCGGACTAGGGATATGAGCAAGACACAATGCTATGGGTGCAAAGAATACGGTCATATAGCAACACAATGCAAGAAAAAATCTTGTAACTATTGCAAGAAGCCAGGTCATGTCATATCAGAGTGCCGCAAGCGACCACAAAATCGCAACAAGGCGTATCATGTCACTACAGAAGGGGGTTCTTTTACCAGCACTGTTGCAGCCATGCCTCCACAATCTGTTGCTACTTCTGCATCACCAATCATGCCACCACAGCCTTCCACTACTTTGACACCAGAAATGATTCAACAAATGCAGCAAATGATTCACTTAGCTTTCTCAGCCTTAGGTCTGTCAGGTAAAATCTCCAACCAATCTGTTTGGTATCTGGACTTGGGAGCGTCAAATCATATGACCCATTCTGTTGATCATTTCTCTCATGTCAAAAAATATGATGGCGATTTAACAATTCACACTGCCAATGGTGCGTCTCTTCCAGTTCATGCAGTTGGTGACATCCCTCATTCTCTACCATTAAAACATGTGCTTTATTCTCCGGATTTAGCCACCAATTTGCTTTCTGTTGGCCAATTGGCAGAAAACAACTGCAAAATCTCATTTTCATCCTCTGGCTGTTTTGTACAGGATTAGGCATCGGGGAAGGTGATAGCGGAGGGGACTAAGTGCAGAAGATTTTTCCCCTTCAAATTCTAGCTTGTCCTAAGAATAAGACCTTGTTTTCTTTCTTCTGCAACTCTCCTATAAATAAAGACTATTTGTTATGGCATAAGCATCTGGGGCATCCAAACACTCAAAAGTTATTTCATTTGTTAAATAGTGGGTTGCTTATGAATAAAATTGCTTGTTCATTGAAAGATGTTGCTTTTGATTGTTCTAGTTGTAAATTGGGTAAAAGCAAATCTCTTCCTTTTCCTTCTCATAAAGACATCACAACAAGCCGTTTTGATTTAATTCATACAGATGTTTGGGGCATAGCACCAGCCATTTCTCATTCTCATCATAAATATTTTCTTACATTCATAGATGATTATAGCAGATTTACATGGGTTTATTTTATACATGCCAAATCTGAAGTTTTAATGTCTTTAAAAAGTTCCTTTCCCTGGTTGAGAATCAATTTTCAAAAACAATCAAGATTTTGCGCTCCGACTCTGGGGGGGGGGGGGGAATATGTCGCTCAACCATTCCAAGATTTTTTACAACATAAAGGCATCATTTCTTAAAGAACGTGTCCATACACTCCTCAACAAAATGGAGTAGCTGAAAGAAAAAATCGTCATATTCTTGATGTTGCTCGCACCTTGCTCGTTGATTCGTCGATTCCATCAAAATTCTGGGTAGAAGCCTTGTCAACTACTATGCATCTTATCAAACGCCTTCCATCACCTAAGCTTCAAAATCAGTACCCTTACTTACGTTTGCATGGATCCACACCGCTTTCTAATCATCTTCATACATTTGGGTGTGTCTGCTTTGTTCATTCTACCACCCCATGAAAGACACAAACTCTCAGCTCAGTCAATCAAATGTGCTTTCCTTGGATATGCTGCATTTCAAAAGGGTTTTCTATGTTATGATCCTCTTGCCCATCGCATTCGCATTTCTCGAAACGTTGTGTTCTTTGAAAATCAGTCTTTCTTTCAAACTCATCTATCAACTCGTACAGCCTCAAACATTTCCTTTCTTCCTAGTTTCTCTGATTCTCTTACCACAACAAGGTTCAAACCTGGACTAGTATATGTCAGAAGGAATCCTACCGAGAATCATGCACAAGGGCTGCCCCCTTCCTGCACCGGAACCAGCACCTGATCCTGGTCCACCAATTCTTCGGAGAATCCACGCGCCTCTCGCATCCCCCTAATCGTTTATCACTTCTTGCTACTTTATCTTCCATTTTTTATGCCTGATACATATTCGCAAGCTGTTGCAACATGATTGTTGGAGACAGGCAATGCAGGATGAACTTAATGCACTCCAGCGGAACCATACTTGGGACATTGTTCCTTGCCCCTCTCACATCAAACCCATTGGTTTGTAAGTGGATTTACTCTGTCAAGCTTAAATCTAATGGCTCTTTGGATCGATTCAAAGCTCGTCTTGTCGCTTTAGGCAATCGACAGGAGTATGGTGTTGATTATGAGGAGACATTTGCTCCAGTTGCAAAGATGACCACAGTTTGTATTCTCTTAGCTATTGCTGCATCTCAAGCATGGCCTCTACTCCAGATGGATGTTAAGAATGCATTCTTACATGGGGATCTTAAAGAAGAAGTTTACATGCGGGTTCCTTTAGGACTACCTTCTCATTCCAAAGAGGATGGCTTGCAGGTTAAACCGTTCTCTTTATGGACTGAAGCAAGCTCCGAGGGCATGGTTTTGAAAATTTTTCGAAAAACTCTTCTATCGGCTGGTTTCATACAAAGTCAATATGATCCATCCCTCTCTTCTTCGAAAAACCTCTCGCGGCATCACAATATTGCTGGTTTATGTTGATGATATCATTATCTCAGGCAATGATCCCGATGGCATCTTACAATTACAAACATGACTTCATGCTTCATTTCACATGAAAGATTTAGGTCCACTCACATACTTCCTTGGCCTTGAAGTTCACAAAATCAAGGGAGGATTATCATTAATCAGCACAAATATACTCAAGATCTCATTGTTCAGCTCGCTTGCAAAACACAGCTCCAGTGGACACTCCATTAGAGATCAATGTGAAATATAGGAAAGATGATGGTAATCCTCTCTCTGACCCGACAATCTACAGAAAGCTCGTCGAAAGCCTTGTCTATTTAACAATACTAGACCCGACATTTCTCATGCTGAAAATCTTGCCAGTCAGTTCATGACTCAGCCTACCCATCTTCATTTAGCCACTGTCAAGAGAATCATTCGCCATCTTCAAGGTACATCAGAACGCAGTCTATTTTTCCCCACTACTTCCACTATGCAACTTAAAGCATATTGTGATGCTGACTGGGCAGGATATCCGGACACAAGACGGTCCACTACAGGATGGTGTGTTTATTTGGGGAATGCATTGATTTTTTGGAAATGCAAAATACAAGATCGAGTTTCAAAATCTTCGATTGAGGCCGAATATCGCTCTATGTCATTGGCCTGCTCTGAGATTGTTTGGTTACGACGCTTGCTTGATGAGCTTGGTTTCTCACAACCAACCTCTACACCTCTTCATGCAGATAATACCAGTGCCATTCAAATTGCCGAGAATCCTGTTTTTCATGAGCGCACAAAACACATAGAGGTTGATTGTCACTATATTCGACAAGCATATGATGACAAAACTATTACTTTGCCTCATGTTTACTACAGATTTGCCAGATTGCTGACATATTCACTAAAACCTTACCTCGTGTCAAACACCAATTCTTTGTTAGCAAATTGATGTTGTTTGATTCACCCACATCAATTTGAGGGGGGGGGGGGGGGGGGGGGGGGGGTGTTAGAATGGCATGTCAGACATGTGGACCTTCCAATTGTAGTGGTGTTGACTGTATCAATACATAGATTAATGTTGGGTAGATAATTGTGCATTGATTTTGTAATTGCCTATTTATGGGATGGAATCACCCAATTAAGGGGATTACCTTATACATACTATATTGAGATGATTGGAATTTATATATTCAGAGGATCGATCCTAAGGATGATGATTGAAAGTTAATTGAGAAAATCAATTTCTTAGATTTCTCTGAGAAAATCTGACACTGATAACCATTTGTTGTATCATGAAATGTTATGGGAGCGTAGCTGGTGATTCTGTATGTTTCGTTGGTAATAAAAAGATGGAACTTAACAATCTTCCCTGAACCTCTATGGTTGCGTAATTTGAAGCATGCAAAAGAGGTCAAAGGAGTGAGGACTGGTACACCCTCTTCAATAAAAAGATGGAACTTAATATTGAGCTGCAAATGTGCATAAAACCACCCAAAGGTGGGGACAATTGCCCAACATGCACATTTGGATTTAACCAACTGTTTCTCATATGAATCATTCTCGGGCTGGTACACCCTCTTCATTAAAAAGATGGAACTTAATCTTGAGCTACAAATATGCATAAAAACACCCAAAGTTGGGGACAATTTCCCAAGATGTTAAACATTTGGATTTAACCAACTGTTTCTAATATGAATCATTCTCAGGCATTATTTTTGCTACTGTGCTGCAAATCTGGTCAGGTTATTGGGTTAGAGTAAATAATATCAGCATTCGGCACGCAGTTGAAGAGAGGGTATATGTAGAGTTTTCATGGAAATAGTCAAATAGATATGCAATCCTTTAGTTGAAGTAGTCCCAAAAATCTGCTATTTAATAGAGTTTCTTCATATGATTTTATGTAGAAGAATCTACAACTAGAAACTACAACAAACAGGGTATTGACCGATGAAGATTGATGGGGTTTTATTTACAAACAGATTTAACAGAACCAGAGTAGTTCTCAATATCAGTCCAAGTTAGTTTCCACAGTATAAATCAGTAGATGCATTTATGGCTTTAGACTCACAGAAATTTGCAATTATATGAATAGGTGGGCAAATCAACCTGACATGGACTCTCTGGATGCAACCAAGCAGTTATCTCTTAATCGCCTACCACTAGAAGAACAGAAGAAAAACATAGATTTTTCTAGGTTATGAAATTTATCATTTATAGCATAGATTCCAGAAAGGAAATGTCCGCCATTTATTTTCTGGGATTAAATATTGTCACAACCCACAATAAGATTTCAGCAGACTGTAAGTGTACTGTGGTGGGAATGGAACCAAACTATTTTGCTTCTTTTTCATCCAATAAAAAGTTTTTTTTATGAAAAAGAAAGTTGCAAAATATTCATTGGTACTTTCGGAGGACAAAATCTGTCATCATAAAAAATAATCATCAATTATAAAGGCATACAGCCTTAGAAAAAGCTCATTAAATAAACTAACTCATTAATAAAAATTTCTATTTTCTTTATTGCATTTCAGATACTGTGCATTTTTCTTGGTCCATTTTCGCTACATGTAATTTGTAAATATGAAAAATCAGATCATACATGATTAGAAATCCAGTTCTGCTTGAATTAAAGTCGAATCTAGACCTGTGAATTAGGAGTATATAATATGCCCATGTTTATTCTCGATGCAAAACACAAGCACTGACAGATTGACCTTGTTTAATTTGAAACAATAACCCTAGCAAACGAAATAATAAACAATACAGATAATGAATGTACTCTATTTATATATGATAGTGATAATGAAATAAGAACTATATGATGCAGATTTGATGGATGATATTGATGAATTAGCACTAAACTACATGGCCCAATGGGACCAGGCCAAGGGTATGGAGCTATGGCCCTTAAATAATTGAAACTCACATTCGGAGGGGCTGATTAGCATCATTGCTTTTGTGCAATGGTAAAAGTCTCGAGCTGTCATGCATGCAAATGCAAGTTTGAGTCCTGTGAGCAGCCACTTTGTGCACAATATGCCAAAGGATAGGTCCATCTCCAGTCTGGATCCTCCCAGGACCCTGATTTGGCGGGACCCACACTGGGTAATGACCTCTTTTATTTAGAGGGGTGGATTTGACAGCCAAGCAAATTAGCACACCCATCTGACCAACCAGGCCCAATACTACAGTTGATTGGTCAAGCCAGGCTAATAATAGGCCCAGCTGTCCAGTCGTGTAGCCACATAAGGGACTGCACCCAAATCCAAAGGGGTCCACAATACTGTGGGGCACAGAAAGCCCTCACATTTTCTTTTTTTTCTTTATTTGTTTCCCTTTAGGAACACTGTATTTGGATGTCTGGATTATTTCATCTATTTGGGAACTTGTGGTTTGGAGTAAGTTGTGTTAGGGCTTCTTAATAAGAACCATATAAATATTAGAAATAAACAGCCTGCACTTCTTCTTGGCTGTGTTTTTATTAATTAAACTCTTTGCATCAGTTGTGCATATTATGTTGCTTGGGACTTTCTGATCTCATGCGTGGATCATTGTCAAAGAGCTGTCTGGACTCTAGATCAGTGGCAGCCTATGATGCATGGATACTTCACTTATCGTGTGTAAAATTCATACTTATTAAGAAGTGTAAAATCTGATTCTTCACTTTCTATGTGTAAAATCCGTGTTCATGCAGTGTCCATGGCATGTCCCTGTCGTGTCCATGCCGTATCTGGACATCATAGGTAGCAGCCTCTTCTACAATTGTAGGTATGTCCAAATAGGCTGGATCTACATCACTATACCCAATTACTGATATTATGGCACAAGTATTAGAAAATATAATGCTAAAAGGTATTTCTAACTAATACAGGAGAGTAGCAATCATTGATAGAAATCAACAATGAGAAAGGAACATGACATTATTCCACACTTCTCAATCTAGCACATGGTTTCTTAATGGATCTATGGAGAACTATCAAGATTATGATATTATTTTATTATATTGAGTAGCAGATGTCTTACTATATCATCGGAGAATCGTATCCGGAAACCCAAATAGGTTCCATAGCCACCCATGGCAAAGAGCACAACCGCCTGCAGAAAGAGACGTCAATGTGAGCTTAACTTCTCGCTTTAGCAAATTTCTAATTTCATTAATGCTTTAGGCTATTACAATTTCACCATCTCAAAATTATTCTGAGAATGCAGCTAAAAACATTGTGCACAACAGTTCACTGAGACCAGATAGGTAAATGGGAGTCCTGACGGTTGGAGGCAAAGGTTTTGGGCTCCTGTTCTTTTAAGGGTCTTAGGTTTTGATTCTGGTAGTTGGTTGCTTTTGAAGTTTGGCTATGACAAATTTAGGTTCTTTTTTGTGAAGAGTTGATTTAAGTTATTTCTCTTTCTAAGGGAACTTGAAAATCCAGTTAACTAGAGAGGGTAGTTTCCATTGACCTCTCTTTCGAATTGGTTGTAAGCTTATTTCCAGGTTGTCTACGGGAAGACAGGCACTGTCTTTGTAACACAAGTCCAATATCCAACCAAAAGACTCATGATGAACGGTGTAATATTATACAAGTCAAACATGTAAGGAGCATCAAGTCATATCACTTGAATGAAATTTCACTTTCAACATTTTTTATAAGCAGTTGCTGCAACTTTCTGCACTTTCACGATATGTAACTTCTCTCTGTTGGGTTGTGCTTGAACTAGTAAAGACGGTGTGAAATCCACCATCTGGGTCTTCTACAGTTAGGTGCACCATCAAGTGTCCAAAGTCACTGAATTCAAATGAAAACTAGAATTGTTTGGGATTCAACAACAACAACAATAATGAACTTGGGTACACATTTTTGTATAAATATTTAAATAACTATAAAACTCTGCCAGATTAACTTCTCATGTTGAAAAGATTTTGGGGTATAAGAAAATAGGATGCACCAATTCCAAACAAAAGAATGAAAGAAAACAGAACAAGAAGCAGGGCATGTACCATGTTCCCAGGATGACCCCAATGTATAAGCCAATCAGGAAGATTCCACGACTTTACAAGCTCAGCGAAAGGCCCAAACACAGACCTTACAGCTCCGGCTATGGAATGACAATATCACAAAACAAGAACCTCATCATTCTGAGTTGCAACTTGCAAGTCAGGAGTATTATAACAAAATAAACACAAAAATAAGAAAAAGAAAATCAAGTCAGAAACATAAATGGTACTTTAAACCTACCCTAATGAATTCTAGAATTAGAATAGGCACCGAATAACAAATTGCGAACTCGAATTCAAACTGCAAACTAGGTAGCAATGGGTGAGACAACCCCCTTTGTGTCTGTTTTTCTACCTTCTCTTGAAGATGAAGGATTTGAGTCCCAAATTGGAAGTGGACTTCTTTAGGACCCTTTATAAGCTGCCTTCACTACCGCATTGGCTTAGAAAGAAGGTAGATAATACATAATAGTAACCACTCACACAAACATGCAAGTGACGAATCTTCCTTTCATATTAGATAATTCAAGCCTAGTCTATTTTGATCATCATCATCATCTTAATTGGCTTCCAATAACGTTTGGTACACCCCAGCTTCAGAGTAGACTTTGAATTTGGTTTGGCGAATTTTTCATGTTCTGAGACCACATTAGATATCTTTGATCAAAACCCATTAGCCTTCTTCTAAATTCAAGAACCCCAATTGCTAGCCTTTTTTTCTCTAAAAGCCCATAAACCCAAATCATCAATTACCATTGTTCAAACACCCTTTTCTTGCCATAATTTCAAAATACTTCTAATGGGGTCAACGCACTTGATAGTCCAAGTATGTTTACAGCTGAAAATCATTGAACCAAGTAGAATTCCTTACCTCCGGGAAGCGCAGCGAGGAATAGAAGAGGCAAGGGAGTGATGGAGTACAAGTGGGTCTCCTTTGCTTCACAGTGCTCCTTCTTCAAAGCAGAAGCTCGAACTGAAAGATGTTTTCCATGGGAGCGAGAAGAAGAGGGAAGGATTGTGGTTTTGGAAGAAGGTCTTCCAGAAATGGAAAAAGGGGTGTTGGTTAGAAGAAGAGAGGCTTGCATTGCCATTAAGGAAGGAGAGAAGGAGGGAGAGAGAGAGAGAGAGAGAGAGAGAGAGAGAGAGAGAGAGAGAGAGAGAGAGAGAGAGAGAGAGAGAGAGAATACAGGAGCAAAGAGAAGAGGATAAAGGGCAGTGATATGGGGGGAGAGAAAGAGAGAGGAAATGGAGAAGGCGTGGAAACAGGGAAGCCAAGCAAGATTCGTGTACTTGGAAGAGATTTTCCCTCCCTTCTCTCATGGTTTTTGACTTCTAAAGCAGGGGATATACTCAAATTGGACCTTTGCAACAGTGTGGTTTTCTTGTGACAGGCAGATTGTCCCAGGAGAGCCTAGAGCCTGGTGATGTAAATGGGTACCAATTTTCTGATTATCGAAAGATTTTGATCCGTTAAAAACCGGATCTGGGTCTATATTTAGGCCCCGATAAGTAAATGAGTCCGGGTCCGGTTCCACCTTGGTTTAGACCCGTGGACCCGAGACCCGACATATTACCTCAATTTTAGAAAATCTCTCCTAAAAATCATATTTTTTTTAATATCATTCTCTACCAAGACCTAGACCCAGATCTAGACCCGTCCTATATATGGTTCTGGTTCCAGTTCCAGAGCCAAGAAACCGGTTCCAAAATGGTTCCGGATCCGGATCCGGTTCCACCTTTTCCTTAACGGTTTCGCTTCCGGGTCCACCATGGACCCGGACCAGAACCGACTCATTTACAACCCTACTACAGCCCTAACTCTCCGTACCATTATAGGAAGGAGCGCACACATGCGGAAAGATTAACGAATTCGGGATCAATATCTGGGCAGCCGAATAATATCGAAAGAATTGTTGATCAACTGATATTGACTTGACTTTTGATATGACCAGGCTTTGTAATTGGGCTACACCTTGTCATCAAATGGGGCATATTATATCTGATGCGGGACCCTCTATATTTAATTAGCCCTTTAATTAGTGGGATATTTGGAAACTCTAGTCCAATATGCACGAGAGCTAACTAGATTAAGATTTAAAATAAAGGCTTTAGTTTTTAAATTCTAATTTATTTTTAGTATGTTTGATAAAATTATAATAAAATAACCTCCTCTTTTCACAATATAAGAGTTGGTAAACATTCAAATAAGAGCTTGTTAGGGAGGCATTTCTTTGTCATTTCATAAAGTCTTCTCCCCTAGGCCCACCTTTGAGAAATTACATTATATGACCCATGTTTGGGAATTAAAGCATGGGCCCACTTATATAGGAACTTAAATGTGGGCCCAACTTTGTGATTGTGAACATGGAATCTACCTCAAGGAAACTAAAAGTGGGCCTACCTTAGAGATTACAACATTGGACCCACCTTTAAAAATTAGAACATGTGGCCCGCCTCATAGGAATTGTATCATGGGCCCTCCTTTTTGTGCTTGTGATCATTGAACCAACCTTTAAAAATTACAACCTAGCCTGACTTTATAGGAATTACAACATAGCCTCAAGTTTATAAGAATTATAACATGGGCGCACACTTTCTTGTGACCAATAAATTTATGAGGTTAATTTGATAAAAGATTACGACGGTTTAACTCAATGTGATGATTCTTAAAAATCTTTATAAACAACAACATGGCGGTTGCTGAAACATGGAGGATATTCTTGACTTTAACAACCTTCATTTTCTCTTTGAGCAATTCTATTCTCTAAATGTCAATCATAGATCCTTGAGAGATTCTTCAACCCATACTGACAGAGGAATTGCCAACTAATGGAGCATCCCCTTCTTGTTGATATATATATATATATATATATATATTGTGGAATATTCATGTGCATTATGATTGTGGTGAGGGACACATTACATAATCAGAAATATTTGTGTGCAAAAGACAAAAGGCCATATATAGTCTTTGCAGAAGAGGAATGTTCATGTACAAATAAAGAATGTAAGTGTCCCTCGCTCTATGGTGAGGGATGGATGCACATGAATATTCAAATTTAATGACTTTATACCAAAGGAAAAAATTTTACCTTCAATCCATTTGGATGGGTGAAAATTCAATGGGTCTTAATGTACTTAAGGGGGTTCCATGTGTGTGGATGGTTTAGATGTGTTATAAAGTCAACTCTAATATGTTGTCATAGCGAGGGATGGATGTATATGAATATTTCCCCATATATATATATATATGGGTATATATATATATGAGGAGCACTACACAATGCCCAAATATTTTTTTAGGAAAAACACTCATCCTAAATGGGCCCACACTGGGATGCATGACGATCATGGAAGTTCATTGGATGGAAAGATTCACATGAGGCATACCTATATGCATAATCTTGAGGCATACCTATATGAGGCATACCCTAAAATTTAATAGTTTAGAGGCATCATTTTATCATGATTTCAATCTAATGGTGAGGAAAAGTTGGATATTTATCAAACTTGTATTTGTGACTATTCGTGGGGATAGTGCGTGCGAAAAGACTAAATTAACTCAACATGAGCCCCATGATTAAAAAAAAAAAAAAGAGGGCAGAAATCGGGGCGACAACAAGGGGATCCTCTTCCAACATGCGCGCGCTTCCTCTTTCCACTATGTGGGCTTTTCGGGCCAGCCCTAGGCTGGGTTGAAAAAAGGAAAAGAAAAACGTTATATGCATCCTTTCCTCATTTTTTTTTCTCTTTTCGATCTCATTAAATCTGTCAAAGCCTAACACAAATTTCACCTCATAGTAAATTTTTTTTATTATTTTTTTACCCTGAATCTACAGACACAAGCCAAGTCATTCATCGACTCATTTGAGTTTTAAGTTATTAACTTAATTAACCTGACTTCCAAGTTTCACCTTTTAGTTCTTATGTACACATTTGAACATCCATACTCTTCAGAGCAGGTGAAAATTGGCAAGCTTTATAGTAAGAGCATCCTAGAAGGGGCTGCTGGCTAGACTCCGGGCAAAGCATGGATCCCATTCTTTCAAATAGTATGTAATATGACTCAGACTGGTCATATGACCCTAATTATCTGGTTCTCAGTCATCAAATCAACAATTAAGAAGATGGGAGCATGCCAAACTCAATCAGGTAAAAATTATTTCAAGGACTGTCCAAATAGTAACTAAAAAACAAAGTACGATCGTACTCACTCGCTTATATCCCTGACAAGCTGATCTTGAGGGAGGAGTTTATTTTGAACAATTTAGAACTTTAATAGGGAGGTCAACAACTCTGGATGTCACCTGACCACCCAAAGATCGATCCTTGGGTATGCCCCTCTTCCCACGTTTGTGGGCTTTATTCCCACTTGTGTGGGCCCTCCTTCCCACTTGTGTGGGCTACTTTGGGTCCCAGCTTCTGGCCAGGTTTGCTGTATTTAAAAAGGCAGTGTTATGTTTGAATAAGGCCATTGGAGGAAAACCTATGCCATGAGAACTGCAAATCCGCACCATCATATAGGCATGACCCACCAATAAAATTCACATGTTTGGATGCATGCCAATCAGAGAGGTAGGACCTCAGAGCTGGCAATCAGTGGGGTTGGGTGGGTTTCAAGTCGGGTTGAGCACTGTGTAACATGTTTAGGTCAAAATATTCCCTTAATTGGGTTTAATGATGTCAAAATCAACCAAACCCGGAAGTTCAAACATTAACCCCAACCAGCAATTTAACAGGTACACTTAAGAAGGTTGGGTTGGCAGGTCATAATGCAATGAATCAAGTGGAGACTACTTTGAGCCAAGTTCACAAGTCACTTAGTATGGACACAACCAGAATCCAACCCATAATTTATTAATCTGGTCAAGAAAGGTGATTCTAAACCCAATTTGAAAACCTTGAATCAAGGTCACCATAATAATAACCAAAAGAAAAGAGCCGATGACAAATGAAGGTGGAACCTGGAATTGGCACATCCCCACACTATTTTCAGCACAGTTTCATTCTGGAAGATCTCCAGATTTTACTGGAATTCAAGTGTTTCTCATTCCAAAGTTCATCTAAATGGATCATTAAGAAAATGCCTAAACTTACCTCAATCATGGCTATAATCCCTGTCTTACCTTAATCATGGGTATAATCCCTCTTCACAAAGATGCTTACAAGCAGTGGTCATTCCAGGAATTCAATAAAAGAGGAAGCAATTTCATGTTTAATCAAAAAATGACTAACTAATGATAAACATGCATCTTAACCAAAATATCTCACAGACACCGCTGCAGATCATCAATTTAAGAACAGTGCATGATATGCTACAATGTCACATGTTGGGAAACACAGAGCTGCTTATATTCAAAACTTCATCCTACCTTCTATAGGTAGCAGGAAAAAAAATGCATTCAGTCACAGACGACCTCATTCTATAGACAGTTCCAAGATGATTCCGCAAGATGACAGAAATAAATGATGAACAACAACACACACTGTCAAGAGAAAATGTCAATGGACATCAACCAATTCAACATCAAATACAAGCCATGCATTCGCCGGAATTTCCCCATGTTCTTGAGCTCCATAACTGTGTCGTGAAAAGTACAATGAAATCAGAAAAGATAGTAAAAGATTACGTGAATCAAAGCATCAACTAGATTATACAAGATAAAGTTGAACCCAAAGTGATCAGTATACCCCATAGATGGCGGGATAGTCAGCCTCCTTTTTTCACCAATAAACATACCTGAGAACAAATAGATATTAAATTGCAGACACATACACACACCCTTTTTCACCAATAAACAGGACTGAGAACAAATAGACATCTAGAAAGCACAAAACATCTAGAAAAATATAAAATCTTGGAAACATCTGGAAATACTAGATTTACAGATAGTACCTGCAACTCCAACATCTAATCCTTCTATAACTTTTCCTGCACCTGTAATAAACAATACCATTGCCCTTATTAAAGCCGTGCCATTTACTTAATAAAAGAATAAAACTACTTCAGATCACAACTGAACACAGGAGTACCCAGGCGGAACTTGAGAGGCCTCCTTCCAGTACTAGAGTCAAATATTTCCCCATTCTTTTTCAATTTTCCAGTATAGTGGATGGAAACCTGAAACCAATCAACGGTATTTAAAATCATTTGAATTTGCTTGTAAATGTACTCATTGGTGCCTAGGAGAAAAATGGAAGACATAATAACTACTAAATCAGTACAATACTGGAGGAGAAAAAAATTCAGCATTTTTAACTTACAGGTCTTCGAAAGCACAAAAACCATTGATGGTAAGCATTAAAAGGAAAATGAAAAAAGTAATGGCACGTGTTAAGTAAACAAGGATCCTGTCATATGACCACGTGGGAGTACGACTTTGGACACAGGCCATGATCCACCTGTACACTCATTAACAAATAAATGAGCAAGAATGGACTCACTTTATTTCCACGATCAGCTCTTTTGTCCTCTTGTTGGCCCATTGATAACTCCTCAATAACCAATCCACTGGAAAAGGTCCTCACTTTAGATCGATGCACTTGATCTTTCTGCTCAATCTTCTCAATGAGCTCAGCTTTCACCTCTTCCATTGCAATCCCAGGTTCATCAATCCTTGAACTTGTATCGTCCTGATGTGTCTTGTTCTTCTTCTTTTTCTTCTTCTTACCTTCATCATGATTATCAACACCAGCATAATCGACACTTTGATCAATACTCCTGCACAGGAAAACAATAATTTTCACACAACTTTATCATCATCTTCTAATTTGGTTCAGAAGGGCATGAAATTATTAGTCCTCACTTATCATCCAATGGCTCAGCATTTGGTTCTTGGGCTTTAGCAGATGGGTCCTGGACCCGGTCCATCATTTCAACCACAGCTGTAGTCTTAGGGGGTTTATTGCCATCATTGCCACAAATCTCGACTTCCATTTCAGCTGATAGGTCAGGTTGAAGGCTTGTCTCTTTCGCCCTGCGCCTCTTTTTCTTCTTCAGCTTTTCATTGCTCTCAGGAGCAACGACGTCTGACGGAACTGTAGAACCATTCATTTCTCTGCTCAATCATTCACAGGAGACAATACAATAAATACTAACAAAAATAAGATCCACAAAACAATCTGCTACATCAAATCGTAGCTTTAAAGGGTAAAATCAAGGGAACTTGATGATCAGTTCTCACGTTAAAATGGATAACTTTTTCAATTCATCCCTGACAGACAAATCTTGGTCCGTGTTAACAATCTCTTCCTCCAGTACATCAGTTCTTAAGTTATTCATCTTACAACCAGTGGAAGCTTCATCCCTGCCAGCTATTTCCTCAGTTCCAGCTATTTCATCAGTTCGAGAAATTTTTCCTTTCCTACTTTTTTCTTTCTTTTTCTTCTTAGATGCCCCTTCATTTTCAGCTTTAGCTATCCTGATTACAAGAATCAAATGATAAACATTTTACATAAAAAGACAGACAAGACAAACACACACACACAAACACAGAGGGAGGGAGGCAGGGCAAACTCACTTGTCACATTCACCATTTTGATTAATAGCATGAATCTTCCTTTTCAAATATGCACTCTGACTGTCATCATCCTTTTGCTCTTCCATGCCATCCTCCATCATCATCTCAGCTGAATTGTCTTTCTCATTTTCATCCTCGTCATCCGAAAATATGACCCAAGGACTCTTGGCAACAATTTTTGGTTGAGAACTTCCATCGTGTTCAGAGTCACTAGGCTGATATTTCTTCCTAAGACGTCTGATACTGGTAGTATGATTCCCTTTTGCACATTTTTTATCACCCAAAATCTCTTCAGTTGCTGTAACTAAATGAAAATCAATAAAAAATCAAATGGCAAGATATATCCAATTATCCATAAAATCATCACCTAGCTGAAATGTCTCAAGGATAATCACAACAAAAAGGACATGGGTAAGCTTCTCTGTTGTAATAATAAAACTTCCTCCAAAAGTAACAGCAATGCCACTATGCCAGCCATGTCAATGAAACAGAAGGCTAATACAATACACTCACAATGGAAACATCCATCCATTGACGAGCATAGGGAGTGGCAGGCGCACACACCCGTATGCAACATATCCCTGACTATGGGAACTACTGGGCCATGACATCAGAAATGTATAGCTTGTGAGGCGATACAGACAACTGATCTCGAGTGCCCTACTGTGGTAAAATCACCTAGAAAGGAGGGTCATAAACCATTCAATCCCTCAGTTAAGAAACAATACATCTGACCAGAAAAGGATGAGAGTTCTCTGAAAACATACAATCCACCACATGGCCCATCCAATCACTGATTTGAATCAGAAACATGAGCCCCACATTTAAGGAGTCCACCACCTCCCAGCTAACTATGCATTTGGAGATGCTCAGCACCCTAAAATTCCTCATCTTCACTTTTTTTTTTTTTTTTTAAATAAAGCCAAACAGCATACCTCTACCATTAGGCTCAGGCGAAGGTGAAGGGACCATCTCAAGATCACCATCATCGATGAAATCAGAGTCATACTTATCATCTTCGCTATTGTATCCACTGGACTGCTCTGTCCCAGACTCGGCGATATCTTCCCCATAAGAATCACTTTACACAATAAAAGAAAAACAAGACCATAGCATAATATGGTAAACAAATGCAGAACTTCCCAAGTTGACTTGATCGATTCTTATTTAACTGCTTTGCAGAAATAAGACAAAAATAGAATGAAATCATATGGCTCAGGACATGGTTGTCATTCCTGTAACGAAAAGGATACGAATCATCACCATGGCAATCAAAACCACGGCTGGATGCCAGATAGAATCCAGTGAGATGCACGCTTCTTGGTCCGATTACAGAGAAAATGACTTCATAGTCCTCCTCGAATTCGAGACTCAAATGGCACGACTCGATCCTCTCCGGCAACAACGAACACAACAGAACTGGACTCTTATTGCCAGCGTTACACTGAACACTGATGCTCTTCGTCCCTGATTGACCGGACCCTAATGTTGCCTACAAGATAACACTCACCACTTCCATTCAATTAAAAGGAAACCCGGAACCAATTCAACATCCAAAACATGACAACATCATTCCCAACCAAACAGAAAGTAACAACCACTTCCAGATATAGGGGCGGTTCTTCAATGTGTTCTATTGTTGTATTATTAAGACCAACTAGAGAACACCCAAGTAATAATCTCTTGAAAAATCCTCACCTCATATAGGGACCACCTAGATGCTTGACAATCAAGGGAAGTAGGGGGAGCAAAGAAAAATAGGTGTAAATAAGAAATAAGCTCAATATCAGTAAAATGAAATGATTCTAAGCCCAGTTGAAGAGCCTCAAAGCTCAATAGCTTTATATAATGGAAAATTCGAGGAGTTAAACCCAACGATGGATAATGTCCAAATCAGTATCAGCAACTAGGTGGGTGAAGGTATTGTGGATTGATCATAGGTAGATAGGTAGGCCCCTCTGTGAAAATAGAAAGGGGTACAAGGTGGCCCTCATTTGTGGGGCTCCGCATGTGCCCAGAAACACGCCAAATGACCAACCGGAATAGAAACACATCCCAGGGATTCAACCACACGACCCCGAGCTCTAATACCACGTTAATAACCAGAAATACCAAAATCTCGAGCTGTTAGTGAGCGACAGAAAAAAAAAAAAAAAAAAAAAAAAAAGGTACATCAAAGGGTCTGATAGCAATTTGCGTTGTATCTATGTTTTCTGTTGAGTTGGGTAGTTCTTCAGTTACGTGTTAGATCATTTCAATTAGAAAGTGGGGCAGTTATCTTGGAGATGCTTTTCTAATCTCAAATGGAATCTACAGCAGATGATACTTGGAAAAGAAAAATCTACCATCTTGGAGACTCTAGGATGCCCAGTTTCAATCAAATGAAATCATCACTCTTTTAATAATATTCGCGACTATTACATCGAACCCAAATTGACTATTCAATGCAGATGAAAAAGAGAGGTAGAAAACACAGACCCTGGAAATGGAAACAAGAAAAATAAACCTGAGAGATGTGAAGCCTTCCTTGAGCCTCATTGTACCGATGTTTGTATGGATTTCCAGGCTTCAGTTCTACGCCTGACAATCAAACAAACACAATCTATATCATCATATATAGACAATAAAATCCAACAACAGCAAGAGAGATAGAGATAGTAGAAGAAGAAATGATTAAGGAAAGGTAAGAGATCGAAAAGGAGAATAAGAGAGGTTGTCAATAAGCGATAGAAGAAAATGATCTTACCCCAAAACGCCATTTACAGAGAACTCGATGCGACGAAGAGAACCCCAAAACGCTACCTTAAACCCTAATAGTTAGAAGAAGAAATATAGGGTATGTTAGGTTTCGATGCTTAAAGCCTAATTAGCAAGCGGCGACATTTGGATGTTGGGTTTTTGCGGTATACGATTTGCCGGGAAGAACTCAAGTGTTCATATATTTTTGAAGAACTGGATCCTTTGTAGCTTCGGCGGCGGGATCAGATCAGCCGTTGAACATGAGACACGTGGCAGAGGTGTAAGGGCAACCGTTGAACAAAAATCCTAGAAATTGTTGGGCTTAATAGGTTCAGACTAAGTAGGTTCATGGTCATGGGTATTTTGGTAATTGTACTGGGACTTTCTTATTAACTAAGATAGAATTTCTTAGGGGGTAAGAACAAAAACTCTATTTGGACCGAAAATCATGGCACGAAAAGTGCCATGAACCCACGTGGACCCTTGGATCTGATCTTGGATCTCCATGAACCCACGTGGACCCTTGGATCTGATCTTGGATGATCCAAGATCAGATCCAAGGGTCCACGTGGGTTCATGGCACTTTTCGTGCCATGATTTTCGGTCCATGTAGACCCTCTCGGGTAAGAAAGACAACATTATATATATATTGTGCTGGGACTTTCTTATTAACTAAGATAGGTTTCTTAGGGGGTAAGAAAGACAACATTATATATATATATATAGGGAGAGGTTCTCCCAAGCTGCAGTTGAGAGTAACATACGCTGGATCGTGCAGTAGCCACGTGTGGGTGGATGGCCACTTCTCATTTCACAAGTCCGCTTCTGTTTTCACTTTTCACATTTCATTTTCCCCCCTTTCTCCATTTCCAAACCATCCAGAGCAGCTCTCCCTCTCTCCCAGGTGTCTCTTGTCTCTCTCTCCCGGGCGTTGCACGAAACTCTCCCTCTCTCGTCTCTCTCTCTCCCGGGCGTTGCTAGACTCTCCCTCTCTCGTTTGTTAGCTTCTTATTTTCCCTCTTCATTTCCCCCCTTTCATCGTCTCTACGCAGAGATCTAATTGAGACAGTAGATAGCAGCTAGGCAAAGATCTAATCGAGCTTCTCATTTTCCCCCTTTTTTTCCCTCTCTCGCTGAGGCAGATGGCAGCTCAGCGATCTCTCAATCTCTCTCTACTGCTCTCCGAAGTCGCCCCTCATCTCTCCCTGCGCTCAATCTCTACTGCATTTTACTCGAGCTCTAAAAATCCGATTTTTGTTAAACCCCTTTTTCCTTTCCTGCTATTCTGCAAAACCGACCACTAAACCAGAATAAGACTGCCGCATCTCTGAGCACACTGACATTGCTGGATCCTCTCGAGTCACCGATGCCGGTACCATTCTTCTTATTTTTCTTATCTCTCTGTTGGTGTTGCCAATTCTTAAATCTCAGACTCATAGATGGGGATTGGATTCTTAAAAGCAAGCCGTAATTTTGATTGCTTTTTTTTTTCCTTATTTTAATAATATGTGATTTTATCTTCTATGTTTATGGAATATTTAGTTTTGATCAATGAATTTATGGAGGATGATCTTTGCCACTGCTTTCTAGTATGTACAAGGAGAACCCACTCTTCTGCTAGTGAAAAAAAATATATTGCCGCTGAGTAACAAGATTGCCACTAGCTAGGAGCTAGCATTTTTGTCAAAAACCAAAAGAAACAAAAACAAAAAAACCTATGGCTCCCTTTGCAATTGCTTTTTTTGTTTTTTATATTTATTTGTGTAATCATAGCTTAAGCTTCATTTTTTTTATTTTTCATAAAAAGTCCGTTTGTTTTATCATGACTGATTTCAAAGAAGGAAGCACAGTTTTTCTTCTCGACATGAAAGATATTAAAACTTTTATGGATAAAGAGTTTAGATGCTTTTGCTACCCTCTTAGATTCAGTGTGTTTTTTTTTCCCTTTCTATTGAGCACCATACAATCATCTTAGTTCTGATTTACAGTTACGATTTTGGGGATTTTGAAATATGATTATGTAAACTGCAGAGAAAATAAAAAAAAAACTGTGGGTTATTTATGCGTTAGCAATACTAGCTCATGTGTATATGTAGATTCTGATATGTATTCCATTTCATGTTTGTTTGCATCTAGAAATATGGTTTAAGCATTGAATGTTGACAAGTCTGAGTTCTTTCTTTTCTGTTTTGTAGGGTTTGAAGTTGCTCCCATGGACAATCCTGAATTTGGAGTTGAAATGTCTGATTTATCATGTTAAAAAATGGAACTTGTTGCATTCTCATTCACATGGAAGTTGGTTCATTCTTGAAGTGAGAAATTAATTCCTATAGTATTAGTGAGGAGTCCGGAAAGAGACCTAATGTTGATGCCAAGTTGCTGTTATTTGGGATGTTGCTATTTTTTTGTTTTTGTTTTAAGGACAGCTTTATGCCATGTTGATATCGTTGATATTGGTGCTGAATGTTCAATATTGAAGTTGACATTGAACTTGATGTCGATGCTCAATGATGAAGTTGCAGTTGAGTTTGAATGTGAATGGATGTATCAAACCAGGTTGATGATAATCTTCAGTGTTGGTGCTGAATGTAAATGTTTGATGTTAATGTAAATGTGATGTTTTAAACCAGGTTGATGTTCAGCATTGGTGTTAATGTTGAATAAGAATGGTGCTGAGATGTTATTGACTTGATCTCGAGTGTTTAATCATTAATGTTACAGGTGATGAATATGGATCCCAATGCCTCTTAACTTATATTCTTTCTTGTGGGGCCCATAAAGAACATGGGTAAATCTGGTGTCATTCCAGGTGTTTGCACTTGTTACATAAAACATGTCAACTTAAACAGTGTTGGAGTACATGTTCAAACCATTACTAATATGAATAGCCCAAACAAATGCTTCGTAAGGATCTCTAGCCAGCACCTTTTACATGGAACACAATTAAATAGAAATGTCAGTAGCTTGACAAGTGTAAGTTAGTAGTTCTGCCAAAACTGATTAAAGGCAACCATAATCACATTTAAATTTAAAATCTAACTTCCAGAGGTGATGTGCATTGGTAGTTTGAAACCTTGAGTTAAGAGCTTCACTTGCCCAAGTCGATTTTAAAATGTCACAATGATGGGTCCCAAAATGCAGGAGGATGTTACATTGCCCTCTATAAAAATCAGCTTCTCGCATTTTTTACGTGCATCTATTGTGGACTAGTGGGGAGAACACATTCTTGCAACTGTCACAGGGAAGTTTTAGTTTGATTTTCTTCACCCCCGAAACAGCTCTTCTCCAAACATACAAGCATATGAACAGCACTATGTACACACAGAATAATAGCTTCCAAAAAAAAAAACATTTACATTCAAAATTTAATTACAAGTCCAACAATCGCATCTTGGAAGCAATTTCTAACTACAATTTAACAACTTTAACTACAATTCTTCTGGCTATAATTTTCAGCGAATACAATTTCTAAACGTTGGTTGAAGCTTTCTCCAACCTTTTCACCTTCAAAAGCATTTCTCAGTTTCTGGACCTTGATATACCCATTAACAAGAGTTGTCCAAGAAATGATGTTTCGAGATGGCATTTGATTTTGATTGAAGACCTGGTGAGCGTACTCTATCTGACCGTTCATAACAAATCCAGTGATCAAAGCATTCCATGTGGCGAGACTCGGGTTGTTTATGGCATCAAAAACCTGAGTCAAACAATCAAACACCTTGCATTTTGCATACCTAGTGATCAGTGAAGTGCCCACAAACACATTAGCTGAGTAGACGCTTTTAAAAGAGAGCTCGTTAATCTGTTTGCCCTGATTCAAAGCAACAGGAAGATAAAGCCACTGAAAAGGAAGTTGGGTTTGGTTTAAAATCATCTCTAAGCATAGCTAAGAACAATTCAAAAACTCGATCGGGTTGATTGTTTTGAGCATAAGCAGACATCATAGAATTTCAAGAAACAACATCCCTGTCAGGCATTTGATCGAACAGGTTGCGTGCAGAGAAATAGTCACCATTTTCTGTAAACTTGGTGGTGATAGAGTTCAATGAAGAGATGCAAAGATTGGGAATTTGACTTTTGTTGACAATGGGATGACGATTCTGGTCATTTGGGTTGCTGGGATTCTCTAGGTTTTGGCAAGTACGGGATATAAACGATCGGCAACTCCAAGATTCATAGGAAATAAAAGCGGATTTTAGGATCTGGGTCTTCTTCCCGGCCATCTGATTCCTGCATTTCATGCGATCTCTGCATGAATAATTAGATGATACCAGATACCCCTAAATCCCTACAAAACAGAAAAGAAACAACTCAGAGAATCCCCACATGTCTGAGTTGTATAAGATGCGGTAGTCTTGTTCTGGTTTCGTGGTCGGTTTTGCATAATAGCAGGAAAGGAAAGGGAAAAGGGGTTAAACAAAAATCAGATTTTTAGAGCCCGAGCAAAAAGCATTAGAGAATAAGAGCAGGGAGTGATGAGAGGCGACTTCGGAGAGCAGTAGAGAGAGATCGAGAGATCGCCGAGCTACAGTCTGCCGCAGCGAGAGAGGGAGAGAAAGGCGGAAATGAAGACAGAAAATGAGAAGCTCGATTAGATCTCTGCCTAGCTCCTGTCTACTGTCTCGATTAGATCTCTGCGCAGAGACGATGAAATGGGGGAAATGAAGAGGGAAAATGAGAAGCTAAGAGATGAGAAAGGGAAAGTCCAGCGACGCCCGGGGGAGAGAGACGAGAGAGGGAGAGTTTCTTGCGACGCCCGGAAAAGAGAGACGAGAGACGTCCGGGAGAGAGAGAGAGATAGAGAGACAAGAGAGGGAGAGTTGCTCTGGATGGTTTGGAAATGGAGAAAGGGGGGAAATGAAATGTGAAAAGTGAAAACAGAAGCGGGCTTGTGAAATGAGAAGTGGCCATCGATCCACACGTGGCAACTGCACGATCCAGCGTATGTTACTCTCAACTGCAGCTTGGGAGAACCTCTCCCATATATATATATGATGTAATGTGTAACCCATGATATACAAAGACAGATAGACAGAAGAGTGAACCTAAAGGAGAGTCGAGTTTTCTTTCCCGTGGACGTAGGCAAGATTGCCGAACCACGTAATTCGTAATTCTCTTGTGTGTGATTGTTTGTCTTGTGTGGTTGTTTGTTCGTTCGATCGCTGATTCACGTTTCCGCATACACGCGTACAACAAGTGGTATAAGAGCCTAGGGTTTACTAGGGTTGAATTGTGCGTGGCCGATCGACGGATTATATCTCAATAGTTGAGATCGATCTCTGTTTTGTTTTACGGAGGACGAGATCGAAGTTTCTTCAATCTCGAAAGGGCCACACTGATCGCTGTTAGAGGCAAACAGGGGAACGATTTCCTCCCTTTGCTGTATCTGGTCGGAATCGGAAGTGCAGAATACCAGGGCTGCCGGACTGCACATATCTTCGCTGGAGAAGAAGGGCCGCCGCTCACCGCTGCGTATAGGAGAAGAACCCAGCCGCCGCCGCTGCGCAATTCTCGCCGGACTGCTCGCCACCGCTGCTGACCGCTGCCGGCCTCCTTGTCCCGGCGTCCGCTCTTCGCCGGAGTACGTCGCCGGCCATCGCAGGTCGCCGCGTTGCTGCACCATCGCCGGAGATGAAGAACCAAAGGAGCAGAGTCTCCATCGTTTTTCTGGTTACAAAACCAAAACGAAGAAACAGAACAGAGTTCTGTTTGGGGAGAGGAAGAAGGACCAGGCCAGGTCGGGTTCAGGTCAGGTCGACCTGACCCATTTACAGGAAGCCCAGCGCAGAAAGCCCAGCTCAAATCCCAAACCATATCAGGTCAGGTTCTGGGTCAGTTCCGCCTGACCCGTGAAGCAGGAAGCCCATTCCAGCATTCTGCTGACGTCAGCGCCACGTCAGCGAATAGTACGGTCAATAGGGTTTGACAGGGATCGATGGCAGAAACTTGTTTCGTAGATATCTTGATCATCCGAGGTCAGATCGGAGATTCGTTTGCGCCTACAGATTCTTTGCAAGCATATCTACGTAACTGTGGAAGAAGATTGGCAGTTTGACGGTCAACAAGAAAGTTTGACCAATCGGAGCGCAAAAAACTATTTTTGCGATATCGGAGCCATCTAGAGTCGGACTTCAGATCCGTTTCTTCCAGCGTGCTCGTGGTGACGAGATCTACAGATTGGTGTAGAAATTGAGGTTAATGACAGTTGTTTATATTTTCTTGATTATTAAATTGAGATGGAGAACAACACTGTTAACACTACCATGATCAAACTCAACCATACCAATTGGTTGATTTGGAAACCTAAGTTGGAGGATATACTCTATTGCAAAGACCTCTATGATCCCATTGAGGGGGATAGTGCCCGACCAAAAGATATGTCTGATCCAGATTGAAAAAAGATGCATAGAAAGACCATTGGTCACATCAGACAGTGGGTGGATAACAACATATTTCATCACGTGTCTAATGAGACCAATGCGAGAACCATTTGGATGAAGTTAGAAGAAAGATATGAGAAGAAAACCGCCGTAAACAAAAATTTTCTGATTAGAAAGCTTGTGAACATGAAATTCAAGGAGGGTGGTAAAATTGAAAATCACATAAATGATTTTCAATGCATTGTGAATGAACTGGCTACAATGAAGATGGTCCTTGATGATGAGATGCAAGCTTTATTTCTTCTAAGTTCTTTACCAGATACATGGGAGACATTAGTTGTTTCCGTGAGCAACTCTACTCCAGATGGTGTGTTATCAATGAGTCAGGTTACTAGCAGCTCGTTAAATGAAGAAACAAGAAGGAAAACTGCAGGGACAGATAATGCACAGGCCTTTGCTACTGAGAATAGAGGGAGGAGTAAGAGTAGGGGACCAAAGGGGGGTCGTGGCAAGTCCAGAGGTGGCAAGGAATCACAGACTAAGAAAAAGTCTGGAAAATGCTTTCATTGTGGCAAGGAGGGTCACATTAGAAAGAATTGCTCTGCCTTGAAGGAAAAGAAAGAAACCAACAATGAGCAGAAGAATGACACTAACACTACTGCTACTTTGGATAATGAAGTAGTGATTCTGACCAGTGAAGTTGAAGAGTGTTTGAGTGTTGCAGATTATCAGGTTGAGTGGGTTGTTGACACAGCAACATCCTACCATGCTACTCCTTGTAAGGAGATGATCACGACGTACAAAGCAGGGGACTTTGGCATCGTGAAGATGGGCAACACAAGTCATTCGAATATTGTTGGGATCGGTGATGTCTGCATTCAAACCGATATTGGTTGCACAATGACGCTGAAAGATGTGCGACATATTCCTGATCTGCGGTTAAATCTGATTTATGGGACTTCATTGGACCGTGCAGGTTATGAAAGTTACTTCAGAAATAGCAGGTGGAAACTCACTAAAGGGTCTCTTATTTTTGCGAGAGGGAAGGTGTGTAATACGCTGTACAAGACACATGTAAAGCTATGCAAAGGTGTGTTGAATGCTGTTGAAGACAGATCCTCTCTAAATCTGTGGCACAAGAGACTTGGACATATGAGTGAGAAAGGACTGCAGTTATTGGCAAAGAAATATCTGATTAATTACTCCAAAGGTACATCCCTTGAACCTTGTGATTATTGCTTGTTTGGTAAACGGCATAGGGTTTCTTTCTCTAAAACATCAACGATAAAATCTAATGTGTTGGATTTGGTATATTCTGATGTTTGTGGTCCCATGGAGGTGGAGTCATTGGGTGGCAATAAGCTTTTTGTCACATTTATTGATGATGGATCCAGGAAAGTCTGGGCTTATTCGTTGAAATCGAAGGATCAGATGTTCCAAGTATTTCAGTAGTTTCGTGTTATGGTTGAAAGAGAAACAGGAAAGCTCTTGAAATGTCTCCGCACAGATAATGGTGGTGAGTACACATCCAACGAGTTTAAAGGCTATTGCTCGAAGCATGGTATTCGACATGAAAGAACAGTTCCTGGTACTCCACAGCACAATGGTGTAGCAGAGAGAATGAACCGCACTATTCTTGAAAGGATGAGATGCATGATTAGAGTGGCACAAATACCCAAGCCATTTTGGGGTGAAGCTATTCTGACTGCCGTTTACCTGATTAACAGGTCTTCCTCAGTTCCTTTGGATTTTGATCTTCCGGAGAGAATATGGACAGGTAAAGATGTTTCTTATTCTCATTTGAATGTATTTGGGTGCAAGGCTTTTGCACATGTACCAAAGGAGCAGCGTTCAAAGCTGGATGATAAAGCGGTGTGTTGCATTTTTCTTGGCTATGGTGGAGCCGAGTTTGGCTACAGGTTATGGAATCCAGAGAAGAGAAAAAATATCATAAGTAAGGATGTTGTGTTTCATGAAGACCAATTCTTTGGAGATATTGAAAAGTCTGAAAAGTCTAAAGAAGTTGTTGATGGAGTGGTTGATCTCACACCGACTCCTTCTCCAGTGCAGACTACAGGTGGAGAAGGTGGACAAAACGATTTAGATCGTGATGAGGCGCAGGAGTTGCCAGATGAACAGGGTGTTGAGCAGGGGGAGCAGTCTCCTCAGTCAGAAACCATGGAACCTCAGGTTAGGAGGTCTACTCGAGAGCGTCAACCATCAACAAGATATCCTGCAGCAGATTATATTTTGCTTATTGATGAGGGGGAGCCAGAGAGCTACCCAGAAGCAAAAACTCATGAAGATAAAGATGAGTGGATGGAGGCTATGCAGGATGAGATGACTTCTTTGAAAAAGAACAATACTTATGAGCTGGTGGAACTCCCAAAAGGCAAGAAGGTTCTGAAGAATAAATGGGTGTTCAAGGTGAAGAGAGATGACAGTGGAAAACTGATAAAGCACAAAGCACGGCTAGTGGTTAAAGGCTTTGCGCAGACGAAGGGTCTTGACTTCGATGAAATCTTCTCTCCAGTTGTGAAGATGACTTCTATCAGAGTTATCTTGGGTCTAGTTGCCAGCATGGACCTTGAACTTGAACAGATGGATGTGAAGACTGCATTTCTTCACGGTGATCTGAAAGAAGAGATCTACATGACTCAGCCGGAGGGGTTTGAGGTAGAAGGAAAAGAACAGATGGTTTGCAGGTTAAAAAAGAGTCTCTACGGGTTGAAACAAGCACCGAGACAATGGTACAAGAAGTTTGATTCATTCATGGTGAGTCATGGATACCGGAGGACAGCTGCAGATCACTGCGTTTATGTTCGTAAATTTGATAATGGCAAATTTATCATCCTTCTTTTATATGTAGATGATATGTTGATAGTTGGACAGGATAGTGAGATGATTGGCAGATTGAAAAGGGACATGTCAAAAACTTTTGACATGAAAGACTTGGGTCCCGCATGATAGATTTTGGGAATGCAAATACGTCGTGACAGGAATGCCAAGAAGCTGTGGTTGTCACAGGAGAAATATGTTGAACGGGTGCTAGCGAGATTCAACATGATAGATGCTAAGCCAGTTAGCATGCCTTTAGCCAGTTACTTCAAGCTCAGTAAGAGATTATGTCCTACTACAGATGAAGAAAAGGAACGGATGATGTCTGTTCCATACTCCTCAGCAGTTGGGAGTCTTATGTATGCCATGGTGTGTACACGGCCAGACATTGCTCATGCAGTGGGTGTAGTGAGTAGATTTCTTTCAAACCCTGGGAAAGAGCATTGAGAAGCAGTGAAGTGGATTTTCAGATATTTGAGAGGTACATCAGATTCTTGCTTGTGTTTCGGAGGCTTAAAACCAGTACTTGAATGCTTTACAGATGCTGATTTTGCAGGCGATCTTGATCGTCGGTTGTCTACTTCTGGGTACGTATTTACTTTTGCAGGGGGGGCTATTTCCTGGTAGTTTAAGTTACAGAAGTGTACATCATTGTCTACAACCGAAGCAGAATACATAGCTGCTAATGAAGCAGAGAAGGAGATGATTTGGTTGAGGAATTTCTTTAAAGAACTGGATTTGAAGCAAGGGGAGTATGTAGTCTACTGTGATAGTCAGAGTGCTATGGATCTTAGCAAGTGTAGGTGCAGAAAATTATGACCCACAATAAGAGGGAGCCTTATAGGACTTATCCGGGGAGATGATGGTGTCTGGAATGTCTGGAATGTCTGGATGCCGCCTGAAAGCCTGAAAGAGAGTAGCAAACGGTCAGAGGACCCTGGCCTGAGCGGCGCAAGGCTCTCCGATGCCAAAGTCAGTATGTGAACTGGAACAATGGAAGGAGAGGGAGAAGAGAGACAGAGTAAGGGCTCTGGATGTGAGATTGTGCGTACCTTGCATGGTGCATGAAGGTCTATTTATAGAGGATTGGATCGTATCTCTTAGAGAATATCTGGGTGTGGGTCCCATGATCTGACTGGGAAGTCATGATCAGCCCACAAAGTAATAAATGCAGTCTAATCCGGCCCACTCAGCATTTAATGCCAGTCGGGTCAGCCCACATTGCATTAAATGCATGTCTTGTTGGGCCAGATTGTGTTGGGCGCCTTTGGCGGTAGGAGTACCAGCGGATCTGCCCTCGGGCCTTGCCCTGATGTGGCCTCAGCCGCTGGATGCTGCCATGTGGCGATCTGGTGAAGATAGTGGGCGGCTGGATGTCGTGTCTGTCCCACTAGATCGTGACCCTATCCCTCCACGTGGCTGATGACGTGGGGGATGAGGGGTACAAGTGGAGGTTCTTTCTTGCTTTGGCTACCGTCCTGGCTTCTTCAGCCGAGGTGGCTTTAGCCGAGGTAGGGCTCTCTGCGGAGATGGCACCCGGGGTGACCCCTGCCGAGGTGGACTCTTTGCCGAGATGGTGCCCAAGGCGGCCCAGTTCGGCGCTTGTGGCCCGGAGGTGCTTGATGTCGGCCAAGGCCTCTGCCCTGGTAGCCGGGATGAGATCGGTGCCACGTAGATGGCACGTGGATGGCACGTGGATGGCACGTGAGGATGCTTAGCCCCATCTGATGGCTGTGATTAGCCTAATCCTGTAGCTCTGGAAATCCCCCCACACAATTGCCCCCTAGCTTCTGAGCTCGCGTAGAACGTCAGTGCTGTGAGGTCGGGAGCTATGTGCCGGGTCTATCTGGAGGAGAGAGCCTCTTTCGGTCCTGACTTGCCGTCGCTTTGGATGATCGAGGTAGTAAATGGCGTCCCCATTCAATGCTGAAGACAGTTTGACGGCTCCACGCGTCATCTCCTGGCTGGTTGTCCGTCTCCTCGAGGTCGTACGCGCCGTCTCGTCAGGGGCGCAATCAATTTTTGAAATGATTTGTGCGCCGTTTCGTCAGGGGCGTGATCAATTTTTGAAATGATTCGCGCGAAATCCCAGGGGGGCGCCCCTTGGCACGCCCAATGAGGGCTTCTGGAAAGGGGGCCTCTCTGCTATATATAGGGCAGTCGAGGTCTGCTTTATCCTTCGTTTGCGATTCTGAATCAGAGGCGAGCATCAGAGGCGGGCAAGCTACTGTGAGGGAGCTTCATCTGGAGGAGTGGTGCGCTGCTGAAGTTCGTCTTTTTGCTGCCCAGCATCTTCGTTCTGCTTCCGTAAGTCCCTTCTGCCTTGTTTCTTCTTCTGCGGGTTCCTCTATTTTTAGATTGGGATAGGAATGGGGATTTACAGCCACTGGTTAGAGGGCGAGGCAGCGATCGAGGGTTTCAGGTTGGCCTTTAGGATCCCTGCTGATGTCCAAGTCAGGGGTGCTGATCCCCATGGCTACAACCCTCGCGCCTTTTTGGGAGGCTGGATGCCTTTTCCGCTGGTGGCTGTGATAGAAGGCGGGGTCCGATTCCCCCTTCATCCACTTCTCAGGAGGTGCCTTAGTCAGTGGCGTCTCTGCCCTTGCCAACTGCTGCCGAATGCCTTCAAGATCGTGATGGGCACGGTCAAGTTGAATGAGGTCCTGGGCACCGACTTTGGCGTCTTCGATCTTGAGGACGTCTATGACATATGCAGGTCCGGGGAATCTTATTATCTCCGGGCTAAGTCAGGCCGGGACGGCTTCGTCCGATACTTGGAGGATTCGAGCAAGTATGCCGGGGACGATCTTCTGTACGTCTCGGGAAACTGGGAGTTCGGGGAGGCCGACACCGATAGAGGCTACCAGGTCCCTCGCCACTTCGGTACCATTCCAAGTAAACACCCTTCGTTTCTTTCCTTTTTTGATAAGTTTCTCTCTGTTCTGCCGTGCTAATGCTCCTGATTGTTGCAGCTTTGAAGGAGAGGAAGCGGGCCGCCAGATACACCTGGAAGAGGAACGAGGCCTGGCTCCGTCTGGTGAAGCGATACAGCGGTCATGACGGCAGGGCGGCTTGGTCGCTGCTAGGGTATAAGCCGAAGTACCGCGGATATTTGAGGGGCACCGTAGAGCCGATCCAGAGTGAAGGGGCCGGATCCGGGGTTGGTCAGGAGCAGGCCGTTCCGGAGGTCGCGGAGCCCTTGCGGGTATCGTCTGACGTTAGGGCGACGTCTGGAACCCTAGCCTCCACACCGGAATCGAGACTTCCCGAGGTCTCAGGAAGGGAATCGAGTCAACCTGCCCGATCTCCCTCGCCTGGCTCTGAGATGAGGCACACCAGGCGCTTGTCCTTTGAGGACCTCGAAGCTTTGGCGCTTGGAGCGGAGGACGTCCGAGCCCCCCAGGAGCCGATAAATTCTCCGAGGCATCCGTCTCCGAGGGCTCGGGTTGTTTCAACTGCAGAGGTGGCGGAGGTTCCCGCGCCCCCTAGTCCTGTTGATCCAGGGGCACGCCCGCCCCCGGCTGAGGTTGAGCGGGAGGAGACTCGGCCGCTGAAGATGCCGAGGACTGATGCGGGCCCTAGCTCGGCTGCTGCCTCGTTGCCGCCGGGGCCGCCGTTATGGGAGCCGAGCTTCATGCTCGGGCCGGGGAGGCCGATGACGGTGGAGGATAGCATTCTTCACAGGATCGATCTCCCGGTCCTCGAGGCCCTTGGGCGAGCCTGTGCCCTTCCCCGGGACATGGAGCGGCTGGATAAGTACAGCGATCTGAAGCTGATCCTGTCGATGCTGCAGTCCAACTTCGTGGTAAATCTTCATTTTCCTTTGCTAAACCAGCAATTTAGCGTCTGACGCTCTTTGGATCTAACACGTACGTCTTCTTCATTTGACAGGCGGCACAGAAGTCCATGGCCGTTGCTGATAGGATCTGGAGGTACAGCGCGGACGTTGCCGAGCTGTCCGTGGAGAAGAACGGCTTGCAGGAATCCCTGGACGCCGTTAGCCAGAAGTTAGCCAGGGTGGAAGAGGAGTACGCGGCGAAACTCGAGCAGGTGAGAAAAGAAGCCGAGGCGGAGCAGACCAAGGTGGCCGAGCTCGAGGTCTCCATCTCGAAGATGGGAGACGATTACGCGGCCCTGCTTCAGGCCGAGTGCAAGAGGGCGGACGAGGCCGAGGCGAAGCTCGAATCCGAGTCCAAGAGGGCGGATAAAGCCGAGGCTAAACTCGAGTCCGAGTGCGACGCTGCGTTCGAGGATGCCAAAGTGCAGGTCACCGCCCACTACAAGGAAAGGGTTCTTGTGGTGAGGGATAAGGCCTGGGCGAAAGGGTGGCTTGCCGGCCTGAAGGAGGTCGGGATCTCGGAGGGCCACCCCTCCTTTCGGGAGCCGCCTCCGTACCCGCTTCCGGTGCCGACCTCTGCCCGTCCATCCGGCGAAGCTTCTGACGCCGCAACCCGTGCAACTGACCGGCGATGACCTCGGGATATTTGCTCTTTTGCTTTTTGCTCTGTAATTTTCTTCAATTTGTATTCGCTGAACACTGTAATGAGTGAAACTTTAATACAAATGAAGGTTTTTTGAAATACTTGTGCTTCTCTCTTTTAAGCTTGAGTTCTTCGATTGCTTGAGTTTGGTAGAAAGCTCCCTTAGGTGATCTTTTTTTTTTTTTTTTTTTTTTTTTTTTGGTATTTGCGCCGATCCTCCGTATCTTAGGTGATCTTCAATAGCAATAAACATGGTGGTGCGGCTGACGAGGGAGTCTGACGGATGTCTCCACGTGGCGCCATAGGGATCACTGGTCGACAGTCGCGCCTTCCCAATAACGCGTGGGAGACTTCGCCCTCATAACTCCTTTTGGAGACTGAGCCTTCTCCTTCCTATAAATAGGGGTGGCAAGCTTGCCATGGGAGAAGAAAAGAACATGGCTGTAGGAACCATGTCTGGGAAGTGTCTGAAATCATATGATCCGGGAGGAAACTTGCGCCGTTGGACGGCTATCCCAGAGGGGGGGAAGGCTGTCGTGGTCTGCGCGCTCTCTGAAGGAACTCCCCGTGGACTACGCGCTCTCTGAACGCGGGTTCACGGCCATTCGTCCTTTGCCAGACAGAGTGAGGATGCACTGCAAGGGGGCGGTGGCGCGTTCTCGTGCGACGCGGCCCAGTGCGTCCGTCGTACGGCAGGCGGGATAAGGCCTCGCTGGTCCGCGAGGTTTCTTCAAGCTTGGCTGGTCCCTCTGGCCACCGAGGGTGTTGCAGGGCCCAGCGAGGTTCAGGATTGCTCAGAACCTCCAGGCGGCGATCCGGCGTCCTCGAGCCTTTTGCCTGAAGAGTCGTTGGAGATCAGAGTCTCCTGGCCCTTATCTTTTTTCTGTTTTTAGAGGACTGTGGTCCTCCTTTCTGTACTTTGCTTTCTGTTATGTATTTCTTGTAACGAAGCAGTTTGCAATGAATGAAAAGGAATTTTCTGATTACCCAAGCTGTGTACAGTGCTTCTGAGTTCATTTTCTCATTACTTTGCGCTGTTCCAGAATGCTTGGATTTGTGTTTGAATGCTGTTACTGACCTTGGCCGAAAGGGCTGGCTTTGGCCGAGACGAGCTGCATTGTGCCGAGATGGACCCATTCCGTTGGCCTTGGCTCGGCGAAAGTGAGCTCGGCAATGGCCTTCCGAGGGGTGTATGAACCCGGTCTTTAGGAAATGGCCGAGTGTAGAAACTCCAGATCATTCCCAAGGCGTAGAGCCTTAGTGTGTCCAAGACACGGGATTTTAGGAAAGGCCGAGTGTAAGAACTCTTCTTATGCCGTTTCCAAGGCGTGGAGCCTGTGTGTCCAAGACACGGGATTTTAGGAAAGGCCGAGTGTAAGAACTCTTCTTATGCCGTTTCCAAGGCGTGGAGCCTGTGTGTCCAAGACACGGGATTTTAGGAAAGGCCGAGTGTAAGAACTCTTCTTATGCCGTTTCCAAGGCGTGGAGCCTGTGTGTCCAAGACACGGGATTTTAGGAAAGGCCGAGTGTAAGAACTCTTCTTATGCCGTTTCCAAGGCGTGGAGCCTGTGTGTCCAAGACACGGGATTTTAGGAAAGGCCGAGTGTAAGAACTCTTCTTATGCCGTTTCCAAGGCGTGGAGCCTGTGTGTCCAAGACACGGGATTTTAGGAAAGGCCGAGTGTAAGAACTCTTCTTATGCCATTTCCAAGGCGTGGAGCCTGTGCTGCCGAAGTCGTCCAGAGAGACAGATTGATGACAAGGCAAGAGCTGCTTTTATTGATTCTGGAGTTCATTACATCTTTAGAAATAAAATTTCTTCAGGTGGGATGCATTCCATGGTCTCGGTAGCGGCTTGCCATCCAAGTCCTCGAGCTTGTATGCTGACTTTCCTGCTAGTGAGACCACTCTGAATGGGCCATGCCAGTTCGGGGCAAGCTTCCCCTCATTTGGTTCTTTGTCGGCTGGCAGGGTCTTCTTTAGAACGAGCTCTCCCGCAGTGAACCTTCTCTCCTTGACATTCTGATTGTACGCCCTGGCTAACCGCTGCTGATAGTCAGTCAGTCTGAGGGCTGCTGCTTCTCGTCGCTCGTCTGCCAGCTCCAGCTCCATCGCCAGGTTCGTCTCATTCCGGCCTTGGTCAACTAGCTCTGTCCTCAGGGTAGGAAGGCCGATTTCCAAGGGAATGACTGCCTCCATCCCGTAGGCCAGAGAGAAAGGTGTTGCCGAGGTGGACCTCCTTGGAGTTGTTCGGTATGCCCACAGCACGCTCGGAAGCTCTTCTGTCCATCTGCCCTTTGCCTTGTCCAGTCGCTTCTTCAGGCCGTCCAGGATCACTTTGTTGGAGATTTCTGCCTGGCCATTACTCTGTGGATATGCCGGGGTGGAGTAATGGTTTCTGATGCCGTGCTCTTGGCAGAAGTCTCTGAAGGATTTGGAATCGAACTGAGTCCCGTTATCCGAGATTAGGGTCCGGGGGATGCCGAACCTCGTAAGGATGTTTTTCCAAACGAAGTTCCTGGAGTCCCGGTCTGTGATGGAGGACAACGGCTCAGCCTCTATCCACTTCGTGAAGTAGTCCGTAGCCACTATCAACCATCTTTTGTTCCCTGGAGCTCGGTGAAGAGGCCCCACAATGTCCAGGCCCCATTGAGCGAAGGGTCATGGGCTAGAGAGGGGACTCAGATCCTGCGCTGGCTGATGGAGTGAGTGGGAGAACTTCTGGCATTTCTCGCACTTCCTGGCGTAGATCTGGGCGTCCTTCTGCATGTAGGGCCACCAGTAACCCTGGCTGATTGCTCTGTAGGCCAATGACCGTCCTCCAATATGGCTGCCGCAGATTCCTTCATGGATCTCGTACAGGAAGTCGTCCACCTTGGACGGGTGGACGCACTGGAGGTACGGACCCGTGAAGGATTTCCTGTAGAGTTTGCCTTCTGGAGAGAGCCAAAACCGTGCTGCCTTGAGCCTGATCTTGTGGGCTTCTGTCTTGTCTTCGGGGAGCTGGTCATCCTTCAAGTAGGCGACGATTGGATCCATCCAGCTGGGGCCGAGGTCAGCACAGAGGACAAGCCGAGATGAATGGAGTTCTAGACTCGACCTCGATACTGACCCGACCTCGATGGTCCTCTTCTTTCCTGCTTCAACAGCGGAGGCCAGGTTTGCAAGCGCATCTGCGTGCGTGTTGGTATCTCGGGAGATTTGCCTGACCTCGGCTTTCTGGAATTGGGAGAGTAGCTTTTTCGCAAGGGCCAAGTAGGCCGCCATCCTGTCGTCCCTAGCCTGGTAGTCCCCAGCGAGCTGGCTAGTTACCAGTTGAGAGTCGCTGAAGATCTCCAGACGTTGGGCTCCGAGGATTCGGGCGCTGTTCAACCCTGCAATCATTGCTTCGTACTCTGCCTCATTGTTCGTCGCTTTGAAGTCCAAGGTGAAGGCTTGCTCTATGACCAGTCCCTCTGGTGATTGGAGAACTATGCCGAGGCCTGCTCTCTTGGAGGTGGACGACCCGTCGACAAAGATTCTCCATGCCGAGGTGGGAGACTGCTGGGTTTCTGTTTCTACTGGCTCTTGCCCTGTGCCCCCCAGTGCCGTGCCGAGCTGGGTCGGAGCCGGGTTGGGGCAGGCGAATTCGACAATGAAGTCTGCCAGGATCTGGGCTTTGATCGCAGTTCGGGGACGGTATTGAATGTCATACTGCCCCAGTTCAACTGCCCACTTCGATATGCGCCCTGAAAAGTCAGCTTTCTTGAACAATGACCGGAGTGGATGCTCCGTGATCACCACAATAGTGTGGGATTGAAAATAATGGGAGAGCTTGCGGGAGGCGGTGACAAGGGCCAACGCAAGCTTCTCCAATAGGAGGTATCTGGTCTCGGCATCGAGCAGGGTCTTGCTCGTGTAATAGATCGGCTTTTGAACTCCCTCGTCCTCCCTGATGAGGACGGAGCTCACTGCGTGATCCGAGACCGCAAGGTATAAATACAGGATCTCCCCCCGAGTTGGGGTGGAGAGTAATGGGGGTGACATCAAATAAGTTTTGAGTGCGGCCAATGCCTGGTCGCACTCAGGGGTCCATTGGAACTTCAAATTTTTCCTCAAAAGCTGGAAAAAAGGCCTGCACTTATCTGATGAGCGGCTGATGAAGCGATTGAGTGCGGCGGCCATTCCTGTAAGCCTCTGAACTTCCTTGTGGTGGAGGGACTTTGGATGGCCTGGATGGCGGTGATCTGTTCTGGATTGGCCTCTATCCCCCTCCGTGTCACCAAGCTGCCGAGGAACTTGCCAGAGGCTACGCCGAAGGCGCACTTGGCAGCGTTTAACTTGAGCTTGTAGGCGCGAAGGATGCCGAAGACTTGGCCGAGATCCGCCAGATGGTCGCTGGAGCGCACAGATTTGACGACCATGTCGTCGATATACACCTCTACCGTTCGGCCGAGCTGGGCCTGGAACATCTTTGTGACGAGGCGCTGATAGGTCGCCCCCGCGTTCTTCAGCCCGAAGGGCATTACTTTATAGCAGTAAGTGCCGCGGGGGGTGATGAATGATGTTTTCTCCTCGTCGGGCTCGTAAAGCGGGATCTGATGATAACCTCGGTAGGCGTCAAGGAAGCTCATTCGGTCGTGACCAGCGGTGGCGTCAATCAGTTGGTCAATCTTCGGGAGGGGGAAACTGTCCTTAGGGCAAGCCCTGTTCAGGTCGGTGAAGTCTACGCATACCCTCCACTTTCCAGTTTTCTTCTTGACGACCACCGTGTTGGCCAGCCATACCGGGTACTGGACTTCCCGGATGGCCCCTGCTTTTAGCAGGTTATCGACCTCTTCCACGACCGCATCTGTCTGCTGCAGCCCGGTTCTGCGGGCCCTCTGCACTACTGGCTTGTGGTCGGGGTCGACGTTGAGCTTGTGGCACATGACCTCAGGGTCGACCCCGGGCATCTCACTTGGGTTCCAAGCGAAGACGTCCACATTCTGCATCAAGAACCGAGAGAGTTCGGTCCTTTCTTCGTCCGACAGCTGGGTGCCGATCAGGAAGAAACGGTCTGGGTCTGTCGGATCTAGCCTGACCTCGGCCAGGTCCTCGATGCTCTTCTTCTCAGGGTCCCGGCCGATCTCATCGAGGCCTTTCTCGAACTCGGCCAGGTTGACGCGCTCTGGCTCCTTGACGGCTGGGACTGCGGCCAGCATGCACTACCTAGCCTGCTGCTGGTCTCCCTTTACTGTGACTACTTCCATCTTGCCTTCCTCGTTCTCATGGAAGAACTTCAGCTTTTGGTGGAAGGAAGAAGGAACTGCCTCTAGTTTGTGGAGCGACGTTCTGCCCAGAATGACATTGTAGGGAGAAGGGGCATCCACAACCAGAAAGTCGGCTGACACGGAGGCTCCGCCAACTTGGGTTTCCAAGGTGATTCTACCCTTGGGGTAGACTGGTGTGGCGGACAACCCTAGCAGAGGTGCACGAACCTCCGTGAGGTCTGCTTCGGAGAGTTTCATCCGTTTGAAGCAGTCATAGTAGAGGACCTCGGAGGAGCTACCGGAGTCGACGAGGATCCTCTTTACGATGAAGTCTCTCAGCTTCATGGTGAGGAGCAGGGGGTCGTTGTGAGGGGCCTGGACTCCCTCTAGATCTCGATCCGAGAACGAGATGGCTGGTCTGTCGCGGCGGGCTTTCTTGGATGCCGGGGCGAGGTCGGCTTTCATTACTTCTTTCTCGTGCGAAGCCCGCCTGGCTTCGGCACGGGTTTGAGAGCTTCCCCGGGACGAGGAAGCGGGAGCCGAGGACGCCAGATGGATCACGTTGATGATCTTCTCTGAGTCCTCGCTGTCTGGAGCCGGGGCTGCGCTCTGGTGGACCCGGCCCTCGCTGCCGCCGGCATCACCTTCCTTAATGAACTCTGGGATGTGGCCCTCTTTGGCCAGCTTCTCCAGATACCACTGCAAGGTCCTGCATTCTTCAGTCCTGTGCCCGTTGCCCTTATGGAATGCGCAGTGGAGCTTGCTCCGGGAGCCTTCGGTGGGTTCGTACTTCATGGGCGGAGGATACTTGAAGAACGGCTTGGATTTGATCTCGGCCAGGATGCGGTAGATCGGCTCCTTGAAGACGACATTGACGCTCTGACTGGCGCTGGAGGGAGGTCTGGGCTTCCAATTGCCCCCAGACCTGGACGACGAAGGCTTCGTCGAACTGGAGGCCCAGTCCCGCTTGGACTCCTGCTTCTGGGATGGCCTCCCGCCTCTTTGCCGAGGCTGGCTATTCTTCTGTTCGGGCTCTGGATGCCCGTCCTGATCCTTAGCTCGGATCTCGTCTTCTTCCCGGGCGATAAAGCGCTTCACCCGGGACATCAACTCTGACATGGATTCTGGGGTGTCCCCGGCCAAATCCTTCCGCAAGTCGCTGCCGGGGATCAGGGCATGCTGGAAGGCGTAGATGGCTATCGCCTCCCTTGCGCCCTCGATCTGGCTGTAGATCGCCCAGAATCGGTGGGTGAACTTGGCGAGAGTTTCGCCCTGCTTCATCCTGAGGGCGATGAGGTCCCCTTCCTTCTTGGGGACGACAGTGTATGCTTGGAACTTCTTCAGGAAGGAGAGCTGGAGCTCCTTCCAACTGGAAACCGACTGCTCTGGGAGAGAGCAGAACCACTTCAGGGGGAGGTCACCCAAACTGGAGGAGAAGATTTTGCAGTTTAGGTGACCCTCGTTTCCCCAGATGGACATCTTCTGGGAGAAGTGTCGGAGGTGTGCAGACGGGTCGGACAGTCCGTCGTAGGGAACGAACCGCGGGACGGAGAACTTCTTGGGCAAGGGGGTGTGCTCGATCTCTTTTGTGAAGGGAGAGCCCCCGAGATCAGTGTGGCCACAGAGCTGCTTCTGGTCCCGCATCTCCAAGTTGTGCTGTAGAGCCAATCTGACGCGTTTGTCAAATCGCTCTTGCTCGTCGTCCTTCTCTGGAGTCTGAGCTCTGTGCTTTCGCTTGGGGTGGTTCGGACTGTGATGGCTATGAGGTCGGCCACCGCAGCTATGGTGACTACGGCTGTTGCTCGAGCCTTCGTCACGAATCTGGCTCCGTTTCTGGTCCAGATGAGGTCTGAGGTCCTCACGAGGAGGCTGGGCTGCCCTGCTAGGAGCGTCCTTCTTTTTCCCTTGAGGCTCAGAGACCTCTCTCAAGGAGGCAGTCTGCACTGCCTTCAGCTGCTGCTGGAGCTCGCGAATCATCCGTTCTTGCTTCTGGAGTTGCTTCTGGAGGAGGGCAGCTTCAGGAACCTCTCCTGGGGGTTGAGCGTGGCGCGTTTCTCCTACGGCCACGGCTTTGTCCTTCCGGGGACGCTCATGCTGATGATCTTTGCGTCCGGGTGGCGCGACCTCTTCTGGTGAGATCGAGGCATCGAGTCCCTCTTGGAGTGGGAACTCGATAAAGAGCTAAGAGCCTATGCGGCCCTCGCCTGCAGTTGCGCCATGCACCGTACGGGAGCGTCCTTGGGGAGGGACGTCCGTTGGCGGTGGTGGCGGCTCGAGCGCTGCCCTTGAGGATCCTACGCCCTTCTTAGCTTTCGGAGGCATGGCTTCTGAGAAGATGAGGTTAAGACAGATTGTTTGGGAAGGCTGGGATATTGCTTCCCCACAGACGGCGCCAATTGTAGGTGCAGAAAATTATGACCCACAATAAGAGGGAGCCTTATAGGACTTATCCGGGGAGATGATGGTGTCTGGAATGTCTGGAATGTCTGGATGCCGCCTGAAAGCCTGAAAGAGAGTAGCAAACGGTCAGAGGACCCTGGCCTGAGCGGCGCAAGGCTCTCCGATGCCAAAGTCAGTATGTGAACTGGAACAATGGAAGGAGAGGGAGAAGAGAGACAGAGTAAGGGCTCTGGATGTGAGATTGTGCGTACCTTGCATGGTGCATGAAGGTCTATTTATAGAGGATTGGATCGTATCTCTTAGAGAATATCTGGGTGTGGGTCCCATGATCTGACTGGGAAGTCATGATCAGCCCACAAAGTAATAAATGCAGTCTAATCCGGCTCACTCAGCATTTAATGCCAGTCGGGTCAGCCCACATTGCATTAAATGCATGTCTTGTTGGGCCAGATTGTGTTGGGCGCCTTTGGCGGTAGGAGTACCAGCGGATCTGCCCTCGGGCCTTGCCCTGATGTGGCCTCAGCCGCTGGATGCTGCCATGTGGCGATCTGGTGAAGATAGTGGGCGGCTGGATGTCGTGTCTGTCCCACTAGATCGTGACCCTATCCCTCCACGTGGCTGATGACGTGGGGGATGAGGGGTACAAGTGGAGGTTCTTTCTTGCTTTGGCTACCGTCCTGGCTTCTTCAGCCGAGGTGGCTTTAGCCGAGGTAGGGCTCTCTGCGGAGATGGCACCCGGGGTGACCCCTGCCGAGGTGGACTCTTTGCCGAGATGGTGCCCAAGGCGGCCCAGTTCGGCGCTTGTGGCCCGGAGGTGCTTGATGTCGGCCAAGGCCTCTGCCCTGGTAGCCGGGATGAGATCGGTGCCACGTAGATGGCACGTGGATGGCACGTGAATGGCACGTGAGGATGCTTAGCCCCATCTGATGGCTGTGATTAGCCTAATCCTGTAGCTCTGGAAATCTCCCCACACAGCAAGAATGCTACATACCATGCCCGCACAAAGCACGCTGATGTGAGATATCATTGGATTCATGAGGTCATCGAAAAGAATCTCATGAAGCTGGAAAAGATTCACACTAACAAAAATCCCTTTGACATGATGACTAAGGTCGTGTCTAAGGGAAAGCTGGAGCTGTGTTCAGGGTTGGCAGGACTGGACTCCGAGTAAGGGGTTCAGAGACGTCTTCCCCATGGCCTGGAGGGGGAGATTGTTGGGCTTAGTAGGTCCAGACCAAGTAGGTTCATAGTCATGGGTATTTTGGTAATTGTACCGGGACTTTCTTATTGACTAAGATAGGATTTTTTAGGGGGTAAGAAAGAGAACATTATATATATGATGTAATGTGTAACCCATGATATACACAGACAGATAGACAGAAGAGTGAACCTAAAGGAGAGTCGAGTTTTCTTTCCCGTGGACGTAGGCAAGATTGCCGAACCACGTAATTCTCTTGTGTGTGATTGTTTGTCTTGTGTGGTTATTTGTTCGTTCGATCGCTGATTCACGTTTCCGCATACACGCGCACAACAAAAATAAACACCCCACCGTGACCAATGTGGAGACAAATATAAATTTTATTTCAATAAGAGTTAGATACACTATAAAATTAATCATTTCATGTGACTTGGAAAGGAGCTGGACTATTTGAATGTGATTACAATATTAAGCCTCACCTATTTCAATCTTCTCAATGATGATTTTGTTAATCTTGCTTTTAATCAAGCGATTAGTTTGTGAGGTGAGACTCTTGTTTGCGTCAAATTTGAGGATACCTCATTAATTGATGAGAAATTCATTTTGGAGCACATTGTGAACTCCACTCCTTCAACTCGGGATGTTGATAACTATCTGATCTAGTATATGAAATGAACGGCTAGGCGATAGAGGATGAACTAAAGAAGTTTATACCCTTGGGGTTTCAATAGTTGTTGACACTAAAAATGTCACTTTGCCTCTTCAAGATCCAAAGAGCTACATGAAGTCACAACCTGCCATAAATAGGCAATGCTGCTTCCAAAAATCAAATCTTGTCAGAATCAAACAAAAACTGCAAGATTCTTCCAAACAGCCAAAAGAGGAGAGACCCATCTCCGACTTGACTTCCAAGTCATCCCAGCATGAGCCGGCTTGTTCCTACAAGCCCAAAATCAAGTCATGCATCACAAGGCCTCCACAAGCACCTGCTAAGGCCTACAAACCTGTAATTCGACCCTTCATCTCTACAGGGGCCGAACTTCAAAAATTCAAAGCTTCGCTGCAACAGGCGAAGGACCGGGTTCACATCCTGTCCTTACCTAGCTACAAAGAAGACAGGCTCAGCTGCTGCTCTCGAGGGAGCACATCCTTCATCGTCAAAGCCCATTCAGAGCTGACCGAAGCTCAAATTGCTCGTCGTATACGCCGCCGCGCGTCATACCGACAAAAGAGACTAGAGAAGCAAAGGACCCAGCCTCCCACACTTCAAGTCTCTCCTAAATGGGTCAAAAAGAAAGACCCAACCAAGTTGCTGCCGTCCATATGGTTAGAAAAACCAGAAGACGCCAAAAATCAGCAACAAAAATCCATGTCCGACGTCCGATGACCCGCAGCGTCTCAAGGACAAGAAGACATTCAGAAGAATCCCCTGCTCCTTCAAGCAAAGGACAGCAGAGTGATCCTTCCTCAAGCTCTTCTTCAAAAAGAATGAGCCCCAGCTCAGTCACCAGGACAGTTTCTTCATTCGAATCACGAAGGATGAATGTCTTGGCTACAAATTCTGAGCCACCACCCCGCAATCCACCTCCAGAAGATGCGATCACCCGCATCCAGCAGTTGGAACAGGGCCAGCAGAGGATTGAAACTCTGATGGAAAACCTTATCCTCGCCTTCCAAAATCAGGCGAACAATGAACCTCCTCCGAATCATCAAAACGACGAGGTAAATGGAGAAGAAAATGAGTCACGCGCCCTTACCAAAAAGGACGTAGACGGTATCCTCGCCAAAGCAAAAGAAGAGGATATACTCAAGGAGCATGGGATCAAGCCACCATATCCCTTATGGATGGACTCGGTCCCGTTCCCCACCAAATTCAAGCATCCTACTCTCCAAACATATACGGGGAAAGGATCAGCCAGACAGCACGTCATCCACTTCAAGATCCTGACGGGAGCTATCGCGGATCAAGATGCACTCAAGATCCGCCTCTTTGCAAGTACCCTAAAAGGTACGGCCTTCGATTGGTACTCCACTCTGCCGGAGGACTCAATCCAAAACTGGGCCATGCTAGAGACACGCTTCCTGACTCACTTCAAAGGTGAAGATCACCCCGCTACTATGGCTCAGCTGTGCAGCCTAAAACAAGGGGAGAATGAATCAACATATGACTTCATTCACAAGTGGAAAGCAATGGCATACAAATGCTCTGATGTATTGCCACAAGCGTCGCTAGTCGACATCTGCCGAAACAACATGAGAGCCAGAATCCGCTCCATGATCATCGGCAACAAATCAAAAAACCTGGGAGAACTCCTAGAAGCTTCCATGGAAGCTGAAACGGTGATTAAGGACCTCAACAGTCAGAAATCATCAAGAAAAGAGCCAACCGCCATTACGACCTCAAAACCAAAGAAGAAAGAGGTCCTCAATGTGCAGACCAAATCAGCTCCTCAGCCACCAAAGAAAGCTGAAAACAAAGCTGTTGGTAAGAAACCTGAACTCTCTGATGCCTTCAAAGAACGAGTAGAGAAGAAATACCCGTTTGATGAAGATGTTGATGAAATCTTCGGGGCTCTTGTGGCAAACGGCAAGCTCACCTTGCCTGAACCAAAAAGACCGGGTGATGTTGGCAAAACCAACGATCCTCGGTACTGTCCATACCACCAGATGATCTCGCATCCTCTCAATCAATGCTTCGTTGTGAGAGAGAAAATAAATGAGATGTGGAAAAACGGAGTCATCACCTTTGACAAAAACTATGGGTCTGCCTCCGTCAATATGGTGACATGTGGACAAACATCAAAATCACCGAAGAAGAAGATCACTACTTCCTTCAAGGTGATAAACTCAATCCAAGCGTCCGAGGGACTGGTTCCTTACCCGACACCAGACGGACAACCGATATGGGTACATCCCGATCTCCTGGAAGATGAAAATTGAGAGGTCGTGAAAACAAAGCCTACAGCTCAACAGCGAAGGCAGGCTAGGAAACATCTCCTCAAGCTCAAACGGCAAGAGAAGACCCAGCCAAAACTAGAGGTCAAAGAAAAGGCAGAGGCTTCCTCTACCGCTTCACTGGAGGTAACAAAAACATCCCTTCCAGAGACTTCAAAGGGGGTAAGGAAATTCACTCTCAGTGATTTCATGCCACCTCAATTCAAAGAAGCCATGCAGGAGGCATCATACTCTTGCAATTCGGTAGTTGGATTCTCCATTGATGGATACGAGTCCAGCGACACCGATGATGGATTCGAATCCAACTACACAGATGAGTGGGAGGAGTCCCTTGAAACAGGAGAATATCTCTCCGATGAAGAATGGGTTCCTGAGTCTCATCTTATGCCAGTAATCTGGTATAACCCCCTACAGCCACAAGGATCCTGGTCTGATGATGAAGAAGACCAAGAAGCTGTACAAGAAAATGCTGCTGACCCAGCACCTCTCATTACTCCAGTGGAAATCAACCATGTTGAGCCACAAAGAGTTGATGAAGAAGAAGATCCGGCTCCCATGCCTGATCTTGAAGAATATGCAAGGATCTTGCAGCGACTCGCTCTAGAACAAGAGCAAGAACGCGTCAGCGAGCCTCCTCGCAATCCAGAGCCTGAAGTCCCTGAAGACCACCAGGTACATCCTCCCTTAACTCCTGAAAATGGAGAAAATTGCTGGATAGACGATCCTCTCACATCCGAGGATGAGTCTGACTCCGATCAGGCAACGTCTCCCGTCAGAGCTTCCTGTAATGTGATAATTCGGGATTATAGCTCTTCCGAAGCATCGTCTGATGAGAGCACTTACACTCCGGCGACGCCTAGCAATATATCTTCTGGAGCCACCTCGTCTCACGTGACTTTCACTGAGATGACACCCTCTCAGGTTTCTTCTCCTGAGACTGTGACTTCAAAGTTCACACCCTTCCTGACTGAAGAATTCCCAGCCATTGATGCTTGGGACGATGAATTAGTCAACGAAGAAGAAAGATTGCTGGATGCTGTTCAGGACTTTTTCCCGGAAAATGCTCCATGCAACACAATCACTGAGGATGGTAACTCTGCTGCTGATACATCCTCAGCAAATGAAAAACTGACAGCCTCTTGATCCTGAAGACAATCTTCCAAACTGAAGACCCTTCTCAAGAAGCTCTCGAAGTTGGTAGAGGCACCCGCTCTGGCCGGGACTACCACAAAAATTACAACCAATCTTCCTTTACATATGTAAATCCTTCGGGAAAAGATGTTGTAAGCGCCCCTAGTGGCAACAATGATGAACATGCAGGCCCTAAGGAGGCTTTCAAGTATGACTTGATTGAACATTTCAAGCACATACCTGCACGTCTGCACATCCTAGATTTGTTGCGAATGTCTCCGCACACTCGTGATAATCTCATTTCGGAATTACAAAAGCTGAATGAGGATGTCGACAAACATGCCTCGCAAGTCCTCCAAATTGAAATGGATTACCGGGTCAAAAACTCAGAAGCCTCCTCAAAGGGAGAAAAGAAGAAAACTGAGGGATCATGCATTGAATGCCTCTCGGTTAAAAAAGCAGCCAGTGCAACCATCGCCTTCACAAAGGACGACCTCCTGCTTGGAGAAACCAGGCATAACCGACCCCTGTACTTCACAGGGTATATCAAGGAAATGCCTATGCATAGAGTTCAGATCGACCCAGGTTCTGCACTCAACCTCATCTCCACATCGGCTCTTGAAGAGTTGGGCATCCCACCCAGCAAACTGAGCCACACATCTGTATCTATCTTTGGATACGATGGGAGTACTCAAAGGCCTATCGGTAAAATCAGGTTCAAGTTGCAGATCGGTGATCTTATCTCTGAGGTCACAGTGTATGCAATAAAGACCCCTTCATGCTACAACATCCTTCTCGGACGCCCTTGGATCCATGAGAATGGTGTTGTCCCTTCAACTCTGCATCAATGCATCAAGTTTGTTGGCGACGACGGCATGATACATCGAGTCTTTGCGGACAGAAAACCCTTCAAAGGTAAAGAAGTCCACTTCGCAGACTCACAGATGTATGAAGGTGAAAAAGAAGAAGAGGAGAAGCACACAGCATCCTTTGCCGAAAATCTCCAGAAAGATAAAGGCAAAGCTCCTCAACAATCACCGGAAGAAAACAAACCATCCGGTAAATCTGAAGAGAGCATGCAAACTCCCTTCATCATCTCCCTCAAATCTTCAAAGCCTTTGGTCATCACAACTAAAGTGAAGAAGGCAAAACAAAAGCCTGGGGGCAAATTTGTTGTCTCTTTCATGTCTATCATGCAAGACACGGACTCGGATTCAGAGCCAGAAGACGACACATCGTCAAGCCAAGCTGACACTCAGCAAGTTCAGCCTGCTCTTACTCCAATGGAGACAACTTCTGACATAGAAGATCCTACGTCAGCTTCCTTCGTTGTTCCAGCAACTTCAACAAAGGAAAAGCCGATCTTCTTCCATAGATCGGATGCTTCTTCATCAAACTCCATGCTTGAACCTTTCCAAAATAAAGGTACGCCTCAACTATCCTTATACAGTTCTGTGGCACAAGCTATTATGAAGAAAATGGGCTATGACGCTCAAAACCCAGTCGGTTTGGGAGAAGGACGCGGTATTCTCACGCCATTGGGGCCCGTCTTGACCAAAAGCCAGCTGGAAGATTGGAGACTCTACGGCTATGTAGAAAAGTCTTCACACGGGTTAGGGTATGATCCTGACACTCCCTTGAGACAGTTGACACAAAGGCTTAAAAGTCAATATACTGACCAAGCCTCAACATCTCAAATCCATGAAGACATCGATCTCCCTGGATATCTCTTTGATGAGTCACCTGACAAAGATCCAGGAAGCTCATCCAATTGGCACGATTTCTCCGAAAATGAAGAGGAGTTGTCCGATGGCACAGACGTGTGGACTTCTGACCCAGAAAAATCCTCATCTCCAAAAGAAGTAGCCTACTTCGACTCGGTTTCAACAGGCGATTGGGATCATCTCATAGCAAGCCTTGGGAAAATTACCGATCAAGAAGACCCGTGGAAAGGAACAAAACCTTGGTCTGGAAATGCCCTTGAAACTCCAGAAGGTTTCGTTGAGCTGGAAGCCTCCGAAAATATTGTGGAGGAACCACCTTCGAACCTTCCAACAGAAGATCCTGTTCAAAAGATAGACTTGGGAACACCAGATAACCCACGTCCTGTATTCATAAGCAAGAATATAAAGGATGATGAGTTACCCGAGTATATCGCCTTTCTTCGTGAGTTCGTTGATTGCTTTGCATGGTCTTACGCTGAAATGCCAGGCTTAGACCCCAAAATAGCAGTTCACAAACTCAATCTTCAAGAAGACATCAAGCCTGTCAAGCAAGGCCAAAGAAGATTCCGTCCAGATGTGATGGATAAAATTGAACAAGAAGTTCAAAAACTCAAAAGCGTCGGCTTCATCCGTGAGGAACAACATCCTGAATGGTTGGCCAACATTGTCCCCGTGACAAAGAAAAATGGGCAGATCAGGGTCTGTATTGATTATAGAGACCTGAATGGCGCATGCCCAAAAGATGAATTTCCGCTCCCCATACCAGAGGTAATGATTGATAATACCTGTGGATTCGAGCGAATGACATTCATGGATGGTTTCTCTGGCTACAATCAGATAAAGATGCATCCTGAGGATGAAAAACATACATCCTTTCGAACCCCATTTGGCGTGTATTGTTACACTGTCATGCCATTTGGTCTGAAAAATGCTGGTGCCACATATCAGAGGGCTATGATGAAAATATTCCAAGATATGCAGCACAAGACGGTTGAATGTTACGTTGATGACCTCGCCGTCAAAAGCAAAAGAAAAGAAGATCATCTCGAAGACCTTCGAGAAGTCTTCCTCCGGCTTCGCAAACACAAACTGCGAATGAATCCTTTGAAATGCTTCTTCGGCGTCTCGTCGGGTAAGTTCCTCGGATTTTTAGTTCGGAAAGCTGGAATAGAGCTTGACCCCATAAAAGTCAAAGCCATTCTAGAAATGCCCTCTCCAAGAACCTTGAGAGAACTCAAAGGGCTTCAAGGGAGATTAGCCTACATCAGACGGTTCATCTCCAATCTTTCGGGGAAATGCCGTCCATTCTCCCGGTTGATGAAAAAAGGTGTAAACTTTGTCTGGGATGCTGACTGTGAAGCTGCTTTCCAAGACATCAAGTCATACCTGACAAAACCTCCAGTGTTAGCTGCTCCTACCACTGGAAAACCATTCATCTTGTACACAAGAGCCCTTGATCACTCTTTGGGAGCTCTGCTTGCGCAAGAAAATGATCAGAGAAAAGAAGCTGCTCTATATTACCTCAGCCGCATGCTAGTAGGTGCAGAGCATCGCTACTCTCCAGTCGAAAAAGAATGCCTTGCAGTGATGTTCGCCGTACAAAAGCTGCGTCACTACTTGCTTTCCAACACAGTCTACCTGGTCTCGAGGGTCAACCTCTTGAAGGTCCTTGTCACAAAGGCAGGTTCTCTCAATGCTCGACTGGCAAAATGGTCCATCCTTCTGTCACAATTTGATATTAGGTATGTACCACAAAAAGCAATCAAAGGGCAAGCTCTAGCGGACTTCCTCGCAGAGCATCCATTGCCTAAAGATTCTCCACTCAGAGATGATCTCCCAGACGAACCAGTCTACAATGTGGAGACTTTCTCACAAAGTGCCTCCTGGGATATGTACTTTGACGGTGCAACCAGGACAAATGAAAAAAGACAGCTGATCTCGGGAGTTGGCATCCTTTTTGTTAGCCCCGACAAATACATGATTCCACACGCTTTCTCGCTACTGGAACCATGCACAAACAATGCAGCTGAATATCAAGCTCTGATCTTAGGATTGGAACTCGCCATCGAATCCGGTATCACCATGCTGGAAGTCTTTGGAGACTCTCAACTGATCGTCAACCAGATGAATCAGAAATTTGAAGTCAGGAAGCCAGATTTGTTGCCCTACTACAACAAGGCACAATCACTTCTGCAAAAGTTTGACATCTGTCACATCACCCACATTCGTAGAGGTGAAAACATACGTGCAGATGCCCTAGCCGGACTTGCCGCATCCATGGCAATCCAGGAAGGGGAAAACATGCAAATCACAGTGTGCGAAAGGAGAATCCTTCCTCCTCTTAACACACACCAAGCAGTTGCTGAATGCCACCAAGTGGTCGGAAGTCGGATTTCAATCCTTCAAACTTCAATCGGCGACTGGAGGGATCCGTTCATTGATTACATTATGTTCGGAATCCTACCTGAAGATCCAAAAGAACGGGTAAGCATCCAAAGGCGAACCCCAAGCTTTCATTTGGATATTCCTTCAAAAATCCTTTACAGGAAATCCTTCAACGGAGTACTTCTACGCTGCTTGTCACAACAAGAGGCTGAAGAAACACTCAAAGAAATTCATGCTGGTCTTTGTGGAGCTCATCAGGCTGGACCTAAGCTCTATGATCAGATAAAAAGGTTAGGATATTACTGGCCTACCATGGTAGCTGACGCAATGCAATTTGCTAAGCGCTGCCAACAATGCCAAGTTCATGGAGATTACATTCACATGCCTCCAGAATGGCTGCATCCTACAGCGATCTCATGGCCTTTCGAAGCCTGGGGTATGGACATCATAGGTCCTATTTCTCCCCCTTCAAGCAAAGGTCATCGCTTCATCTTCGCCTGCTACGGATTACTTCTCCAAGTGGTCAGAAGCATTTGCGTTTAACGAAATGAAGACCTCATCAGTCCTTCAGTTCCTACGCACCAACATCATTTGTCGTTTCGGCATACCCAAAAGATTCGTCCATGATAACGGACCACAGTTCCGGGATCATCGATTCTACAGGTTCTGCGACAAATACAAAATCCAAAGCTGTCCTTCGACTCCATACAATCCGGCAGCAAACGGGTTAGCAGAAGCTTTCAACAAGACACTCTGCAAAATCCTCAAAAAAATGGTCTCTAGTCACAAAAGAGACTGGAGCGACAAAATGTCTAAAGCTTTGTGGGCCTATCGAACCACCGTTCGAGGACCAACCCATAGCACACCATTCTCCTTGGTCTATGGATGCGAAGCTGTCGTGCCCTTGGAAGTACAAATTCCTTCCTTGAGGGTATCCTTGCAAAATGACATGACTCAAGAAAGCAATGTCAAATTGCGACTCCATGAGCTGGACAATCTCGATGAGAGACGGCTCGAAGCTCAACAAAGCATTGAACTTTACCAAGCACGTATGGCAGGATCTTTCGATAAAAAGGTCAGGCAACGCGCCTACAAAAAGAGTGACTTGGTTCTTGCGGTAAAAAGACCAATGGTCTTCGCTCACAAGTCCAAAGGCAAATTTGAGCCAAAATGGGAGGGACCCTACGTCATCGACAAGGTTTTCTCTAATGGTGCATACGCACTCCTAAACATGGAAGGTGACAGATGTATGCTGCCCATCAACGGCAAGTTCTTAAAGCGGTACTACCCTTGAAGACTTACCCAACTGGGTAAGAGCAATGCCTGCACGGCCAAAGCCGGTTTCCAGGTACACGCTCGCTAAACCCACCCTTTTTTAGAATTTTCATATCAAATGTTGAAATTTCTAGAAATCTAAAACAATGCTTACTTTCATCGTTTCATTGTTCAAAAAAAAAAATATCCAAGTTTAGGAACCTTTCCCTAACTTGACCAAAATTTTCAACCCTTGAACCCAAAATTCATGGTTTGAAACAAGATCCGGATTCAGGGATTTCCACCCTAGTCCACCCTGCCTTTTACCGCCAAAATGGTTTTAGGTCAAAACTTATGACCCTCGTGTCTTTAAACAAAAAAAAATGGTTTTTCAAAAACCGCGAGGAAGCGACGCCTAGTCGATACTCGCACAAATCGGAAGCAAGCGAACCACGTTCGACACTTCCAAAATCGCAGGGAAGCGACATTTCGTCGGTACTTGCAAAATCCAAAACTGTGGAGATGCAACATTTCAGTTGATATCCACAACCCAAATTTCAAAGGTTCAAAAAAAACTGTGGAGACGCAACATTTCAGTTGATATCCACAACCCAAATTTCAAAGGTTCGAAAAAACCTAAAAAACTGTGGAGACGCAACATTTCAGTTGATATCCATAACCCAAAGGTTCGAGAAAACCACAAATTTCAAAAATCGTGGGGAAACGACATCAAGTCAGTACCCGCAAAACCAAAATTTTGAAAAGCAAGGATGCGACATTCCATCGATACTTGCACCCAAATCCGCGAGGATGCGACATTCCATCGATACTCGCAACCGAATGAGCAAGGATGCGACATTCCATCGATACTTGCAAGAACATGCAGCAGGGAGGCGACTTTTAGTCGATACTTGCATTTTTTTGAAAACCAAACCGGCTATAAATGCCATCAAAACCGGCTATCAATGCCACAAACAAAAAACTTGGATTTCAAAAAAAAAAAAAAAAACGGCTATCAATGCCACCAAAACAAAACCGGCTATAGATGCCACAAAACAAACCGGCTATCAATGCCACCAAAACAAAACCGGCTATCAATGCCACCAAAACTGGCTATAGATGCCACAAAAAAAAAAACTCGGCTATCAATGCCACAAGAAAAGCTGGCTCTCATGCCAAAATTGGCTTCCATGCCACAAACAAAAACCTGGCTTTCATGCCAAAACAATCACTTGACAAAAGATTTTCACAAAATGACAACCTTTTGATCAAATCCCATTTAGCAATTACTTTTATCACAAAAAGATTCAAGTGAGCGTAGGGATAACAAAAAAAAAGAGCATCCCATTTAGCAATTACTTTTATCACAAAAAGATTCAAGTGAGCGTAGGGATAACAAAAAAAAAAGAGCATCCCATTTAGCAATTACTTTTATCACAAAAAGATTCAAGTGAGCGTAGGGATAACAAAAAAAAAGAGTACCAAAAAAATACATGTGGTACCAAAAAAAAAGAAAGTGTTCACAAGCACTACAAAAAAAAAAGAGTACCAAAAAAATACATGTGGTACCAAAAAAAAGAAAGTGTTCACAAGCACTAAAAAAAAAGTACCAAAAAAAATACAAGTGGTACCAAAAAAAAAAGAAAGAAGGATGGTTTCTGTATACAGGAGCTCAATCAAAAATGGTCTCCAGCCAAGAGTTCAGCTCCTTAAGCAAGCTTTTGGCCTCATCCGTCAAGGATTCCAAGGCACGCTTCTTCAGGAACCTGCCATGAGATGCTTGGGGTGGGCTGTAACCCTTCTTTTGCACTGGGAAGCTTCCCTCGAGCGGTTTTCCATTGTTTGTTCTCATCAGACTTCCTTTTGAGAACTCGATTGGCATCCGCAACTCGATGAATCAGAGCAGTCTCCCTTTCACGAGCCTCTGTTATTTCAGTCCACTTGGCAGCGACTTGTGCCTGCAGATGCTCAAGACGTTTCCTGGCCTCATCGACCTCCCTATCAAGGATGTTAAGGTCATGTGTCAGCCTAATGATGGTTATCTCTTCTAAGTTCCTCTCTCGGACTGCCTGCTTCTTGCTTTCTGTAGCCTCATCCAGGTCAGATTGAGCCTTATCCGCAGGGTCCAAGAACATCTCCTTGAAGAACTGATCGTCAGGAAAACCCATGGTCTCAAACCACTTGTCACCCAGCTCAATGATCCTATTAACGATCGCCCTGGCATCTGTGACATCCAGACCAGCCTCTTCAGCATCACCAAGAATCTCACGCACATGCTGGATCATGCTAAATCCGGCTTCCAAGTGCCCAGAAAAGAGAGTCTCAATCCAAGAGCTCAGAACTCGCACCACCACCTTCTTCGCAAAAAGAAGAGATGGCCCAGCTGAAGATTCGCCCAACTCCGTTGGTCGGCTGCTCATGTCATCATCTGTTGAAAGAGTAACAAAAGAACTCTTTCCAGTTGAAGCTGCTCCTGCTCGGGAAGGAATCTCAGCGCGAGGAATCTCCTCAACATTGTCAAAGCTGGTCCCAGGAGTCTCTACCTCTGGATTAACCTCTGGCATCCCTTGCTCTGGAAGCGACGGACCCTCCTCTGTCACTTCAAAACCTGCCAAAGAAACACAAAAAGGTATGAATATAATCCTGTTTGAAAATCATTATCAGGGTTATTACTATAAAATACCTTCTTCGACGACTGGCGGAACACTCTCTTCCTCCATGAACTCATCGAAAGCATCATCAACATTTGCGTCCATCGATGGTTCAAAGTCATCAGAACCCTGTGGCAAGTCAGCTGACAAAAAAAAAATGTGTTAGCAAACCAAGTCACAAACTCAAAAAAAAAAAAAAGAGCAAAAGAAGTCGTACCAATTGGAGATTCTGGATTCACTCCAGAGTCCCTCGGTTCTTCTTCAGGTGCCTCGACAGGATCCATCACCACCTCATCGGTTGGGACCTCAGGCATCACCAAGTCTTCCTCTGCTAAAAAAAAAAAAAGAAGAAAAGCAGAAAACAAGAAGCAAATCAGAACATGGAAAAAACCCTAAAATGGAAAGAGAAAAAGGAAGAATCATACCTTCACCAACGGTCTCTTCTTCTCGGCTTCTCTTCTCTGGAGGCTCGTCAGCATCCACTGGCACATCCTCATCGATAGTAAGAGGAACTTCCTAAGTCAGGAGAGTCCTCATGCTGCCCCTTGCTGCGATGATGACTCCTCCCCCTCTTACCCCGGCGGGCTCGCTTCTTAGAGGAACCTGCCCCACTGTCAGAGTCAGGTTTCCCACTTGACTCCTCACTGGATGGTCTACTCTTGCCAGTAGACTCCACGGAAGCTTGCCTCTGTGCCGCTTGCATCCAAGCGCCAAGTTCGGCTTCCTCCTGTTCTAGCTGCTCCAAAGCCTCATCAGGTATTTCTCGAACAGCTTCAGAACCAATGACGCCCTGGTCACCGAGAAAGCCTATCTTGTGCTTCTCTCCAGAAAGGAAGGCCCAAACTTCCTCTCGCCGGACGCCATCCGACTTTCCAAGGCCCTTTCCAGATGCCAGCTTCACATCAAGCTCCTTCTTGGAAAGCCCCCGATATGCCGAAAAGCTCTCCGCGAACCACTTCGCAAAGCCGGCAGTCCGGGAAGTCAGCAACACAGGATAAGAAATCATGGCTGTAGTGTCTTCAGCACTATAGAAAGCCCATGCATTTCTCCCGTCCTGTAAGCCTCCAAAGCGCTTCACCATGCTTGAAGGCGCTCCAACAACGCCTTGAGAAAAGCCCAGCTGCAAAGCAAAGCGAGAGGGTACATACGGCTGGATGTCGACGAAAAGATGTCTGCGGTACACCATCGTGCCGACACGTATGCTGAAAAGCCACTCTCTCTCTGCATTTGTCAAGGAATAATGCCTTCCCGACCCCGCCCTGGTAGAGTCTCGGGAGGCACCAAAATCAAAAGCCTTCTTCCGCAACTCCGGAGAAAGCTTCACTGAAGACTGCCCCATCTCGACGTCCCTGAACCGTCGGATCCTCATGCGGGCAAACAAAAGTGATTCGGACACGGCTTTGCCCTTAGCCAGTCGAATCATCAGAGGATCATCATCCTGTGAAGCACCCAGCCGATGGAAGCCAGGACAGTGGTATACATACCACGAATAAAAGATATGGGCTGAAAATACCCTATTCATGGGAAGCCCAAGCCGAACCAAAAAAGCAGCAGCCTGCAGTTCGGTACACAGGTAGGAGTAAAGAGCTGGCACCAAAGCAAGCTGCTCTCCAAACGCCATCTGACAAGCCGGAAAAATACAATGCGGCCTGATGTGCGTTCCATCTCCTCCAGCAAAAACAGCCTCACCAAGCCAATAAGTGAGGTAAACAGCGAGATCTCTCCGCAGTGCAATGTCAGGACATATGGCGTTTGTACTTGCACAGAAATCTCTCAACTCTTCTTGCATGGCCAAGATCTTCTTTGAACTTGGATCCTGAGCTCCGGCTTCTTGGGTCACGCTATCAGAAGACTCCCTGCTATCAAAAAAGTTGGGGAATGAAGAGCTAAAACTCTTCCAACTGCTGGATCTAACTTTCAAACCCCCCTTCTCCTTCAAAAATCATAGAAGGCGACGAGCTGAAAGTATAAAAGCCTGAACTCCTCAGACTGCCCCTCGAGGACGCTGTCAATCGGCATAAACTCCTCATAGAGTTTGCCGAGGATGGGCAATCCAGTAATGGCGCTCAGCTCCTTCAAAGAAAAACCAATCTCACCATTCGTCACAACGAAGGTATTGGTTTGTGGGAGGAATGACTCCAGCATAGCCATGAAGGCCTCGTCGGAAAAGATCACGGTCTCCCTAAAGGCGCGGACCGCATCAAAAATCCCGGCTTCCTTCAAAACGGCGCCACCAATCAGCAGGACGCGATCAGTCCACGACTTCCATTCGGAGTCGGCATTGAAACGGCCTCGAAGTCGAAAAGGCTTGATCCAATTGCTGCCGTCACCACTGAAAATACCAAGGCCCACCGGTCTCAAATCGACCGACGGATAATCAGAGCCCTGGTAGCCGCTGGATGGCATCAACAGGTCCATATCAACAGGCGACCTCTCCGTATATCCAGGAGAACCGCCAACAAAAACCCCGGTCTTGATTACATTTGTCCTTCTCACCCAGCTTGGAGGATCTTCCCTCTTAGGGCACGTGGGGGCAAGGCTCAGAATCGAGACGGTGCGATCAAACGTCGACCGGGTAGCAACAGTCTTCTTCTCACCATCTGCTGTGAAAGAAAACTGAAAACATCTCCTCTGGTATGTCATGTCATCAGGGACTGCATCACCAAAGAAGAAGGTAGGCTTGGGCAAAACGCTCTGATCTTCCATCACCCATGGACGACTGCTTACCATGATCTTATAGAATTCCTCTCCCTTGAGAGCGATCAGTCGCTGCCTCATCTCATCTCTGTTGAGGGAGTCGCACTCTTCCAGATTTCTCTCAACATACTGGACCTTCTCAAAAGCCTGCTGAACGGCCGGATTAGAAGATCTAGAAGATCGACGAGGTACGCTTGTAGCAGGCTCTTTACCCTTGTTCGCTCTGGAGGAACCACCTGAAAAGGATGGAAAAGAAAAAGATCAAACATCAAAATGACAGAATCTCGCTAAAAAAAATCTGGCGAAATTTTGACATGATGACGGGGCAATTCCGAAGAAAAGGAACTATCCCGAAAGAAATAAGAAAGCTTGAAGATGGGCTCAACATCGCTGCGAGCTCCGAAACTCCAAACTTTCGAAACCTCAAAGTCTCCGCAAAATCAGGAAGGGCTCAACATCACTGCGAGCTCCAAATTCCCAAATTTGCGAAAACTTTCAGGTATGCTATCACATCATGCTACAAATTTAATTTACAAATTAAAGGCATGCATGAACATCTAGGTTTGCCAAAAAAAAAAGAGGGGCATTATCATGATGAGCAAAAAAAAAAAAAAAAGAAACTTTCTCAAAAAAAAGGGAAAGAAAAAAAAAAAAAAAGAAAAGAAACTTTCTCAAAAAAAAAAAGGAGGGAAAGAAAACAAAAAAAAAAAAGGGAAGAAAAAAAAGGGAGATGGCCCACAGGCCACGTGGCCGTACGGATCTGTCCGTACGGCCCACAAACAAAAAAAAAAAAAAACAAAACAAAAAAAAAAGAAAAAGAAAAGAAAGCAAAAAAAAAAAAAAACGTGTGGAAAAAAAAAAGAAGCAAACATGTGAAAGAAAAAAAAAAAGAAGAAAAGAAAAAGAAACAAAAAAAAGAAAAAAGAACTTTATTTTTCCTACAATGGAGTTTTCTTGAAAAAAAAGGAGAACTTACTTGAAGCCATTGATGGAGAAGAAGAAGAAAAGTCTTGTAGATCTTGAAGAAGAAGAACTCTTGGTCTTGAAGCCCTCTTGAGATTATTGCAAAAGAAAGTAATAAGAGCAAGAGATCCAACCTTCTCCTTGCTTTTATAGAGGAGAGCAAACCAAAGAAGGAAAGAAGAAAGAGGTAAGTGTTACTAATTAGTAACCTTACCAAAAGAAAGAGATTAGAAAGATTCTTTCCCAAAAGAAAGATATCTTGAAGGATTTTCTCCCAAAAAGAAATCGATGACGGATTCTTTCCCAAAAGAAAGATATCTTGAGATATCCTATCCCAAAATAAAGGGATCATGAGAGATTCTCTCCAAGTAAAGATATTCTTAGATATTCTCTATCGAAATGAGATATTTTTGGATATTCTTTACAAAAATGACACCATATGAGATCTAAGCCATTTCAAAAGCTTAAGGTCCCATGGGTTAGCCCATATGAGCCAGGTTTGACCACCTAGCACAAAAAAAAAAATATTTTGGGCTTTTAGTCAAAGAGAAATCCCTCTTACCAAGAGCATACAAAAATGGTTCCATGCCTCTTTTGAGTTGATTGAACCATACAAAAGAAAATTCCAAGCCCCATGAGCTTCCAAAAATCAAACCATCCAGCCTCATCTACCAAATTAAGCCAAAATCTTGAAATTGACATTCCACAAAAATCAAACCAAATCCTGGTCCCCTAACTTGCCACATACAGCCTGTTAGGTCACAAGACCAAAACCAAAACCAAAACCTGATCCCCTAACTTGCCACATACAGCCTGTTAGGTCACAAGATCAAAACCAAAATCGATCCCCCAACATTCCACATACAGCTTGTTGGGTCACACGATCAAAACCAAACCCGACCCCCTAACCTGCCACATATAGCCTGTTAGGTCACAAGGTCAAAACCCAAATCCACATCCCTGATGTCATCTTCAAAACTTTGCCTCGAGATGGTACGTGATCCCTTTCACTACCATAAAATTCCCCTGGAAGCTCAAAAGGCTACAAATACCAAAAAGAAAGACTGCTCAAAGACTCTTGGTCAAGTCACAGGCTCTCCTTCGAAAATCTCTTCGAGGCACATCGACTACAAAAGTTAAGCAACTCGTCGCTGTACCTCGAGGGGGCATTTGTTGACACCAAAAATGTCACTTTGCCTCTTCAAGATCCAAAGAGCTACATGAAGTCGCAACCTGCCATAAATAGGCAATGCTGCTTCCAAAAATCAAATCTTGTCAGAATCAAACAAAAACTGTAAGATTCTTCCAGACAGCCAAAAGAGGAGTACACAAGAAGTTTCGGGCCATTTCAAAATCATTTGGCCTAACTTCGCTTCTCCGACAGCCGAAAAGGAGCTCTCGGCGGCAAAAGCATCGGAGACACCAAATCTTCGATCAGGGCCGATGGATAGTCTCAAAATACTTCCAAAAGGCTCCACGTCAAGTTCCGAGTCAAACCGACAACGTTTGACCCTACATCAACCCTCGGAAGCCAAATCAGACCTCTCGGCGGCAAAGCTCTCCGGGACCATGGTTTCCAAGACAGAGCCTATGGATCATCTTAAAATGACTCCAATAGGTTCCCTGTCAAATTTCAAGTCAATCGGACATCGGTTGACCGCACATCAAACCGCGACATCTTCATCGCGACAAAAAGCAAGTCTACTGGTGATAGGACCCCAAACGGCTTCAAAACTCAAACAAAAGCCTATGGTTGGTCTTATTTATTACTCAGGAGGCTTCACACCAAATTTCAGGTCATTCCGACATCGTTTGACCCAGTTTCAGCTTCTGACGAAAAATCGGCAGCTCTGCGCGACAAAGTCTTCGGCTTTCTCAGGAAATTGGAAACTTTGCAAAATAAAATGCAAGGATTCTCATCAGGTTTCCTACAAAGAAATCAGGCCAATAAATGGTCAAAATGTCAAGGAAAAGTACAGGAGAAAAAAGAATCGAAAAATAGCAAAAACGGACACAAAACGGGACAAAAAAGGGGGAAAAACCCCCCAGGGTCGCAGACCCCTGCGACCCTGGCCCAGGGTCGCCGGCGACCTTGGAGCCCGGGGTCGCCGGGAAGGCCCCGGAAACCCCGGTTTTCGCCGTTTTTTCGCGATTCGAAGAGCCCAGCCTCTGGTACTTTCCAAAATTCATGCTTTTGAGACACCAAGTCCTCTGACATCCGTCCAAAACACGGGTCAATCATCAAGAGTATCGAAAACAATATTGATCGCCACCCGGTCAACCAAAAAAAGTGTGCTTTCTACCCGACCGATCGAGAAATCGACAGGACAGATGGCACCGACCCGCTGTTGGCAATAAACACCTGAAATTACATGGTCATCTGATGTCGATCTACATGAAGATCCATCGATGATCATCGACAGAAGAATCCCAAAAGACGTGGCACGGCCCGCGACTCTTCAGCTGCTCGGCGACCACTTAATGCGATTAATTGACTAGCTTTATTACAGTCATTAATCCATTTCTTTGGACGGCCCAATCAGAAGCAAGCATTCGGGAGTTACAAGTCAAGAGATTCATGGCATTTAACCCGTGAAACTCCTCCCATCATGGCGATTAAAGGCGATTAAATGCCCTCAATCTCCTCCGGCCAATCAGAAGCCAAGAAAAAGGAGTTACAAAATAAACAATTCAATTTTGTAACTCCTCCCATTATGCAGCTTTATGACAATCAAGGCTCATAAACCCTCCTAAATGGCTACCTAAAAGCCTATAAATAGGAGAACTCTCCAAGAAGAAAGGAGACACAGACAGACAACGAAAATCACAGACAGAAGCACAGAAATCCAGAGAAAGGAAAAAGAGAGAAAACTCTGCGGAAGTTTCTACACCGGCCACCGCAACAAGGTGACAAAAGTCCCTTGGGGGGTACCCCCCCCCCCCAAGGTCCTTGCCTTCTCCTCCTGCCTCCAATGGCTTAGATATGGCTTTTCAGCCCGTCTACTCGGCTTTTTATTGGACATAGGACCTTCTTTTGGTCTTTGTCCTCTAAAAACCTGAGGTTATAGCCAAGCCAAGCGAATCAATAGCATCCTCTGTTCTCATCTGCATGGATGATGGCGAAGCCCACATATGGCTTGCGACCGTCAATTTAAACGAGTCCCCCACAATCTCCTGAGAAGTTAGATCCTCCTTTTCTTGCTTTTCATTGTAGTTTGTATTTTTTCAAAAGAAACAAAAATTACAATTCTTGTCTTTCATTATTGATAAGGATTGTAAATCGGCTATAAACGCCAAAATCGGCTATAAATGCCAAAAAAATCGCCTTTCACGGCAAACCAAGAAAATGTCTCTTTTCTTAAATATATGTGCAATGGAAAACTTGAAAGAAGTTGATTTCCTTTTTACTTGCGAAGGTTGATCTCCGGATCACCACTTGCAATTCCAAGTAAAAATAGAAAATCTGGCACACCCACAAAAAAAGAAATGTTGATGCACGCCCCTGCCCCCTGGTTACGAAAGGGTCGGAACCAAACGGACTCCCACGTCCGCCGACCTCGGTAGGAACCGAGCATTTGGAGCGCGGTCCATCAATAGTTATAATTTTCTACTAGAAGGGGTGTTTGGAAATTAAAAGAAAATTTATTTTCTTTATATTTTGGAAAACTTTCTACTAAAATATTAGAGGATTTTACTGCAAAAAAACACTTCATGTTGGCCAATGGATCAAAAAGGTCACTTTAGCCAAATCCCTTTCAAGATCACCTTCCCACAATCCTCCATTGGCCGGAAAATGGTGAGAACCTCAAACTATCCCATAAATTGAGTTAATTGAAGTCAATGAGACTCATATCTTTACATGCATGCATCTCTACAATCAATTTGGTATTATGCACTTAATAGGGTTTGAATTTGGGGGATTTCTTGCTTTTGAGCTAAGGAAATAGGGGAAAAGGTTGGAAAGCTTTGATTGAGGCAATTATAAGTTATAATGGGTATTGTTTGTTACCTTCCATTGATTTTTATATTTCAGTTTCATCTTTTATATATCTTCTTCGCCTCTGTTTGTATTACTTGTGAATTTAGAAATGAAAAAAATGGTGTTTTGGTTGAAATAGAAGTTAGTAGTTGTAAATTGTAATTGATGAGTGGATGCATGGAATGGTTGATTTGGGGGAGCAAGTAGGCTCAATTAATTGCAGGTGTTAGTTTTTGGAATGCCTGGGATGGAGAACGGAAATGGGCAAAAGTTGGAGTTGGAAATTTTACTCAAGATGGGCAATTTTGTGTTATAAATGCAGAAAGTTCAGTTAAGGGTCGATTAAGCGACATTGTATTGGTTCCGAATCCAGAATGCAACAAAGATACAGAAATTTAAGTTCGGTTAACCGAACTCCATGAGTCGGTTAACCGACATTGTGCCAAACCGAACCGAACTATTTTAATTTGGTCAGAGCAGAAGTGCATTTTTCCTGACTGTTTGACTTAGTCAACCATTGGTTAACCGAACTCAGCTAACCGAGTGTTGACTGACAACTATAACTATAGGGATTTTATGTTGGATGACCTTGTAGGGCCATAGCATGGATCCTTTGACCTTCCCACATGTCTAATGGAGAATATAACCACACGAGGGGATCCTTAAGGCTAAGGTTGTTTCATGTGTACTATCTTATCGGTCTATCATCACGCCATGGGTGTTGGTTTAGAGATTCAATGCATTCACTAATATAATGTGGCACCAAATTAAGATAGTAACACATTGATTTCCTAAATCTACATTGGATTGGATGTGAGAGACAATGGGTAGATAGAATTAGGATTGGCTAGTAACTTATCTTGATTCTTAAATCATTTACATTTCATATTGATATGGTCCAATTATTGGACTCCAATTTTTGAAATTTGCATAGTAGTATTAATTCTAATTCGATATTTCACTCCTAATTCGCTATACAATTGTTATACAACTTGTACAGTATTCTAATTAAGGTTCCTTTGAATGATTAAGTATGTGAGTGATTGTATTTGATTCGTAGAGATGTTATAAAGTGGAAGCCTTATTCAAATTCAGTTATTATTCATTTCGGTTGGTCTGACACTACTTAGCTTCGATCTTGTGATACCCGACTGGGTTAAACTTGGTTTAGATATTCGAGACTACTGCAGTAAGTCGTCTAGAGCACTAGAACTCCAGAACCGAGTAGCCAGATGAGCCTTTGGTCGGGCCACTGGTGATATCCCAACTAGATTCGCTCTCTATTGGAAATGATGAGCTTAATGTAGTAGCCAATTAGTGAAGTTAATTCGGATTTGATTCATTAAGCATAAATTACTCATATTTGCACAATTTCCTAGTTCAACATAATATTGATCTTCCTTTTAATCGTCCATCTTTTAATTCAGATTTGATATAACATGTGATAATTATTATTGTCTATACTTGCTGAATCGTCGTATTCATGATACTGTCTTTTGATGTCATAGACGCAACTGCAGCTCCCGATCCTAAGGAGACCCAAGAGGGAGAGGAGGAGACCAAGAGGCTCCTCCAGGATTAGAAGATTGGGCAGCGGATAGCCCCATATAATTCCTTCCATCGGAGAGCGATACTTGTGACCTTTTGGGAATATCTTATAATTGTGTATATGCAGTATAGTTGTTGGGATCTATTCTTTGTGGATAAACTTGTTACTTGGGGTTATACTTTTGTTTAGTTAAGTAGGGTGTGTTTTATAATCCCTATCTTTTTATAGTTACTTGCAAATATCTTTTGTGTAAATATGGAAATGTTTTATAGACTGATTAAGAAATGGTACCAACTCTGAGTATACTCCAGATGCTTCCGCTATCAATTGTGATTGACAGGTGTTAGTGACCAAGTCTCACATGTGGAAAGATGAAATTTTATCCTTGATTTTGTACTTGACCCGAGACAGGTACGATTTCATAGGAGTACACATGTCACACCTCGGGGTTACCCTTGGCCAGACCGGGATGTGACATCCTACATGATCTTGTAGTCTAACGTACAAGACAACAGTCTCTTAATAAACATTTTATACATTGGAAAAGTTTAATATTGTCTTAACAAAAAGTTTATACCATCTTGGCAAAAAAGAATCGGTATGTAGGCCCATCCAGTTTAATATCCTCAAGCTCAAATGCCCCCTCCGATTCAATATCATCGGGCTTGGATGACTGGCCCTCCGGCTCAATATCATAGGGCTCGGATGAATGGCTCAATATCATCGGGCTCGGATGAATGGCCCTTCGGCTCAATATCATTGGGCTCGGATGACTGGTTCGACTGTAACAACCACTTCAGTGGCAACCTCTTCAACAACAGAGGTCTCCAGTTCGGCAACAACAAGTCTTCTTGGATGCCCCCTCAAGTTGGGCATTGGCAACCTCTTCAATAGCTCCAAGCAGTGGCAACCACTCCAGCAGGTGGCAACCTCTTCAGCAGACGCAACAGTCTCCTTGGATGTCCCCTTCAGTTAGGTAACAGCCGCAACAACCACTTCATTGGCAACCTCTTCAACAGAGGCAAGAGTCTCCTTGGATGCTACCCAGTTATGGGTGCAACTATAAGAAAGATATATGTTATTATCGTGAGAAACAAAAGACACGGCCTTGGCCTACGAAACAAGGTCAACTGCAAGGTCTCCCTCTCTCTCACATAGCTTTTTTTTCAAACTTGTAATATGCACATGTCCCTGTCCTGTGTTTGTGAAAACATTTTTAAAAGGTTAAGAACATTAAAAGTTGAAAACAACTAGCAAAAAGTGTTAATTCGTAACATTAATTGAAAGATAACATGCTCCATAAATCAAAACAAAAACAAATCCTGAAGGACCTGAACTCATATTCAAATCACCTTCAAGCCTAAAATCTGCTTTACTTTAAACAATTAAACAAATAAGCTATAAATGCACACTAAGATACAAACAGTGCACACAATCATTCTTCCTTGTTAATTTTCCTACGGAGCATTAGACATATAGGGTGTAACCTCTTATTTTTAGCATACATGGAATTCCAAGGATAACTCATTAAAGACAAAAAAAACTAAGGTGACCTTTGATTTTCCATGACATTCGCCACGGCAAGGTTTTACTTCTTGTTCATGTATTTTCATGTCTTAACACTTTACAACCTTGAACCACATTATGAATTCTTCATTTTTATTTGCAGTTTGCGCACGGGTACGAGTAAAGATGGTGATCACAGGAGATCTCGTTTATATTGACACTTGATTTGACGAAATGTGGTTGCTTTTGATAGTTCATGATCCGACATTTGTGATCAGAGATGGTTTTTATGGATGGATTTGGAGTTCTAGATTTTATCATTTTCAACCTTTATTATGAATTGGAGATCCAAATGTATTTTGCCGAGGTTGGCATTCAGTAGCAGCAATGTGGATATAAGATCGGAAAGCTATAGAAAAACCAAGTCTTTCCTCATGAAAGGTAGGGTTTTTTTTTTTTCCCTAAACACTCGTTTTGATATTGGGTTGATCAAAGGGTGTTTGCATTAGTGTTGGATTTTAATATGGTGTTTACATGTATTACAGATGTCGGATTTTGATTTGTTGTTGTTCTACCTTGCTTGTTTTGCAATGAAGCTTGGATTTGTAGGTTTTGGTCTTTTTAGTTAAAGATCTTCGTAACATGGAGAGTATATGATTTTGAATGTTGGTGAGTGTTGAAGTTGTGGATTTTGGCTTCTTCTAGTTTTTTTATTCTCATGAATTCCTGAGATGGTTTGGTTTTTCCCTTTATTGCAATAATTATTGAAATTTTAGGTTTTAGTGATATGGTCTGTCAAGTTGCAGATTTCATGATGTGGAGTCTATGGTTTTGATTAGTGTGGTCACTAGCTTTTTCTGATTTTGAACACTAAAGTTGCAGATTTTGTTTCCTTTGATCTTTCAAACCTCATGCATTTTCCTTGTTTTGAGACATGGCTTACCTTCTTTAAGTTTTAGTCTCAAGTCCAGATTTTTCTGATCTGGAGTCTACTTTAGAATGGTGGTTGTTATTTTCAGATTCTGATCTTTGAAGTTGTAGAGTCATTGGTAGAGTTCATGTGTCTAGATTATTGACACTACAGAAGCTCTCTGTTGGATCCTAGCCCCCTTGGCTAGGGTACCAAAAAAAATGTTACAAATTCAACCTGTTATTCAGGATTTGTAAAATGAATTAGGTTTATCCTTTTTCCTGGAAACATCAGTGGGCAGACTAAAATCCAACAGGAATTCAGGCTGTCTGGGAATTCAGAATTCTTGTCAGGAATTTTGTGTTTTATTACCAAAATTCCCACAAAATTCATGGGCATTTGAAATTCCAAGCATTTGAAATTTCAAAAAACCCAGCATTTGAAAAACCACTTTAATAAGTAGGATTTGGAAATCTCACGTGGCACATAAATTCCGAGAGAGGGACGACGGCATTCCGGGAGCTCAGGTAGGAATTTAGGCCATGAATGAAACATCGAATTTAGAATTTCAGAATTTGGTAGCATTTCAAATACCAGGATTTGAAATTCCCAAACAACCACTAGACATGAATTCTAGTAAAGAAACGGACCCTAAAGGTTAAGATAAAGAAGTGATTAACATCAGTGGGTAGACTAAAGGTGCATGAAGAGAAAGAAGGGATTTTGGAGTTCAGTATATCAACTTCACTTGGATATTCGATGTCAGAGGGAGTGAGTCGTTGTGCGAGAGTCTTGAGTCCCATTACTGTCCTTAAGTCTAGTAAATTCCATTGCGGTACCATTTGGAGAGTTAGCTCTTTGAGAAATTTTGGTCAATTGACTAAATAATATGTCCTCCATAGTATATTTCTGGCACATTCCTTTATTCTTTATCCAGCATGCAATCCAGTAATGGTCTATGGCCACATAGCTTGAGTTAAGCAATATATACTTACTCAATATAAGCCCACTCCCTTATTTATGATCTAGCATGCAATCGATTGATGATAGATCCATGGTCGCAAAGCATGAAATAAATATGATCTAAGATTATTGTTGATATAAGTTGTAATATAAATCTATCAAAAAAAAAGTTGTAATATAAATTATTGTTGATATTACCATATTAATATTTTAAATTAATTTTTACATAACATTACTGTTAATATTAAAATTAAGATTAAGATAATTTTAGATTTTGTAGTTAAATATACTAATTTAGTTTTATGTTATAGTTTTAGTGTTATTATCTTAGATTTTTAAATACAGTAATTTTGATAATGATTGGTATGTTCTCCATCATTAATTTGACTTTAATTAAATTAATATCTTACCGTAAATTTGTATAGCTTAGTACTGTTAATTTTTTTATTTCCAACTACTAGGCCAATATCATATCATTATGGGCCCATCTAATCGGTCCAAATCTTTATCTTTCCCTTACTCATTGTCTCATCTTGCTTCCTCTATAAATCTTTTTTTATGTTTTTCCTTTCTTATTTTTTGGCCCATGTTGGGCACATGACTCTCTCACTAGTATTAAATCAAAAGGGGTAGGTATAAGAGTCGTTACCCTTATAATCGGCCACCTATTGCCTCCTTCTTGTCACGGCCATGGCCACGTCCGCTCCTCATCCTCGACCTTCGATCTTAACCAACTGCGCCAGCTTCTCCCTTTCTTTCCTTTGTGTCAAACCCAACAAACAACCTCTCTCTGCCTGCTTAGTTACTCTCATCTCACCCTCTCAATACCAAGGATCCAAACGTATGTATATATGTCAGTGGCACACAACATATTGTGGCGTGGCAGTAGGGCTGCAAACGAGTATTTGATTCTCCAATTACTCGGAAGTTCCGACTTGTAAAAAACCGAGTCTGGAACCTATTTTAGGTTCCGATTGATAAACGGGTCCGGTTCCGGGTCCATATAAGTTCTGACCTGGGACCTGGCATATGAGTCTTTGATATTACAATTTGTACTTTAAAACCAACTCTTTTTTTGCATTCTTATGTATAATACTGGGTGTTGTAGACTTGATGCACCATTTTAAGTTGAATGATATGCATATTTTAAGAAAAAAAATGAAGAATAAAGAGAGAATAGAATTGATTTTGGAACTAGATTTGAGTCCTCTAGGTATATCCGGTTCTGGAACTAGATCCGGATTTTCTTATAGAAAATGGATCCGGAACCAACAAAACAGGTTCCGATTCAAAACCGGATCCGGAACTGGAACCGTTATTTAGAAACGGGTCCGGGTCTACTATGATTCTGATTTGGAACCATCTCGTTTGCAACCCTATGTGCACTGGCACGGCGGGCTAGGGTTGTTAATGGACCGGGTTGTGTCGACTGGGGTGAGGAATAGCCTAACTTCAAAACTAATAGGTCAAAGCCTGGGCCAAGACTAACTCATGCCATAAGTGGCTGGGATGGAGTCTATTTGTGAATTGTAAGTGTCATCTCCTCCCTCCTTGTAACCATTGTTTATTGTTGGGCCGTGCTTTGGGCTCTCTACGACTGAGTTTGACCCTAGCTCATGTATTAATAGGCCCAAAAATAAAGCATGAGCACGTTCCAAATACCGAAACCTAAAGCACAGGCATGGCCCAAAGAAGGCTAGGCCCGATTTGGGTAAGCCCAATCCATAAGAACCCTAACTTGGGCAAAGCACAATGGGAACAAACAGAGCAAGATATCTCAGGCAAGGATGGTCAATCCTTCTGCCGCTGATAAGTTAGGCTAGTTTCCCAATATTCCATTCCTAATTATTATATATCATAGGTATAGGATTCGATTTCCAAACTAGAGTCCGATTTCGAAATTGATTGCAAAATTGGAGTCCGATTTCACAATTGATTTTAAAATTGGAGCTCAATTTCGATTTCTATTTTAATTGGAGAGAAAATTCACGATTTACATTGAGAGCCCACTTTTGTTAACTTTTTTTTAGGTGAATTTAAAATCTTAATATATCTGTTATGGATAAGAGATTCAAAAGTCCGGATGATACAAGAACTCCACCTTGCTCAATAACTCTATTCACCCTGCAAGTCAAAATGAGTCTTCTTTAGTTGAATTTAATTCGAATATGGGAAATATTCAAGTGAGAACTAGTTCTCACATATTATATGAGAACTTTTTTGTAGGGCCCAACTAGAAACCCATCCAAACCTAGTAACCAATAGGAAACCCCTGATAGTCAATAATCCCAAGGATTGACACACATCCGAATGGACTGAACCGTTGGATCGAGCGTTGAATGTTTTTTTGAATATAAAGTCATTAAACTTGTGGGCCACGGATGAAGGGGTTAGGGGCATGGATTTGGGGTCAAACTTGATACTTGGGGTAGTCTCACATAGATCTTTTCATCCCCCCTGATCCCATCGCCAAATGGGGCCCACAATTGGGCCCCACAAAAAGTTCTCATATAATATGTGAGAACTAGTTCTCACCAGAATATTACCGTTTTAATATATCTATTATGATTAGAAAATTTTAAAAGTTTGTGATTTTAAAAGTGGGTCCCAGATAGTGATTTATACATATGGGCTCCAAGTACAATAAATAATTTTTAAGTGGACCTCATATTCTAATTCCTAAAAGCCGGGCCACATGTTGTAATTTCTAAACATGGCCCTCCATCTAAATTCCTAAAGATGGGTCCATGTTGGAAGTTTTAAAGTTGGCCCATCATGTACAACAATTTCTTTATCTTTTTTCTTTATAGTAGAACTTGGAGAATTGGTTTTTCTTTTTCTATGATGGTTTTCTATTTTTTCTCTTTTTATGATGAAATATTTTTTTACTAAATAAATACTAAAAAAAAAAAGAGCTTACTTTAAGCTTTGATGTAAATTCACCAAAAAGAATTAAGCTTACCTTTTTCCTATGCCACCCATTTCCGATAAAGATTTAATGACTGCAATATAAAAATAATTTTATAATTAATTTTATAAATTATTTAAAAACCGAACTCATCATATTTATGGAAGATGTTCAAAAGTATAAGATTAGAAATCTCAAAATAATATCAGCATAAATAAAAAAATTAGATACGAGAATAAATAAAAATATAATCAAGTAGTTTTTCATATAGAAAATAATCATTTCAACATGCTCCATTGATTTTCGAAAATATATTTCATAAACAAGTCAGATTCAAGCCACATTTGTAACCTTATTCAACTTTTAGTCTATTTATTTGGGAAATAAAGAAGTCCGAATCCCTTTTGTTTAAAGGCAATTAATATACTTTAACTTGGTTCTAGGTTATATGATTGTATCTTAACTGATTAAAGGCTATATGAAAATAATAAGTCTATACAGACTGATAGTGTGGAACGATTTCATGCCCGATCCCAGCTGGACGCTGAGCTGGACTCCAGCTGGGATCTCATTTTGAAGCCCGCCCAAAAAGCCCGCCAGCCCATCTTCCTTCTTGAGAAAGTGAAGAAGAAAAACGGAAGGTCAGAAGCCACTGTTCATTTGTAAAAAACGGAAGGTCAGAAGCCACTGTTCATCTCCTCCGTGCAACTCATTTGGGAAGAACATCTACAAATCATCACTCTTTTCATCAGCGGCTCTGTCCTTTCCCCTTCACAGCTCTCACCTCAGACGATTGCTCTCCAGAAACCCCTTCCCCAGGTCCTCTTCAGATCTGATTTTGAATCCACGGACGACTGCAAATAGGTGACCATCTTCTTCTTCTTCTTCTCTCTTTCTCTCTTACCATTTGAGATTTTGGTCTGCTTTTGAAAGAAGAAGACCAGGAACGATCTGATCTGAGATTTCATATTTCGTCCTTTTCCCCTTCACTTCAGAGGCAGACTCCATGGGTTTCACATCTTTCGCTGGGAGAGTCCTCTTTGCTTCTGTCTTCATCCTCTCCGCCTGGCAACAAAAACTTGTTTATGAACGATCTGATCTGAGATTTCAACATCACTTATTTCATGTACTGTTCCTTTGTTATTTTTTATGTTTTAGGATCAATTTCATATTTATTATTTTGTTTGTTTTTCTTATAAAACAAGTTTTTAATAATATGTGGTTTGTATCCTTCAGTTTGGTGTCTTTCTCTGTAATTGAATTCAATAGCAGTTAACAATCAAGTTAATGTCAAATTAGTGTGATTGTGATTGACTAGGATCTCTAGCTAAGAGGTCCAACCTTTTATTAAAAGAGGCTTTTGAGTGTGCTTACTACTGGAAAGTCTCCTCTTGGTGCTTTGTAGAAAAGAAGTAAGTAGTTCTTGTTGTTTTGTTTTTTTTTTTTTTTTAACAAATGATATTGAGTTTTCTCAACTCAGACACTAAAATGTGTATAAAACATGATGTTTTATTTTTTTTTATTTATTATTTTTTCGGGTGTATCTAGGGTATAGGAATTGGGTCTGGGTAGAAGAATTTTGGGTTAGAAACCGCTAGGTGATGTCGGTTAAATTTCCATCTTGCACGGACACATGATCTTGATTGGCTTATAGCCATGACAACAAAGAATTAATTATTATTACTATTGTGGGTTAGAAAATACCATATGGATTGGAACTTGGATTTGATTTTTTCTCTTTTGTTATTATTACTATTACTGTTGTTATTCACAAGATTAAAACTTGTTCTTCATTTTCATTCGGTAGAATTGTCTTTCCCCCTTTCATTTTCCTGTACTGCGGGGTACTTAAATGATCTAACAAGATTAAAACTTGTACATCATTTCTTTAATATTTTAGTTTTGAATGATCTTATTTTTTATGCTAATGATCTTTATTATTCTTTTATCGAATTATTCTCAACACCTGAATGCTTTATTTGTTTTTAGAAGCATGGAAGAAGATGAATTATCACTTGAATTTGATGGAGACGACAATGCAATTGAATTGGGGATGGTTTGTCAGGAAATAAACAGCGTTGAGATGGAGAAGCCCTTGGAGGAAGGTGAAAAGATAGAAGAGGTAGTAATGGAACCTCAGAGGGGGATGATATTTGGTTCAATTGAAGAAGTACAAGAATATTATGCAAGATATGCCAGGCATATCGGGTTTGCTGTTGCCCAAAAAACCTCGAAAAAAGGATCGGATGGAAAAAAAAAGATTTGTTACAATTGCTTGCACCAAGGGTAGAAAGCCATTTACAAGTGCAAGCAACCCAGTTAAACCCCGTCCACAATCAAGAACAAATTGCAAAGCAGCGTTGAATCTTTCTTTGCAATTCGATGGGAACTGGCTTTTGAACTCATTTGTACTTGAGCATAACCATGATATGAGTCCGAACAAAGTTCGATATCACAAGAGTAATCGAGTAATACCACCACATGTGAAGAGGCAGCTTGAATTGAATGACAAAGCGGGAATTAGATTAAACAAGACTGTTAGCTCATGTGCGGTAGAGGCAGGGGGTCATGGGAATTTGCCATGGTTAGCAAAGGATGCAAGAAATTACTTGGATAAAATCAGACGCTTGGAACTCAAGGAAGGGGATGCGGAGGCAATGCTAAGCTATTTCAAAAAAATGCAACAAGACAACGGATCCTTTTTTTATGTCATTGATCTTGATATAGAGCATCGAGTAAGGAACATCTTCTGGGCTGATGCGAGGAGTAGAGCAGCATTCGCTGAATTTGGTGATGTGGTCACGTTTGACACCACTTATTTGGTTAACAAATATGATATGCCTTTCGCTCCTTTTGTGGGTGTGAATCAGCATGGACAGTCAGTACTGTTAGGTTGTGGATTGATATCACGAGAGGACACAGATACATTTGTGTGGTTGTTTCAGTCTTGGCTTGATTGCATGTCTGGGTGTCCTCCTAATGCCATAATCACTGACCAGGATAAGGCCATGCAAAATGCAATAGGAATAGTATTTCCTAAAGCACAACATCGGTGGTGTTTGTGGCATATCTTGAAAAAAGTGCCTGAAAAATTGAGGGGGTATAATGACTACGATTCAATTAAATTCATCTTCTTAATGTTGTCTATGATTCAATGAAAAAAGAGGAGTTTGAAGAGAATTGGGCCAAGTTTGTTAGGGCATATCAGCTGGAGGACAACGAATGGCTAGTTGGATTGTATGATGAGAGGTGCCGATGGGTGCCAGCATTTGTGAAAGATATTTTTTGGGCAGGGATGTCAACAACCCAGCGTAGTGAGAGCATGCATGCTTTTTTTGATGGCTACATCAATTCTAAGACCACCCTTAAGCAGTTTGTTGAGCAATATGATAATGCTTTGTCTAAGAAGGTGCAACTGGAAGCTGAGGAAGACGCCCGTTGTTTCAATTTATACATTCCATGTGTGACCCCTTATGAGTTTGAGAGGCAATTACAAGAAGCATATACTCTTGCTAAATTTAAGGAGATTCAGAATGAAATTGCTGGTAAGATCCGTTGCAATATTTCCTCGTTTAAGGCAGGAGTTGAAATTTCAGAATTTGATGTGGAGGAAGATGTCATTGTAGGAGAAAACAGTATCCGACCTTTTACTTTCCATGTTTATTTTAATGAGTTATCAAGAGAATCTAATTGTACTTGCCGGTTGTTTGAGTTCAGAGGTATACTCTGCAAGCATATAATCGTTGTTTATTTGAAGAAGAAGGTTTATCATATACCAGAGAAATACATTTTAGAAAGGTGGAGTAAGAACGTGAGAAGAAGCCACACAAAAATCAAGATCATGTATGATAATTGGGAACGCAGACCTGAAGGCAAACGTTACGACAAAATGTTGACTATTTTCAATCGGGTCAGCGATAAGGCCATGGATTCCGATGAAAAGAGTCATATGGTAATGTCCTCATTATGGAAAATTACACTCCAAGAGAAATCCTCCCCCTTTCCATCTTTCCTTTTGCAATTGCAATTAACCTCATCAGGAATAAAAAAGTTGTCGTGTTTTCAATCTTTGATTCACCTCAATGTCTTTTTAGCAATCCATCAAAAGTTCAATATTTTCAAAACAAAAAGCAAGCAAAGGAAGCATATGACAAACAGCGAAAGGTCTTGTAAAATGAATCAAAAGTCTTTTGCAAATAAAGAACACAATATACATAACAATGTCTCAATCACATAATTCATGCAAAAATGAAAGAAAACCACATACACTGCCATAAGCACACAGTTACTCTGACACCAGAGATACACCATTTCCACTTACATGAAGATGAGAACTTTATCCCCCAAACAGGAATTGATGGCTAGATGCTAGAGCAAACCATAAACTTCACAACCCTTTATTGCCAATTTCATGATGGTAATTCTAAGCTAGCTCATGAGCTAGAGGATGTAGAGGAAGGGTTGAAAGCCTCCTGTTCCGTGCAGCTAAGAACATCATGAGGCCCAGCAGCCTCTCAACCGACTCCCATTAAATCAAGGTAATAAAGGTAGTGTGAGATGATGTTGTTCATAGAATCAATTTCACCCTGACCACATACTGAATCCCCATATAGAATATTTATCGTGGTCCCAAAACCTGGCACCCTCTTGGCCAAGGTGTCATTTTTCGTGGGTTTCAGTTTCCTACAAACACATCATGTGCTGAAGGTTGCTTCTTCATTGGGGTCATCCACCTCCACATGGCAGCTCGGAAAGCTAATGTTGCATTCTGCTCAAGCTATTCAGGATGGTTCAACAAATCTAACTTCAATCCATCACCAATGATAACATAGTTGGAGTTCCTGAAATCAGAAACCAGATGAAAAACCTGATAGGAGGTCTCCCACTGAAACTTAAATGTTAAACAGTTTTAGTGGTCCCATTCTTTTCAGTTGCATCGTTCCACTTGTTTGGAAACAACATACTTTGAAAACAGAAACCAGTCCACAAATTTTAAGCCCGATTCATTAGAATGAAGGGTTTTTATACTCAAATGCTTTCTTAACCGTTCACAGTGCCAGCCTTGCATGCAGTCATTGTTGGTTTCAAGGCACCTTCCCACTTAGGGGATAAAGTCCTTGGGATTGAGTCAATTAAAGTCATTACTGGTTCCAATCTGCCTGACCAATTATGCAATAACTACCACATAAAACAGTTAACTTCAGAATTATATTAAGAGTATCAGAACACTAATTAATCTAGACTAATCAAAAGATTAAAACAGGCCAAAAACACAGCCCAAATTATTTATTCTGATCAATAAAAATAGATAAGAAGCAAAATTATAGAAAGCAGGACATTTTCACAACATACCAATACACAGGAATGGCACCTCGACCATACTATTCAACACCAGGGGTGCAGGGGTAAAGGTAGTTTGGATTGCAGTAAGACTGACTTGGGCTCATTTCACGGTTGTAGCATAGCCCCCACGCATATGGACCACCAGTTGCACCATTGTACCCACCTACAAAGGTTGAAATAGATTAAGATCGCATAAAATTATACAACTAAAAGCAGGGCATCTGTATGGTGAGCAAAGAGAGGAAAGAATCTCATCACTTTATAAATATTCTATGTCTAAAAGAAACAGAGAGGCCACTATGGTTTTCCAATGCATTCTACCAATAAAATATACACTTGGCAATGCTTCTTTGCAATTTAGTTTTTCATCTGTTTTCCAATGCCTTCGTAACTTCTCTCCTACAATCACCTACAAAATTATGTAAAACCTACAATCACGAAACCTACTGGTCAACTCAACTAGGTAATTGGCCTGAATCTAGTTGACCCACTGGATTGGAAAACTATCAGAATGCTACAAGAATGAGCAATGGGAACCTCAAATCAAATACCACCAATTGCAAATTTGCAATCCAACGATCAAAGTAATCCAACTTATGAATGACATCCATATCAATTGAACAAGCAAACCCATCATCACCAATTCAGCACCCTTAACCCAAATCTCAAAAACAAGAACAGGAGAAAGAAAAAATCTTACAAGAGGTCTGGCTTCCAACATGACCCAAAAAAGCACCGATCTCCTTCATCTGCATCTGCTTCCCGCCGGTAGTCCCAACCCAATGGGCTCGAAGGGCGCGGCGGCGCTAATGAACGACTGGTAGTCCCAAAATCCAACGGCGTGGGCACCTGGCGTGTTCCTCTTGGCGAAAAGATGCTCGAAATGGTAGACTTTGAACAGATCCGAGATGGTGTCGTTGCAGCAGAAGACCCCCTTACATTCCCAACCCTTGTGGCAGATCTTATCCTTCTTCGACGCCCAGCTCAAATCCGCCATTAAAAACACCATGAAAAGCAGCAAAAATGCTACCAAAGATTTTCTCTCCATTATGATGATCATATAACAGATGGAAGTGATTGTTTGAAGGGTGTTGTTATTGTTGTTGAAATGGAAGAGGAATGATGAAGAGATGAAATGGAATAAGGAATATAAGAGAGATGTCGAGGGAGATGAGAGAGGCGCAGAGGTGAGGGGAGGGTGGTGCTCTACAGGCGACAGCCTTTACATACTCTGCGCAGGGGAGATAGTGAGGGAGACGGATGGATCGAGAGAGATGGGGATCGTGGATTCTCTGCGTTGGGTGGTGATGGAGAGGCTGGCGGGCGAGAGAGGGATGGAGGCGAGATGGGCGACAGCAACGACGGGTGGCCGGCACTGCGTGCTTTGAGAGGGGTTTGCGCGAGGATGTGAGAGGGACCGAGAGGGAGAGAGATGCAAATGCGAGAGGGTGGCGTCGCCAATTTTGGACAGATGCGAGGGTGGTGCAGGCGATTTGGTTCTAGGGCAGGGCAGCCTGTCTTTTGATTGTTTTTTCCTTCAAAAAAGAGATGATGGAATACGATTTGGTTCTGGCGGGCTCCCAAAATCAAAAGACCGGGCTCCCAAATGTTAGGTCCACTCAGCGCTGAGTGGACCTCCACGTCGGATCGGTATGGAAGTCGGGCTAAGATTTCAGTCCATATAGACTTATTGATATGAAAATAATAAAAAAATAATTTTTAATTTTATAAGTTTATACGGTATTCTATTTTGTTAACAAATGCATAATATAATACATACATAAAAAGTAATAAGTAGAAGTAAAACCTTTGAAACGAAAATTGTTGAAGAATTCATATAGTCTTTGACATGGACTCAAGCACCCCTAGAGTTGGCTTAACTTGATTTGGGTAATACAATACACTAACTTTTCAAAAAATAAAATAAAATTAGGTAAGGTGAGAGACTAATACATGAAAAATGAATAGGATTGTTTGAATTAAACCAAAGAACATACCCTATTTATTAGCTAAAAGTGTCATAGATGTTTGACAAGTGTTATCTATTCAATTGTTATTAAAAAAGTTCTGACTCTAAATGTCACTAATTTAAACTTCCACACAAAAAAGATGATTAAAGTACCATGAAAAAAATGATAGTCTAATGATAGTATAAAAAAGATGTTTGTACCTTGGGTTCAAAACTGCACTACCACACTGGGGCCAAGGATTATTTCGGCTCAAAGGGCTGGGACACCCTCTATTATAAAAAAAAATGATAGTCTACAGATGGGACTTAATGATTGGCAGGTGTCATTTATCAAATTGCTATAAAAGAAACTTGATTAGAAATATCACCCATCTAAATCATCACACCAAAGGGATGATAGACAAAGAAAAAAGTGAAAATTAAAGATAGGGAGATGGAATTGAATCTGTTGAATAGTGTGCGGTAGTATGTGTGTCCAACCTAAAGTTTACTAATACATTAATTATGATAAAAATGTCAATATCCAAATGCTTTATAAAGTTATAAAGGTTAACTCAACATATTAATAGGTCGCGTTCAAGTTAAATTGTTGGAATTAGGTCAAGGTAAAGTTGGGACAGAAGGTCATAATGTCATAGATGAACTTTAACCCAATCCATGATCAATTGGGTTAGAGAAATGTTAGCTCAAACATACAAAAAAGAAAAAAAAAAGAACTCTAAGTTTGAATTACCAAGTGGATTCAAGTTTCCAATTTACTGGTAGCTCAGTGATGAGACACTTCCCTGCCATAAAAACAACTAAGAATCAATCCCTTACTGTAGTGCAGATGGTGAGGGACTTGATTGAGTGAGTGCAAGGCATATGAGGGGGGTTCAAGTTAGGTTGGTAAGTTGAGTCAAAATTGCTAATCCTATTAATATGGTCTAAAACTTTCTCCAATTAAAGGATTTAGCTATTTTACCAACTACCTCATGACAGAGTTCTTATTAATTATCATAACTTTAAAAAGGAGTTTATAAAACTATCTTACTTTAATTTCATTAGAAGGTAACTCGCACTTGACCTAGTTAGGCCTACATATTTCCATCAACCTAACTTTGTTTTATATTTATAAGTTTGAAATAACCTCAGTAGTTCTTTATTAGGTCTGGAGATTCATCCCGGGCCAATCCATTGCATATGATTCAATTGAGTTTAAAACTTGATATTTTGTTTATAATGTATTTATTACAATTGAAGTGACCACTATTTTTCTAACCATGAACATGACTACAAGTCCCGAACTGATATTCATGTCATGTCTTCCTGAAAAAAATATCCCCAGAAGTCCCCTACGTGCATTAGCTTTGCTGGTTAGGGACATGGGCTCATGTGTGGGAGAGCATGAGCTCGAGTCCTCCATGTGCCAAGAGAAAAAAAAAATAACGAACATCACCTACAATATAGTAGAATGGGAAAAGAAAGAAAGAGGAAAAAAAAAGTAAGCCCCATCAAGAGGCCACTTTCTCCTTATGCTTCCTATTCCTGGATTTTGCACTTTGGTGTCCATTGGCATCAGCCTCATTCTCCACTTCCTTTTCTTCTTGTTACACCACACCCCGAGTTAATTAGGATTAACTCTACTTAATCGAGATTAATGCGGATTAAATGAGATTAATTAATTTAAATGAGATTAATGATCAAAATGAGTTGAATTAATCTTGGAAGATTGAATTTAGCCTAATACAATTGTTTGGAAGAAATTAACTTGGTTTTTGACCCCAGTTAGTGAATTTGAGGACTTTTTCGTAAATATTGAATTATATGTAAATAGTCGAATTGGGTGAAACTTGATATCATCGTGTGTATCTCGATGAGTACATCAAATGTCATAATACACTTACTTTCATTAGACTCAAGATAACTCAAAGAGGTCTTCACTTGACTTTAAATGTAATTTCACAATTGGTATGGGGTTTATTTGCAAAACTGGGAGCCATCTACAGAGTACATGCAATTTCAGGTGATGCTATGCAACCCAAGTGCATGGTTCCTTCTTTGTTCTTCATTCCTTCTTTCTTGTTTTCTTTCTTCCTCCATTGTTCTTTCATATTCTTTGTGTTGAAGTCTCCAAATGGGTGTGCTGAACCCATTTTAATCTCTTCAATGGAGATGGTGTAGATCAGCTGAATTACAATCTTATCTCTCTTATTTGTCTTGTCATTCTTCCTTTTATAAGTTTGGGAGAACTCTGTGCTAAGGAGAAATTTGTGCTAATCAAGAGAAAGAAGTTGAAGAACTCATCTTCTCCATCTCACTTTCTTGTTGGGTTTCTTGGGAGCAAGAGTAAGGGAGATTATCATCTCAATTTACAAGTGGAAAAAAAGGGGTTTTTGTAGTAGACATAAATTCAGGCAAGTATAAACCAGTATATATGATTATATGCTCTTGCATGTTGATATCTTTGAGTTTCTTTATGAATTTGAGTTCAATCTCTTTGTGATTATGTGAAATGTTGTGTTGGAATTGATGGAGTGATATGTTTATGGACTTGAAGTCTTGTTTTTATGTTTATATGTTGGATGTGAGAAGAGGAACAGGAGGTTCCAAATGAGTTCTGTAGGTTGGGAACAAATCAGAATGGAATAGAATTCGTGCCTAAATTCTGTAATTCTGGGCGTATTCGGTTAGCCGACACTGTCGGCTAGCCGAAGGCTAGCCGACAAGCTGACCGACAGTGTAAAATGCATAGAAAAACTCATCTCTGGTTTTCAAACCGAGGCCTGACCAAACCAGTTCGGTCAGCCGACAATCATCAGTCAACCGACGTGTGAACCAACGCTATAAAATGAACAGGAGACTTCGCCTCTGGTTTTCGAACCGTCAATCTGACCGACACACGTCGGTCAGCCGAAAAACACAATTCGGTCGACCGACAGGTCAACCAACGAGCGAACCGACAGTTGACCAAAGTGATGTATTTTCAGACTTTAGGTCTGAAATTCAAGGTTTAAAGCCTATCAATTTATTCAAGGTTGTTTGTAACCGTCATACCTCCAATAGGTGTTAATTAAGGGACTTTAATGTATGATTTTCCATAAGAACTGTAATGTTTATCGAGTATAACACATGTACATTAAATCACTTAGAAATACACCCATTTGGTTGGTAATCATTTGAATTGTCATTATTATTGAAACTATAAAGGTTGACTCGTAAACGCTCATTATATGTAATTGAATTTAATGACCTACATTGCACGTGAGTTGGCACTACATAATGATTTCTACAGGCTCATTGAGCTGAACTGATACTGTCTGTAGCAGTTTATTCGAGGAGTGTTCCGGAACTCCATGGTGATGTCAGTAGTTTCTGGCCTGGACACTGATAATTCCCACATATTATTCTTCCGTAAGGAAGATGGTAATTTCTCCTTGTTTAGGGAGATGATAGTTCTTCCTCTTAAGGAAGATGGTACTTGACTTGAATTGATTTGAAGATATTATGTTAGTTGCCAATGCCAATGAACAATAAGACTCTTATTGACTCAATTACTGTTTACTGTTTTACAAGTAGTATGTATGATCATAAACACTGTCTATACTTTGCTGAATTATTGAATTCACCAGTGTTATGATGACATTACAGGCCTAGCTGCCCCTACCGCTCGTGTGACTGCACCGGCAGCGGAGGAGACCACTCCGGTTCCTCCAGGAGGATTAGTTGAATGGAAGTGACGCCATATGTCTTATGAATCTTTTGGTGTAAGTCCTGTAAATGGATATGAAAAGTTTTGTATATGTTCATACTGTGATCCTTGTAGTGTTTTATATATGCAAGTGATAATTAGGATCCTGTTGTAAATCATTTTTGAAATCAATGTATATATTAATTTTGTATTCCGCAATAATGTGTATCTGTTATCCCTTGTGAGTTTTATGTGTTAAAATTCACGGGAGTAAATATGGTTTCGACTCCGGTTAACTCTAATTGATTAAATTTCGGGTTCGGGTCGTGACATACTTATTATATGGTATCAGAGCGTAAGTAACGTAAACAAAGATTAATTGTAACAACTATAGAACGATAAAACATAGTGAGGAAACGTTAGAGAGGGAGTTAAATCCTATATTGGATTTAAGGTTTGCTGTTTTCTCTGTATGTGATTTAATTCATTAGTGATTTATGTGATGGAAGTTATAGATATCAATCTTATCTTCCTATATCTGCTTTTCAGAATGGCATCTGGTTCTGGAAGCGGTGGTAGTATGAATGACAACCCCGATCAAAGTGTCGGTGGAGATGGAGGTCATATTGCAACACCTCCTACCCTTAATGATAGTGATGCGAGATCCGCTGCACTTATGGAGCAACTAGTTCGAAATAGTGAACAGATGGCTAAAAGCCATGAAGCGCAGTTGAATATGCAAGCCCAAATCACTGCTTTGTTACAAGTACAAGCGTGACTGCAAGCTCAAATACAAGCTCCACCTGTACCCCCAGTTAACCCACAACCTCAAGTGGCTACTCAAGTTGTGGTACAAGCTAAAGAGAAAGATCCGAATGTTCTTTATGAACAGTTTAGGAAGAGAGGAGCTACAGAATCTCAAGGCAAGGAAGATGCCTTAGTAGCTGATGAATGGATTGAACACATTGAAGTTGTGTTCGAGACAATAGTTTGTACACAAAACAAAAAGTATTGCTTGCTTCTTCGATGCTACGGGATGTAGCACAAGAATGGTGGAAAGGTGTGAAGGGTGCAATTATTCAAACACCTGCAGCCACACTTTGGGAGACTTTTAGGAAGCAATTTGAGAGAAATTTTGTTCCTGACCATGTTAGACAGATAAAAGAATCGGAGTTCCTGCACTTGAAGCAAGGACAGTTGACTGTGACAGCCTATGTTCATCTGTTTACGAAGCTATCAAAATATGCCAAGGACCTGATTGATACAGAAGAGAAAAAGGTAAAAAGATTTCTGAATGGGTTGAATCCCACGTACAAGAAGATGGTCTTGGCAGGTCCTATGCCTGAAAAATTTGATGATGTAGTAGATAAGGCATATATTGCAGAAAAAGTACATAGAAAAGAAATGAAAACAAATGATGGCTCAAAGAGAAGTGCTAGTCCTTGGTTTAAGAAGGGAGATAAATCCAAGGGTAAGAAACAAAAATATGTTGGTAGGACTTCTGAACAGAAACCAATCTGTGAGACATGTGGGAAAACTCATAAAACTGAAGCTTGTTGAAGAAACACTGGAGCGTGTTTAGTTTGTGGTTCGATGGAGCATAAAATGGCTCAGTGTCCTAATGGTAGGAGAAACAATCGAGCTCCACAACAACAGCGTCAAGGACAACAACATCAGAGGCAGCAACAGCCTCGTCAGCAGTAGCAGCAGCAGAATAGGCCTTGTGTTACCGGACAAGTTTATGCTGCAAATAGAGAACAAGCTGAAGCTGCAACTAATATTGTGGAAGGTATTATTTATGTTGATAGTAGACCAGCATGTGCATTATTTGACCCTGGTTCTACTCATTCATTCGTTGCACCTTCCTTTATTTGTAACATGCAAAACCAAATTAAACAGTTGTCCTATGATTTCACTGTAACTACACCACTAGGAAGGAAAGTAGTGTGTGAATTGTATATACCTCAGTGTAGTGTGACAATTGGCGATGTGTTAATGCCAGCAGACTTAGTCATATAGCCATGAATGACTTTGATGTCATATTTGGCATGGATAGGCTTGCGAAGTACAGGGCCTGTTTGGACTGTTTCCGCAAAATCATTACTTTTAAAGTAGCTAAAGCCAATACCAGTGTTCTATTTGAAGGAACGCAGAAGAAGTTTGATACAAGGCTTATATCTGCGTTAAAGGCCGAACGAATGATGAGAAGTGGTTGTGAAGGCTACATCGCATTTATCACTGAAAAGAAGTCAAAGAAGGAATTAAAGAATATTCCTGTCGTCTGTGAATCTCCAGACGTATTCCCGAAAGAAGTGTCAGGTCTGCCTCCAGCAAGAGAAGTAGACTTTACGATTGAGCTTGTGCCGGGTACTGCACCGATTTCTCGGGCACCTTATAGGATGGCACCATTCGAACTGCATGAATTGAAGAAACAAATACAGGATTTGCTTGACAATGACTTCATTAGACCGAGTGTCTCGCCTTGGGGAACACCTGTATTATTTGTCAAGAAGAAGGATGGCACTATGCGCATGTGTATCGATTATAGGCAATTAAATCAAGTGACGATTAAGAATAAATATCCATTGCCTCGAATCAATGAGTTGTTTGATCAACTCCAAGGTGCAGCCTATTTTTCAAAGATCAATCTCCGATCTGGATACCATCAGATTCATCTTAGGGATCAAGATGTACAGAAGACTGCATTCAGGACCCGATATGGGCATTATGAATTTCTTATCATGCCATTTGGATTAACGAATGCACCTGCGGTGTTTATGGCTCTGATGAATAGAATTTTTGCTACTTATTTAGACCAGTTTGTTGTTATCTTCATTGATGACATCCTGGTATATTCAAAGTCAGAACAAGAACACGCTCAACATTTGAGAACAGCATTGCAATTGTTGAGAGACAATCAGTTGTTTGCAAAGTTAGAGAAGTGTGATTTCTGGTTACAGCAGGTAGCATTTCTAGGTCATATCATTTGAAGAGATGGATTAGCTGTTGATCCTGCTAAGATTGAAGCTATTACTAATTGGCAAAGTCTAAAGACTGTACCAGAAGTTCGGAGTTTCTTGGGGTTAGCTGGATATTATAGAAGATTTGTCAAAGACTTCTCCAAGATCGCAGCCCCATTAACCAAACTGACTCGAAAGAATGTTCCATTTACATGGAATGATGAATGTGAGTCAAGTTTTCAAAGTTTGAAATAGAGATTGATATCAGCCCCAATCTTAACATTGCCCGTAGGAAGCGGAGGATTTGTGGTTTATTCGGATGCCTCTGGTGTAGGATTGGGATGTGTACTGATGCAGAACGGCAAAGTGATTGCTTATGGATCACGCCAATTAAAGGAACATGAAAAGAATTATGCTACTCATGATTTGGAACTCGCCGCGGTTGTCTTTGCGTTGAAGCAATGGAGGCATTATCTCTATGGAGAAACGTTTGAAGTTCATTGTGATCATAGAAGCCTTCAATACTTGTTTACACAGAAGGACATTAATTTGAGGCAACGCCGTTGGCTAGAGTTAATCAAAGATTAAGATTTTCCATTCACTTATGTACCGGGGAAAGGTAATGTAGTAGCTGATGCTTTGAGTCGGAAGTCAGCTACCTTGGCAGCCATGGTGGGTGAATGGAAGTTACTTGAAGAATTCAGAGATCTGGATGTAGACATGGAGATATTAGATGACCGAAAACTGATTGCACAGATGTCTGTCTTTGAACCTATGTTGATTATAGAAATTAAGAACAGACAGTTTGATGATCCTGAATTCATTCGAATAAGAGATAATATTGCAGCTAGACCAGATTTTGTGTTGGTTGATGGTACTCTCTGTTTTCGAAATAGATTATGTGTACCAACACAAAAGGATCTGAAGCAAGTGGTGATGTTTGAAGCACATCATACCAGATATTCTATGCATCCAGAAAGCACTAAAATGAACAGAAGGACAGGTTTTGGTGGCATAATATGAAACGAGAAATAGCTGGATATGTAGCTTCATGTCTGACCTGTCAGCATGTAAAGTTTGAGCACAAAAAGCCTCCTGGATTACTTCATCCTTTACATATTCTTAGATGGAAGAGGGAACACTTGACTATGGACTTTGTATCTGGTTTACCAATGACCAGAAGACATCATGACACCGTCTGGGTGATTGTGGATCGCCTTACGAAGTCTGCACATTTCATTCCATTTAGAAAGGATATGGAATTTAATGAAATGTCAAAGTTGTTTGTCAAAGAAATAACCAGACTGCATGGAACACCAGTTTCGATTGTATCAGATCGAGACAGTCGGTTTGTTTCTATATTTTGGCAATCATTTTAGAATTCTATAGGCACCAAACTGCGGTTTAATACTGCATATCATCCTCAAACTGATGGACAATCTGAACGAACGATTCAAACTTTAGAGGATTTGCTTCGTGCCAGTGTTATGGACTTTGGAAGTGATTGGGATGAACATTTGGCATTGTGCGAATTTGCGTAAAAACAAAAGTTATCATTCCAGTATTGATATGGCACTGTTTGAAGCTTTGTATATTAGAAGATGTAGGACTCCAGTTAGTCGGGAAGAAGTTGATACTAGAAGTTTTCATGGTCCTACAATGATTGCAGAGACAGCAGAGAAAATACAGAAAGTACAAGAGAGATTGAGGATAGCCCGGTCAAGGCAGAAAAGCTACGTTGACAATCGTCGGCGTGATCTTGAATTTGCTATTGGTGATAAAGTGTTTTTGAAAGCTTCACCTATGAAGGGGACAATCCGATTTGGTCAAAAAGGAAAACTTTCACCAAGATTTATCGGACCCTTCCAGATTAAAAGCAGAATTGGAAATGTGGCTTACCGCCTAGACCTTCCAGCAGCACTTTCAGGTATCCATAATGTGTTTCATGTATCGATGCTTCGAAAATATGTGGCAGATCCTTCACACATCATAAATTATGATGATATTCAAGTTCGTCCGGACACCACATATGTTGAGAAGCCAGTGGAAATTATTGATACCAAAGAACAAGTTTCTCGCACAAGAACAATTAAATAGGTCAAGGTTCGTTGGGCACATCATGGAACTAGCGAAGCTACATGGGAATTAGAAGAGCAAATGGCTCGAAAATATCCAGAGCTCTTCGTTCAAGTGAATTTTACGTGTCTTTTTATTTTATTTCGTATCTTGATTTTAATTGATTTTGCATTCAGAGGACCGAATGATTCTAAAAGTTTAGGAGAATGTTACACCACACCCCGAGTTGATTAAGATTAACTCTACTTAATCGAGATTAATGTGGATTAAATGCGATTAATTAATTTAAATGAGATTATTGATCAAAATGAGTTGAATTAATCTTGGAAGATTGAATTTAGCCTAATACAATTGTTTGGAAGAAATTAACTTGATTTTTGACCCCAATTAGTGAATTTGAGGACTTTTTCGTAAATATTGAATTATGTGTAAATAGTCGAATTGGGTGAAATTTGATTTCATCGTGTGTATCTCGATGAGTACATCAAATGTCATAATACACTTACTTTCATTAGACTTAAGATAACTCAAAGAGGTCTTCACTTGACTTTAAATGTAATTTCACAATTGGTATGGGGTTTATTTGCAAAACTGGGAGCCAGATGTCATCTACAGAGTACATGCAATTTCATTTCAGTCCAAATGTTACTATGCAAACCAAGTGCATGGTTCCTTCTTTGTTCTTCATTCCTTCTTTCTTGTTTTCTTTCTTCCTCCATTGTTCTTTCTTTTTCTTTGTGTTGAAGTCTCCAAATGGGTGTGCTGAACCCATTTTAATCCCTTCAATGGAGATGGTGTAGATCAGCTGAATTACAATCTTAGCTCTCTTCTACATCTTGTCATTCTTCCTTTTATAAGTTTGGGAGAACTCTGTGCTAAGGTGAAATCTGTGCTAATCAAGAGAAAGAAGTTAAAGAACTCATCTTCTCCATCTCACTTTCTTGTTGGGTTTCTTGGGAGCAAGAGTAAGGGAGATTATCATCTCAATTTACAAGTGGAAAAAAGGGGTTTTTGTAGTAGACATAAATTCAGGCAAGTATAAACCAGTATAATGATTATATGCTCTTGCATGTTGATATCTTTGAGTTTCTTTATGAATTGAGTTCAATCTCTTTGTGATTATGTGAAATGTTGTGTTGGAATTGATGGAGTGATATGTTTATGGACTTGAAGTCTTGTTTTTATGTTTATATGTTGGATGTGAGAAGAGGAACATGAGGTTCCAAATGAGTTCTGTAGGTTGGGAACAAATCAGAATGGAACAGAATTCATGCCCGAATTCTGTAATTCTGGGCGTATTCGGTCAGCCGACACTGTCGGTTAGCCGAAGGCTAGCCGACAAGCTGACCGACAGTGTAAAATGCATAGAAAAACTCATCTCTGGTTTTCAAACCTAGACCTGACCGAACCAGTTTGGTCAACCGACGTGTGAACCAATGCTATAAAATGAACAGGTGACTTCGCCTCTAGTTTTCGAACCGTCAATCTGACCGACACACGTCGATCAGCCGAAAAGCACAATTCGGTCGACCGACAGGTCAACCGACGAGCGAACCGACAGTGGACCAAAGTGATGTATTTTCAGACTTTAGGTCCGAAATTCAAGGTTTAAAGCCTATCAATTTATTCAAGGTTGTTTGTAACCGTCATACCTCCAATAGGTGTTAATTAATGGACTTTAATGTACGGTTTTCCATAAGAACTGTAATGTTTATTGAGTATAACACATGCACATTAAATCACTTAGAAATACACCCATTTGGTTGGTAATCATTTGAATTGTCATTATTATTGAAACTATAAAGGTTGACTCATAAACGCTCATTATATGTAATTGAATTTAATGACCTACATTGCACGTGAGTTGGCACTACATAATGATTTCTACAGGCTCATTGAACTGAACTGATACTGTCTGCAGCAGTTTATTTGAGGAGTGTTCCGGAACTCCGTGGTGATGTCAGTAGTTTCTGGCCCGGACACTGATAATTCCCACATATTATTCTTCCGTAAGGAAGATGGTAATTTCTCCTTGTTTAGGGAGATGATAGTTCTTCCTCTTAAGGAAGATGGTACTTGACTTGAATTGATTTGGAGATATTTGTTAGTTGCCAATGCCAATGAACAATAAGACTCTTACTGACTCAATTACTGTTTACTGTTTTACAAGTAGTATGTATGATCATAAACACTATTTATACTTTGCTGAATTGTTGAATTCACCAGTGTTATGATGACATTACAGGCCTAGCTGCCCCTACCGCTTGTGCGACCGCACCGGCAGCGGAGGAGACCACTCCGGTTCCTCCAGGAGGATTAGTTGAATGGAAGTGACGCCATATGTCTTATGAATCTTTTGGTGTAAGTCCTGTAAATGGATATGAAAACTTTTGTATATGTTCATACTGTGATCCTGGCAGTGTTTTATATATGCAAGTGATAGTTAGGATCCTATTGTAAATCATTTTTGAAATCAATGTATATATTAGTTTTTTATTCCGCAATAATGTGTATCTGTTATCCCTTGTGAGTTTTATGTGTTAAAATTCACAGGAGTAAATATGGTTTCGACTCTAGTTAACTCGAATTGATTAAATTTCGAGTTCGGGTCGTGACACTTCTTGTCACCACTCTGTTTAACTTTTCTGCATAGAACAATGAATGCATGTTAACAAGAAGTTAATCAAGTTGATGACATGGGCAAAAGGAGATGCCATTTGAAGAATTCCTTTATGAAATTCACAAATTTAAGAAAGGTCATTTCCTGATAGATAGATATTTTGTTATACACTACATTTGCATGGATATATTAATAGATAGGTAGAGGGACTTGTGATTGTAGTTTATGTCCTTTAGCAACAAGTAGTTGTTTCAAATATTCTGTTGTCTTCGTTGAAGAGCGAAGTTGTTTAGAAACCTCTTCTTTCTCAACAAGGATCTCTTTCACTGATGTGTCAAACTCACTAATCTTGTTCTCATATGTTGCCAGCTCCAGAGTAAGCTGCCTAAAATTTGGCTCAACTATTCCACCTTTCTCTCTTTCAAATTGGTTGGCCTTTCTTTGCAATTCTCCCACAATGTCTTCTAGATGATTTAACCTCAACAAAGACTCTTCTAGCTCAACCTTTCTTCTTTCAGCAATAACAGCTGCTTCATTAGCATGTTCTTCAGAAATTTTGATTTGCGTTCCAAGGATAGTCCACCTTTTGTTCAACTCTTCGGCACCATGATCCCTTAGAGTGAATCCTTCAATGGCTTCTTGTAGTTGTAGCTCATGAACTTCTCCAGCATGAGATTCAGCTGTAGACTGAAGTTCCAACCCCCTTGAATGCTGATTTCTTAATTCTGTGAGAACTTTCATACGGGAATTTAGTTTTTTTCAACAGCCACGTCCTCCATGTGGGCATCACTTAACTGTTCTTGAAGTTTATTTATCTTGATCTAATGAGTTTTTGATTCCTGCCTGAGCTTCAAATCTGTTACAACTAACCGTTCATTCTCAGAGGAAGATTGCCTAGCTCTAGTTTCTGCTTCAAGGACCTTGTTTTTTATTTTATTAATGGTTTTCTCATGAAATGCCAATTTCATTGAACTTTCTGCCAATTCTGCCGATAATGATGCCACTATTTGAGATTCATCAATAATATCTACTTGGTAAGCCCATTCTATATCTCTAAGTGCTTGAATGAAGCTTTCTTTTGCTTCTCGGAGTTTTATTTCTGAACCCTTGGCTAAAAATTCATGCAAACAACTCTAATTCTGACTTTCTTACAGTAGCTTGCTCGATTATCCTTCCTTGTTTTCCTAGCTGCTCCTCCACGAATATAAGCTTTTCCATTATCTCAATCTCTCTAATACTTGAAACCTTGAAATCTTGCTCAATGCTCTCCAATTTACCTTGTGATAACTTCAACTCATTCTATAAAACTAGCAAGTTTGAGAATTGAAACAAAAGGACACTGATATTGAAAATTTTAGTCGAATAGAAAAGGACACTGATATTGAAAATTTCCCTCAGAATTTAACAAAGTAGCCTCAAGTCCTTCCACAATAAAGGATGCAGATCTCCTTAATTTAATACCCTTGATACTAAAATTTTAAAGCAAGCCTGTGTGTTAGTATTGGGCCATATTAATCTCCTACATAATCAGTCATTTGAAATTACATTAGATATACCGATACATTTTCTTCAAATAAAGGCTGAGGTGATCTTCTTAGACACCCACATATGGTTAAATTAATTGGTTACTGCGGGAGGAAGAAGAGCGGGTTTTGTCTATGAGTTTATGCCTCGCGGTAGCTTAGAAAATCATCTGTTTAAGAGTAAGCATTAAAAATTACAGTAGCTGCTACTAATGTTCCAATCTTAATAAATCTAATTTGTTTTCTCATTGTTCATCTAAGCATATTGTTTTGTATTGTGTGGCTTCTTATCACAGGGATTTCACTATCCTAGGCATGAAGGACTAGGTTGAAGATTTCCATTGGAGTAGTTCAAGGCCTTCTTTCTTACATAGTGCCTGTAGGGGGATGGATTTTGGGCCCCCCCCGAGCCTCAGTGGGATTCGGGCCCCCCACAGGGCCTATTGTATAAACTTCGGGAGACGGACTCCTTATTCATGCATTTGTCCACAGGGTGGATTCGGAAATCATGCATCCCAGGGCCTCCCCAGGAGTCCGAACCCGAGATCTCTCACTTAAGGTATACCCGAAGTGCATACAATTGGCCCTGTGGGGGGCCCGGGGTCCCCCCGCGGTTTGGGCGGGCCCAAAATCCATCCCCCTACAAAAAGGCCGGCCTTTTTATAGGGGACCCGAACCCTGTAGCTGAACCCGGATGCTCGGTGGGATCACCACCCGCCGGTGCCCCACAAAGCTGGCCCACCACAGGAGATAGGCGGGGCCCAGGGACCTGGACTAGCCCAAGTGGTACAGAAGTCTCCCCAACATTCTCTAAAGCGAGAGGTTGAGGGTTCGACTCTGGGGAGGCCCCTGGGATGCATAATTAAGGTTTAAATCACCCGAAGTGCACCCTGGGACAAATGCATGATTACAGAGTCATCTCCCGAAGTGTATACAATAGGCCCTGGGCCCTGGGCCCGCCTATCCTCTGTGGTGGGCCAGCTGTGTGGGCACTAGCGGATGGCAATTCCCCCGAGCATCCGGGTTCAGCTACATGGTTCAGATCCCCTACAAAAAGGCCGGCCTTTTAGCTCAGGTGGTACCAGGTTTCACCCAGATTATACCTTAAGTGAGAGATCTCGGGTTCGACTCCTGGGGAGGCCCCTGGGGTGCATGAGTTCCGATCCACACTGGGACAAATGCATGAATACAGAGTCGTCTCCCGAAGTGTATACAATAGGCCCTGTGGGGGGGCCCGAGTCCCACCGCGCTCAGGCGGGCCCAAAAATCCATCCCCTGCAGTGCCCATAGCCAGTCGTGTACCTGATTGCAAGACATCCCATGTCCTCTTGGACTGTGGTTAGTAATCTGATTTGGATAAATTTGACTCTAGTTTGATGAAGTCAAAGATAAATACAACAATATTTTGTAGCTCCTCCAATCCTAAATGCCTTTACTGAAAACAAGTAGATAGAAAATGGGAATTGACAGCAAACTTAGTCTCATTAGTCTATCTATTCATTGAAATGCATTAGATTTTTTTTTGGTTGGGGTGGGGTGGGGGTGTTTCTACCCTGGGGTTGGGGGAGGGGGGTTGCTTTATCACGTCTAATGAGGACACAAGGGATGATGTCATCCTGTTTGTGGGATTGACATTAGGCCATGCCAATCATGAGGGAGGGGGGGGATGGAAAGATCTCAATGAGACCTAGGAAGCATGCAGAATATCAACCCATCATATCATCCTAACGCCTGTAATCTATGGCTCACAAGTTTAATTGTACATGGGAAAGTTGAGATTAGATGGGTCAGGTAGCCCCAAAGCTAGACTGAACGATTCATAAAGGATGCAATTTTGTGACTATAGTCTCAACTGCCAACAATCTATCTTTCTAGTTATTTCTCCGCAATTTCTTTTTCGACATTTACCAGAACTAAGACAATTTCTTACAAAGAAGAGAGGTACTTCAGCAGGTATTGTATTCACTTCAGGAGACTTGCTCCCTAATCATGCATTTGTCCCACATCGAGTGTGAGTGCCTCCCACCCCCGGTATATTAGCCTTGGCGTAACCAAAGGATGTACCACCACATCCTTTGGTTACTGAATGTATACAATACCTGCTAACGGCTCGAGAGAGAATGTTTGTTCGTGCTTTTTCAGGATTCAAGGCAGCTGGTATTCGTTATACGTTTGGATAAGCCCTATCAGGCCCCATAATTTTGTGAGTCATCATTTTTGCACTTACAATACTGCTTTCTGTTTGTATTCTGGTTTACTTTACATCCATGTCCTGTTCTCCCTTTAACCAGTTTATTGCTCTTCCAAAGCCTATGAAAAATAGCCACCCCACATTTTTCACTCACAAATTGACTGGCAACAACAGATGTTCTCAAAAAGAATTGATTGATGGCATTCATCAACGAATCTTTTTCAACATCATGTGACCTGTATTGGAAGTACGGCCAAGGGACCATCATCCTTCAAGAAAGAATGCAAGCTTGCAGTACAACTGTACAAATGCAAATTCCAAAAGTTGAAGACCAGCACAGCATAAACAAAAACTGTGTGGGAAGGCTGGTGCGATGTGCAGATGACACCTTTATCAAGCAGCTTCAAAGGCTATCATTCTCATTTTCTTAGTGTTCCTCAAAAAAATGTTTTTGATCAAAAGGGTGCAGGGTCAAGGGTTGGAGATCTACAGCAACCTGTTAAACCACCCGAGCTATGCCAATTACAGGGTATGCCAATTACAGGGTAGAAACAATCTGAGTCAGCCAATAATATCAAAACTTTGACTCGGTAAATCATGGAATTGGCATGATACATGTATTGCATGTATATTGGCTGATATACCAGCTATAATCCAATCAGACCCTTTTAGAAAGAATTATAGGACAATATTTATTGATTTGTTGATTTATTTTTTATTAAATTTAGATTGATCCTAATTGGATCAAGAATGATCTTTGATTATTGGTCGTAATTTTTGTATAAATATACGAGTTTCAATAGGGTCCCACTCACTAAGGGCCTGTTTGTTTGCATAGAATACATGAATACAAGTGTTTAGGCCATAAGTAGTTAAAAATGAATATCCAAGATGAATATACAAAAATGACCATCAAAGTACATCTCCTTTTGATTGGAAGTGAATCAACATATGATGGGAAAATCAATACACATCATCACAAGTAATTCAAGTCATAGGAAAGGCAAGGTCCCATTTATTTGCTACCTTATAGCCTTCGTCCCTCGCCTCTTCATTCACATTTCACTTCTTGAAAAACCATTTGGTGGAACTCATATGGCCTTGAATATTTAATTTATGTGTATTCCAACGCGAACAAACATGCCTTAAGAGAAAAAAAAAGAAGGATCATTTACAAAATAGTCTTTGCTGCTTTCACTGGAAAAGACGCGAGCTTGGGGTTTGGAAATACAAAAAAGGGCGTGCCATAACTCAAGCATTCTGTTTTCAAAGTGAGTGAGTACTTTAACCCACCAGGCCATGATCTACATCATATGAGTAATTTATTATAGTTTATATAACAAAATAACAATAAATTGGAAAGTTCTCCTATTATCAATTTTTATATTGCCATACAGTTATACGTTTCATTTTCACTAGTTGACATGAGTTTGATGCCAACGCTAAAGCCCATGTAAATGACTCAGTTTGTGCCTTGACGAATGAAATCAACAATGCAGGGACATGCCAATTAAGTTGGTGAGCTATGATCAAATAAAAATTCAGAAAATAAATATAACAAAATGAAAATTAGAAGAACACAAGAACCAAGAAGGAAAAGCATTTCATGATTAAATTCAAGACTTTTTTCTTCCACTAGTGATCATGTGACTCGGTTTGCTCCACCATAGTGATTCAAGCCAAGCCTTTTGACATGTTCTAGCTATGTCAATGACTGGGCTTAGCTTGATGGGTGAAGTAAAATTGGCCACAATTCATCAAATTGGGAAAGTAAGATGACAAAAATTTACACCAAGTTGATACTGCAGAAATCAAAAAAGTATACACGACACAAAGATAAAACCAGAGGAAAATAATAAATAAATAAATAATCATGTACTTAACCTAAAAAGAAAAGAATGGTAGGCAAAATGAAGATTATAAGGATTCAATTAAATAGAAAGAGAGAGGGTGATAATCATCCACTGATTACAATCAAGGCCAGGTTCAAATCAATTCAAAACAGACACTTGAAAAGAAGGAAGTAAAAATAAAGGCCAAAGCCAAATTGAGGCCCATAGGGTAATTGCAAACTGCCCATATCAGAATTACCCCAGATCATATTGGTGACTTTTTGCATCCTGAGAAATAAACATTCAATCTTTAACTATGAAGAGGATGGTCAATCCTTACAAAGTTTTCTCTTATATCCATACTTATTAATCTGCCACTTAGAATGACCCTCCTCAATCTGCTCTTCAATGTAGCACATTCTTCTTGATAAGAAAATACATGTCGGTCCCTTCTACTTCCTCCTGTAGGATTTCTACTAGAATGGCTTCCACTCTCCTCATGCTCTGTTCTACCAGAAACTACAATTAGGTGAACGAGAAACAGGAAAAAGAACCATGAGAGGTTTCTGCACTCTGCTGAATTCTATTTCTAGAATTATGTTTTCCCATAGGAAATTAAAATCCACTCTATCAAGCACTACAACAGAAAATTGTTTTCGAGGCGCATATTTTCGCCGCTAAAAATAAAGAAAATCACTATGAAATCTTTATCCCGGCGATTAGTACTTCATCGCAAAATCGCCGCATAAAAGCCTTCACTTCTGATCTTTAGCGGCGCAAACGGAAAATCCTTGCGAAAATATTTTTTTTTTCGCGGTGTTTTTTTCCGTCGCTATTAGTGCCAACATTCGCCGTAAATAGCCTTCAACTTTCAATTATAAGCGGTTGGCAATATCTTTTTTTAGCGATTATATATCGCCGCAATTAAACTTTTCCACGCGTTTTCTGATTCGCCGCAAAAAAAATTATGCGGTTAAAACACAATTGCGTCGATCTGAAATCGACGCAATTGCTGGTTTCTACCAATTTTTTTTTCAAAAAGTCATTTTTAGCGACTATTTATACATTGCGTCGATATCAAATCGACGTAAATGCTCGTTTCTGACTTAAAAAATCATTGCAGCGACTGTTTATCGTCGGAAAAATATTTTCGCAACATTTTTAACTTCGCCGCTAGTTAAATGTCGCAGGTAAAACTCAATTGCAATGATCTAAAATTGACGCAAATGCTCGTTTCTGGCTATGTTATTATTGGGTTTCATAAATCAATTGCATCGACTATTTATCGCCGGAAAAAATGATTCGCAACGTTTGTCCACGTCGCCGCTAGGTAGATTTCGCGGGTAAAACTTAATTGAATTGCGTCAATTTCAACTCGACGGAATTGCTCGTTTCAGTGTGTTTTTTTTTTTCTCTCACGTCACATTTTATTGTCACATCTCGGCCAATTAAACACCATATAATTAATCTTTATTTCTATATTAACAACACAAAAATTCATTAATTTGTTTAAACATCAATTTATCCAAACTCATGTATTTATACAATGTGGCGGTGCGTTACATTCATATCAAGTACAAATCGGGCTACTATTAAATAAGCCACACATCACTGTTGTGGCTATAAAAGATTTAAGGAGTCTATTATCACTAAAATGAAGGCGGTAAAATCTGTTGTACAACTCATATGTTGCTGCTACTCAGCCCAATATTGAATGCATGGCCACATCACCCTGCTAATTAAAAGCTTTTCTCTTCTGCATAACCCATTACATCCATACTTGAGATGCCTGACATAAGAATGAACAAAAAAAAAATGGTTGATTATAAAACCTCAGTCCAAAGAACATAAAATGTAGTAAGCATCTCACTGACTTAATATATAAAGAAATAAGTACCTTTTCTCAACAAGCAAGGGAAATAATGCAGGGTATGTTCAGGGCCAACAGAGACATTGTAGTTTGGAATTGTCATGTACACCATGAACATCACATCAGCTTGAAAGTGTAAAACAACAATGAAACAAAACAAAACAAAACCAGCAATCCTACATCTAAAAAACCACTCAGGCTTTCGCCTACTTCTCCGACGAGTTGGGTCCTCGCTACTTCCCAAATCCAACAACTGAAAACATTAAAAACATGAAACATTACAAATTCAGATTTAGTGTATTTAATAGAAACAAAGCTAAATCTTGCCATCTTTCTATAAGAAATGCCACCATTAATGAACTAAACCCTAAAACCTTTTTTCTGAAAGCACCTTTTTTCTATATATAACTATAATTTATAGGGAGCAATATGCACATGAACATAGTTCAATTAATATGTAAATGACACCCATAAACTAGGGATTGTAACAAGTTGGGCTAAATCCAAACCTGTAGAGGTATATCAAGCAAACTTTTGGCTCTCTGGGTACTAGGATTTTTTATGATATGCCTCTGAGATCATAAGAAAAACACAGAACATGAATCCATTATTGGAAAGTATAATCACCGTAATTCCACTCTATTAACAATAGAAACACACGCTGGATATAAGTCACATCTAGAATTTATTCCACCCAGACCGTATGAATAAGTAAAACTAGAATAGTTTAAGTAAATTTGAGCAATAAATGTAAATACATAAGATACAGTTCAAATATGGTAAGTGTAAGACCCCGACCCGAGAGACCTCGATTAGAGATTTTAGTGGTGCATTAGCTTTAAGTGTGTTTAGCGGGTTTTGGTTAAGTTTGGGATTAGAATAACTTTTGTAATAGCTTTGGGGAATTTGGAGAGCCTTTTTACTTGTGGGACCCTTTGGGGGTTCTTGCTCTGAATTGTGTGAACTTGGGGTTTACCAATGATTTTCAAAAATTGTGTTTTAACCCCATTTGACTTATCTTGTTAATCCCTACAACTTTCATGTTGACATCGTTCCCATTCGAGAGCCCTAAACCCAACTTTTCGCAATTCAAGGGCAAAATGGTCTTTTTACCCAAAATCTGGACACCAATTTCAATATCACCAAAACGTGCAAATATATACTTTTGGAAACTAGAAATTCGCCGATCAACTTTGTCTTCTTTGTCGAAGTCGTTTGAAGCCCCGAAAGCCATGTTTTTAACCCGAGAAATCTTTTAAGTTGTGCGCCCCATCCCCACTTGCTATATAAGGAGAGCTCTTCTCTTAATCCTCCCCTTCCCTGCTAAAACCCTAGAAGGAGAGAAAACCCCAGCCCTAAGGGTTTCTCCCTTGTCCCTTTTGCTTCCTTCCTCATAAATCACCGCAAGAGCTCTTCCTAATCAAGAAATGGATTCCATGATCATCTTCCTCACCTAAGAGCTTTCTATTGGTACCATTTGTGAAGACATGCCTCACCATTGGAGCTTCTTGTGAGCTCTCTCTACCATTTGAAACACTTTTAGGTAAGTGATCCTTCTAATCTTCTAGATTCTTACTCTCCTAGCCTAGAGAGACTTAATCTTGGCTATTGCAAACTTTCTCTTGTTATTGTTTGGTTTTGATGGTTTTAGGGTTTGTATTTGGGGGTTTTGTGTAGATTTGGTGTCTTGGCTTGGAGAGGTGTTAGTGGCTTGATTTTTTAGCATTGGACTTAAGGCAAGTGGATGAAACGATCCTTATGTGTTTATCATGTTTTACGAAAAACTTTGATTTATCTTTATTGATAGTTTTAATGGTTTGACATGCTTGATAGTTTTGATTTTTGAATGATGATTTGATGAGTTGAGGGGTCAAGAAAGGGCCCAAATATTCATAGAGTTATGTTTGGAAGAAGGGGAAAGAAAGGAAATGGATAGATTGGACAAAAGAGAATCCAACCAAATAGGCTAAGATTCGTCGCGTCCAATCAATCGGACTGTGGGCATTTCAGGTCCGATCGATCGGACTGTAAATAACTGAGAGCATTTCAGGACCGATCGATCGGCCAATGAGTCCGATCGATCGGACTGAAATGAGAAGAGCTGCAAAATAAGGGGATTTTTGGACCGTTCTCCAGACTCACTTCAAGCCCATATCTGAGTTTTATAGAATGTAAGATGGTAATTAGAACCCATAGAATTATATATGGAGCTAAATCTAAGGCTAAAAATAAGTGACGAGATAAGAAAGCACAATAGTATACATGGCTGAGCTGAGTACCCAAGATGAGTGTCTGAAACAAAAGGAAAAACAGAAGTATGAATGATATATAGGAGAAGATCTACTGCTCAATGCAACAGGATAGGAAATCAATGAATGTTGTTAGGATCATTTGTAAATAGAAGAATGGAAATAGCCCGTGTGAAGAACTACTGTGTTACAATAAATTAAAAGGGGAAAACCAATGAACAATAGAAATGAAGTAGTAAATAGTGACATGAAAGACTGGTGAATGGCATGGCAGATTGTCTTGCTAAACATGGGGTTTATCTTGTGTGCAACTTAAGTGTTAATGTCATGTAGTTAGAGTTGGTGTTTGGTAGACATCTCTTAGACCGATACATCAGTCTAAGATGTATTATGCTTATATTTTGGACTAGGCCTGGTTGTAATTTTCCTTCATATTAATATAGTTCTTTGTTACCAATAAAAAAAAATTGACATGCTAGACTGTCTGAGAACAATAAGAAAAGACATAATTCCCTCTACCCATAGCGTGCGTTTGGTGACAGGCGTGGAAGAGGAAATCAGGCATTTCATCTTCTGCAGATCGGGCTTTCCTACCGCCTGGAGAGAACTTCCAGATCCTCTCTCATGCGGAAATGAAGCAAAAAAGGGAGGTTTTCCCAAGCAAGCGCCGGATTTTCCGGTGCCTTGTCGCGGGCGCTTTTCCGCTGAAACCAGCACCACACAAACACCCCCTTAAATTTCTAGAGGGGTGATTCTCCAAAATGACATATTTCACAATCGCTAATAACACTCCATTACCAAGCTCCCTCTTTTCCAGTACAAAAGTACTTTGGACATTTCAACAGAAAATATAACAAAAATCTGGAAGTGCCATTAATATCATAAAATATAATTACTTTCATATACTAATTTCTAAATAGTTAACAAACAATTATGTAAAGAGGCAATAAGAAACAACTCACTCAAAGGTCCCAATGTCACTGGTGACATCAGCATGAAGAAGGTTTCGAGACTCAAATCTCAAATCTTAGCATGAAAGGCCATTATAGCCATGGCCAATTTCTGAAACAATGAAATGCCAAAAAATGGAATAATTAAGATACTAGGTACTTTATATTCATGCAGTACCTTGTCTTTAGATGGTTTACCCTTTCGAAGTTCCAACGGATACCTTAAAAGAACAAAGTAAGAATAAGAATTTGCGTTAAGCAAAACAGGTGCAATCCAACTAGCTGGTAAGAAAACACATACAGAAACATCCTAGCAATACATATGCTAGTTGCTGATTTCAAAATTCAAAATTTTTTTAAAAAAAAAGGTTGCAACATACCAACGACGGCTGTAAATTGAAAGCCATAAAGCTCATTCAAGAACAAACTCATTAGCACATCACCTGAATATGCAAGATATAAAACCGCATAAGAACAAAAACACTGACCATGTACATAGAAGGCCGGAATGAAAGTATAATTACAAGCAACTGTGAGTGAATAGCAAAATAAATGAAATCTACAGACAGACGTCTTAGACTCCTTCAAATGGGGAAAAGGACCAGTTCCTTGTTCAGACAGCAGCTGACAAAACCAGAGGTTTTGTGTAGAGGCAACAATCGACAATCTTGGTGCGAGCTAGGGTTTCCTACACTCAATACACAAAAAAAAAAGTTCAATATTTCGCATTTGTGCGACCAGGAAAGATGATAATTTCCTTCTACCAAAAACAAAAAAAAGAAGATGATAATTTCAACAAAATGCCAAACGATCAGAGAACTCAAAAATCCCAATGCCCAACAACAACAATCCTTTCAGTTTTCCATTTGTACCCAAATTGCACCATTAAACATAAAGGGCGAAAGGAAAGAACCCCAAATCTGGACTTGCATCATGAAACAAAATCTATTACAAGTAAATATCACTAAACCTAAAAACTAGAACACTCAAAACAATTTCTTCCAGCAATTCCTCATTCCTACCCAAAGTATTACTTCACAAAAGCCTGCCAGCAACATAAAAATTCTAACTTGACGCCCTGTCCAAAACAAAAAACTAAAATCCACAACATAACCAGCTAAAACTTGTAATTGAAGGAGCATTCAACACCCAAAAAGCAATAAAAGTCCATGTAAGCATACATTTGCACCACATTAGCACATACAATTAGCAACATATCACACAAAATCTGAAATTTAATCCAAATTCTCACTACCCCCCAAAAATCAACAACAATAAACCAAATCTCCATACCTAAACAAAGCCTCAGATCACCAAAAACAAAAAAACAAAAAGCTCACCTCAACAAGTGCCGCTCCTAAATCAGCCCATTTCCGAAATCTCCTTGAGGCCTTCCTCTCCATCTATCATCAAGTAGAAACAACGATGGCGAAGAACCCCCCAAAACCGATCTCCATCAAAACCAGGACGGTTCCTTCATCGACTCCAATTCCTCACAAATTGCCGATTCCACGGCATTTTCGAATCTCTCTCGTCCAAGAAATGCAAAATACCAGAGCAGAAGAAAATCAAGAAATGTCACGAAACCCAGAAACCGCTCAAGCTTAGAGAATGGAAAAAAATCTGTAAGAATATACATATATAAATCGAAAGAGAGAGAGAGGACCGGTGGCGGCTCCGTCGCAGGGGCTCTAGCGGTGGCGTGGCTGGTGCGGCGGTGAGAGGGTCGTGCGCCTGGGAGAGGTCTGGAGAGGGAGGGAGAAATAGAAAGGGATGAGAGGAGATGGTTCTGGAGACGAGAGGACGACGATGGAGATGAGAGGAGAGGAGGGAATGAGAGAAATGAGTGAGGGATAAGCAGCAAAAGGGGAGGGCAGAGCGCGGGAGGAAAAAAAAGTGGGAAGGGAAAAGAAAGTGGGGAGTTAAAGCGTCGGCCGCATTTAGATATGGCGGGAAAAAAATGCTGGAAATACTTAAATAGATTTTACGTCTAATTAAATCCCGCAATAGTAATTAAAATCGCCGTAAACAATGGAATGGTCACATAAAACTTGTAACTTTGCAACGGTATATATTTCGCCGCAAAAAATACCTTTAACGACGATTTCTTTTCCGGCGCTTATTAAATCGCCGCAAACGCCCTTTTTTTTGTAGTAAGGAAAAATAATCCATTTTTTTCTTTTCGATGAGGAAATATGTTACACCAAATAATGAAACTGTGATCTGCATGGAAAATCATAATAATTTTTCTAGATTTGAAGAATCCTTTTAGAAGCACAAGTGCATTCTAAAACTTTGCTAGAGGCCAGAATGCAGCTCTCACTGTGGATGCATGCGTGATTGAGAGCCAAACAACTCAGATGTATGTTTCCATATAGGAGACCATTTGGCAGTACTTATCGCCACAAGCATCAACAATAACCACCACAATAAAAAAAAAAAGAGTTATCCATTGCAACAACTAAAAAGGAGTTATCTCTTCATCATAAATTACCAAGAAGATGTGCCATAAAATTAACAAAGACACAAAAAAAAAACGAATATAAGAATAATAACAACACTGAAAACATCACACCCCGAGTTTTTTTTTTTTTTGTCCATAAAGTTACTATTTGATCATTTCTACATCGAGTATGGCCCTCACATTTGAAAGGGTAATTCGGATATGCGATGCATATGAGAACATATAAAGAGGCATATACATACTCCCACTCGCATAATTGTTAAAAGCTTTTTGTTGTTTTTGGATAGTAACTTAAAAACCAATCCGTATGACCTAATTACCAAAACATCATTTAGGGCCTTTTTTGTTTGGAGTACACATGAATTAAGGTGCAGCTGAAAATGATGTTCATCTATTCGTTTTCTGCAACTTCTTTCTAGCTTTATAGTCCTAGACTTTGTCGACTACAGGCAGACCTCAAGCTCGGTCAAATGCTCCTATAGATTTATGGTTCTCCCTGACTACCAATAGAAATCTAGCTGCTCGCTCAAGCCTAGAGCTATCTTCTTCTCCACTGCATATGCTTGATGGATCTCTAGGAATGAAGCCATCTTAATGAGAGTTTTCCCTCTCTTTCAATAACCAAAATTTCCTAAAAGATCAACTTCAGTCTCTTATTGGCTCTAGAGATCTCCTACTAACAACAACATCCTAGTTCTATGCATTTTTTTTTTTTTTTAGGAATGATTACTCCATTGTAATTAAGCTTTTGGTTTTGTTTGTGAGCCCTATTATGCTCCTCTCTCTGGCCATGTCTTCATTGGTCTTCTCTCTGTTTGGTTTTTTTTTCTTTAAACCGCATTTTCTCTTTAATACAATTTTCCATTTAAAGAAAAGAAGTACACAGGAATCGAATACATAGCAATTCATGCCAAAAGTGGTTAAAAATAATGATCAAAGGCGAAATAAGAAAATGAGCATCTATTAAACTTTCTCTTATGGAAACTGAATAAAGTGAAGTTGCGAATTGAATACCCAGCCATCAACCTAGTTAGAAATTCAAATCCTAGAAAGTCAAGATTCATCCATATTTCTACCTCACATCCTTCACCCCTTACCTCAATGATGATTGAGAAGATGGAGGTCATCTAACCATAAACTCCTAGACATTCTATGTAAACAAATGGGCCATAAGGGTTGCCATGTGAGATTTCTTAGGATAAAATTTTTCTCTGATTATGTTACCTCATCAACACTCCCCATGACTAAATCATGTGCCCCAATTGAACATAAGCAAGTCATTAGGAATGAGGATTACATCCGTCATCAATATAGTTTTCAAACATACAACAGGTATAAGTAGAAAACTCAGTTGAGTGTAAAACAAGTGAACTGTAAGAAAACTAAGGTCACCTCAAGAATATCCACACAATACAATACAACCACAATAGTCAAAAGTAGTTCAATGAAAATCAAAGAAAAACTCATCCCAGAGAATACAATCATAAATTCAAACAACATAATGAGGGAAGTTGACATAACACAATACCATTAAGGAGTTGCCAATATCTCTATATAACTCTTTATCAAACTCCAGCAATCCACATGACCTGCAAAGAAAATCAAAGGTACTCCTAAATTATGTAAAGAACTCAAAACTTACAGCTTGTCGAGAGAGACCAAGCGAAGAGTGAGAAGTTAAGTAATCTTTTAGTTAAAAACTAAAAATAAATATAAAGTGGGATTCTTGGGACTCTGTCAAACCACCAAATCACTCTGCTGAGTATTTGACATGTTAGGGTGGTGCTAATGACCAGTATACCCAGGGTGAAGCTGAAAATACCTTTAATACTTTATTAAACTTCAAGTGCCACAATTCACCTGTAAAGAAAAGAATGGTAAGCAAAATGAAAATTAAAAAAGATTCAATTAAATGTAGAGAAAGTGTGGGATAATCATCCACTAATTCATTACAATCAAAGGCTACATGATCAAAAATACCCTTGGAGCCAAAAAAAAAAAAAAACAAATTGGGGACAATAGGATAATTGCTCCACACCAATTGTTGTTTCTTTTAATCATATTTGATTCTAATCCAATTATTAGAAAAGTCTAACAGAAGCATGGGCCAGTCCAGCTCATCAGATTCCTCAGATGCAGATAACAAAAGCCTAAAGGCCTTCTTTCTTACATTGCACCCAATATAGAATGACAACTTGTATGATATATTGATGAGAATTCTAATAAGCATGAGAAGTTGATGGGATTGACTAAACCATTGTGAGTGTGAAAATTGGAGAAGGGAATGAAATTTGTTGATGAAGATAAAGATTAGCTCACCTTGTTTCCCTCGTGATTTGGACGTGATTTGATGATGATGATGACGATGATGAAGTAGAAGGAGGAGGAGAAGAAGATGGAGAAGATGAGCAGTAAGAGGGCAAAGGAAGCTTCTCTAATTTCTTCAGTGAGTGCAATAATAGATGTGGGCACTGGTCATTGCTCTCCTCCCCTTCGCTGTCGCTTGTCACTTTCTTCCCCTTCGCTGTCACTTATGTCACTTTCTTCGTCAATGTCGACGTATCGAACATGCGCTACCTTATGCCAGTCCTGGCCCTTGTTGCATTGTAGTCTACTTCCCAAAACAGGGCATCCAGATATGAACAACTGTTGGAGATTTTTCAGGCGTTGCAGCCCCTTGGGCAAAGACCTCATATCAGGGCATTTGGAAATCGTTAAATTAGTGAGCGATGTGAGGGTTTTAACAGACTCTGGCAAAGACCTCATATCGGACATTCAGCAATCTCTAATTGAGTGAGTGATGTGAGGTTTTTAACAGACTCTGGCAAAGACCTCATACCCGGGCAATTTTCAATACATAAATCAACAAGTGATGTAAGGTTTTTCCGTAGACTCTAGCAATTTCATCATAACTGGTCCTGGACACCCGAAATCATCAAATGCTCAAGCGATTTGAGATTTTCCAAAGAAACTAGAGAAGACCACACCTTTGGAGAGTTTCTAATTGAAAGCTCGGTGAGGTTTTTCAACATATCAGCTGATAATGACTCTATATTATCACAAAGCTGATTACCAATTTCCTAAGAGAAGTCAAGACGATCCCATCTCCTGGAAGTGAGGTTTGATTTTTACACGAAAATCTTATTTCCAACACCTCGAGAGAGTTTAGAGGAGGTAACCGCCGCTGCTGCTACAATTCGGGCAATGATAGCGTCAGATCATTACAAAATAGAACAATCAGTTCTTTGAGAGCAAGGAGATTCTCCAACAGATTTGACAGAGAAATTAATTTTGGACAATTTGAAATCATCAATTTGCGAAGGCTGGTATAGTTTGGCCCCAATTCTTCTGGCAAATGCTGGACTTCTCTTAACCCAACGATAGTGAGTTCGGAAAGTGAAGTGTAGTTGGCCACTGACACTAATAACATTTCATTGCTTTCAGTATTTCTAATTTTTCAAGTGAAGGAAGAAAATGGGGCAAGCAGACCATCCTAGGGCATTCTCCGACAACCAATTCAACAAGGCAATGGAAGACTACTTGTTCATCATCATCTGCTTCTTGTGGTAACCATCTTTCCAAATTATCATATTCCTGAGCTCGACTCTTTTCAGAGACTTGGATGTGGAAAACTCTATCTTCTCACAACCCACGCCTTTCATCTCTAACTCTTGAAGAGCCGGAAGAAGAAAATGACGCGGGAAAATCAGTTTTGGGCATTTAGAGATACTCAAAGTACGAAGGCAACGGAAAGTCACTTGCTCATCTTTATCATCATCCACTTCTTGTAGCGACCATCTCAACAGATCGACTCTTTTCAGTGAGTGAGATCTAGAAAACTCTATTTTTTCACAACCCACTCCACTCATCTCTAACTCTTCAAGAGCTGGAAGAAGAAACATAGGCAAACAAATCAGTTTCGGACAATTAGAGATGCTCAATGTACGAACGGAACAGAAGATCACTGGAGTGCCATCATCTGCTTCATGTGGTGACCATCTTTCCAAATTAGGCATCTGGTCGAGCTTGACTTTCATCAATGACTGGGATGTGGGTATCTGTATTATATCCCAACCCATTCCTCCAATGTCGAGACTCTCAAGACTTGGAAGAAGAGGAAGCTTGGAGGTCGTGCTAGTTTTGGACAATCATGGATTTTAAAGTATGGAGGCATTTGAAGATCACTTGCTTATACCTTTCTCTTCCCTGCTCAGCACCATCGCCATCCTCTTGTGGAGATGACCATCCCTCCAAATTAGGCATATTCCTGAGATGAAGGTCTTTCAATGATGGGAATAATCTGTAGTTGTGGCTTCCATCAAATTCAACAATGTGTTTTACAGCATCCATTGTCTATCTCAAGTGATTCAAGGAAATCAAGCTGCCCAAGAGGCGGCAGCTGTTCACATCTCTTGCAAGACGACAGTGATATTTCTTTAGATTTGTAAGCTTTTTCATCATCAAACTTGGAAATCCCAGACCCGTGTAATTCTTAACCGATAGCTCCTTTAGACCTGAATGAGGTTCAAGGACCTCAATCACTTCCTTTGCATTTCCTTCTGCGGCTACTGTTTCATCACCCGACCAGGATAACGTCAAAGAATTGACATGTTTCTTCGCCTTTAAGTCTGCTTCGCGAGCACATCCAACGCTTCCTATATTATCAAGCCCTCCAATGAATATTTCCCCAAAGCAGATTTAAACCTTTCAACTCTTCTATTGGAGCTCCACTCTCTTTAGCAATAATAAATTTTGATTTTGGCAGCGTCCTGAGAAAAGTTAACTCTCCAATTCCTTTTGGCAAGGACAAATCATTCCATTCATCAAATTCAATATGTCTAAGGCTAAACATTCTCTTCATATTCTTTGGCAACCTCTCGAGGTGAAGGCCGACGAGTATAGTGTCTGCAAGCTGTGTAAGTCACATATGGTCTCAGGTAACTCTGTAATCTCTGTATATGAGATGTCAAAGTACCTAAGATGCTCAACTTGTCTATTGAATTTGGCAGGAAGTGAATACTTCTGCAACTTAAATCCAACACCCTTAAGCACCTGAAGCTCAAGCAAACATTAATATCAATAGAACCACATGTAATCATTGAACGCAGTTTCTTACATTTCTTCAATGCATCCAAATTCTTCGGTTCTCTTGCCCATTCATCATCGCACAATGCTAAATGATAAGTTTCATCATTGCACAACGCTAAATGACGACTTAAATCATTCATCGTAGAAGCTTCCACAATAAAGCATTCTTTTTCTGTAACAGACCTGAGAAGATCATGTATAAGATCATGCATCTTGTATATCATTGCTAGCAGTTTCCACCAACCTGAAACAAGGACCTCTGCAGCAGTGCATTGAAATACTTTACGCCTTCTTCTTCTAGCAGTTCATTTTCATCATCAGAATGAATGAAGCCTTGGGCTATCCATTGCTTGATTAGTTTATCTTTATTAAATAGATGCCCTTTGGGAATTACAGCACAATATGCAAAGCATTGCTTCAAAGATGATGTCAAATGATCATAGCTTAGTCTCAATATGGATAAAACTCCTCCCTCCTCATCTGTTCGCTTCCAAAGTTCACTATCTCTCACCAACTGCCACTCCCATTCACTTGTTTCATTTCGCAACATGCCTCCCAGTGTTTTGATTGCTAGAGGGACACCACCACACTTTCTTACAATTTCCTTTCCAATTGATACAAAGCCTGTAGGCGGGTGTGCCACTTTCTCGAACAAAGTCCAGGATTCATCTTCTGATAATGTTTCCAGATGAGGTCTAGGAAGAGCATCCATTATTCTCGCAACTATATATATCACTACGACTGGTGACTAATATTTTGCTTCCTATAGCACCACATTTAAGCGATGTTCTCAACTCGGCCCATTTATTATAGTTTTCATTCAAACATTATCCAAAACAAGTAAATATCTGTTCCCACTCAGTTCTTCTCCAAGACGAGTCTGTAATTGATCCATGCTCATCAAATTGTCAGTTGTTCCGTTATTTGCAGATTTTAAAATATCTTCAAGAAGCCTTTTCACGATAAAATCCTGTTCAGACACACAGACCCACATCCTCAAGCCAAAATGAGCACCACTCTTTCATGACTATATACCAATTGAGCTAGTGTAGTCTTACCAGTCCCCCCATACCGACTATGGGAATGACTGAGAGGACGTCTTCATTTCCAGAGTTTATGAGTAGCGAATCTATTAACTTTTCTTTCTCTTCATCTCTTCCACAAGTCTCGGACTCAATCACTTTCGAGGAAGTTTCTCTTTCATCTGAGATAAGAGACTGGTTGATTACAACTCCCCCGTGCAAATAAAAATCTTTGTTCTCTTTGGCAAGGGCATCTAATCGTTCCCTCAGCTCTTGAATCTTATGTGCCATCTTGAAACGAAAACAAAGCGGATTCAAAGGCGAGAAGAAGTTACATAGCTTCTTCCCATGCCGTCTTCATTCTCAACTTTTCTCGTCATCTTCGACTACAAGCTCATCAAGTAAATCTTCTGCATCATAGACAACATCTTTAAGCTTCGAAGCCAATCTTTCGACGACTCGTCCAGTAC
>CM022954.1:51074346-51376846 GCA_012931725.1 Litsea cubeba
CAAATGGTGTGCTGAACCCATTTTAAATCTCTTCAATGGAGATGGTGTAGATCAGCTGAATTACAATCTTCTCCTTATTTGTCTTGTCATTCTCCTTTTATAAGTTGGGAGACTCTGCTAAGAGAAATTTGTGCTAATCAAAGAAGATTGAAGAACTCATCTTCTCCATCTCACTTTCTTGTTGGGTTTCTTGGGAGCAAGAGTAAGGGAGATTATCATCTCAATTTACAAGTGGAAAAAAAGGGGTTTTTTAGTAGACATAAATTCAGGCAAGTATAAACCAGTATATATGATTATATGCTCTTGCATGTTGATATCTTTGAGTTTCTTTATGAATTTGAGTTCAATCTCTTTGTGATTATGTGAAATGTTGTGTTGGAATTGATGGAGTGATATGTTTATGCTTGAAGTCTTGTTTTTATGTTTATATGTTGGATGTGAGAAGAGGAACAGGAGGTTCCAAATGAGTTCTGTAGGTTGGGAACAAATCAGAATGGAACAGAATTCGTGCCTAAATTCTGTAATTCTGGCGTATTCGGTTAGCCGACACTGTCGGTTAGCCGAAGGCTAGCCGACAAGCTGACCGACAGTGTAAAATGCATAGAAAAACTCATCTCCGGTTTTCAAACCGAGACCTGACCAAACCAGTTCGGTCAGCCGACAATCATCGGTCAACCGACGTGTGAACCAACGCTATAAAATGAACAGGAGACTTCGCCTCTGGTTTTCGAACCGTCAATCTGACCGACACACGTCGATCAGCCGAAAAACAATTCGCGTCGGCCCGACAGGTCCACCGACAGCGAACCGACAGTTGACCAAAGTGATGTATTTTCAGACTTTAGGTCTGAAATTCAAGGTTTAAAGCCTATCAATTTATTCAAGGTTGTTTGTAACCGTCATACCTCCAATAGGTGTTAATTAAGGGACTTTAATGTATGATTTCCATAAGAACTGTAATGTCTATCGAGTATAACACATGTACATTAAATCACTTAGACATACACCCATTTGGTTGGTAATCATTTGAATTGTCATTATTATTGAAACTATAAAGGTTGACTCGTAAACGCTCATTATATGTAATTGAATTTAATGACCTACATTGCACGTGAGTTGGCACTACATAATGATTTCTACAGGCTCATTGAGCTGAACTGATACTGTCTGTAGCAGTTTATTCGAGGAGTGTTCCGGAACTCCATGGTGATGTCAGTAGTTTCTGGCCTGGCACTGATAATCCCACATATTATTCTTCCGTAAGGAAGATGGTAATTTCTCCTTATTTAGGGAGATGATAGTTCTTCCTCTTAAGGAAGATGGTACTTGACTTGAATTGATTTGGAGATATTATGTTAGTTGCCAATGCCAATGAATAAGACTCTTATTGACTCAATTACTGTTTACTGTTTTACAAGTAGTATGTATGATCATAAACATGTCTATACTTTGCTGAATTATTGAATTCACCAGTGTTATGATGACATTACAGGCCTAGCTGCCCCTACCGCTCGTGTGACTGCACCGGCAGCGGAGGAGACCACTCCGGTTCCTCCAGGAGGATTAGTTGAATGGAAGTGACGCCATATGTCTTATGAATCTTTTGGTGTAAGTCCTGTAAATGGATATGAAAAGTTTTGTATATGTTCATACTGTGATCCTTGTAGTGTTTTATATATGCAAGTGATAATTAGGATCCTGTTGTAAATCATTTTTGAAATCAATGTATATATTAATTTTGTATTCCGCAATAATGTGTATCTGTTATCCCTTGTGAGTTTTATGTGTTAAAATTCACGGGAGTAAATATGGTTTCGACTCCGGTTAACTCTAATTGATTAAATTTCGGGTTCGGGTCGTGACATACTTATTATATGGTATCAGAGCGTAAGTAACGTAAACAAAGATTAATTGTAACAACTATAGAACGATAAAACATAGTGAGGAAACGTTAGAGAGGGAGTTAAATCCTATATTGGATTTAAGGTTTGCTGTTTTCTCTGTATGTGATTTAATTCATTAGTGATTTATGTGATGGAAGTTATAGATATCAATCTTATCTTCCTATATCTGCTTTTCAGAATGGCATCTGGTTCTGGAAGCGGTGGTAGTATGAATGACAACCCCGATCAAAGTGTCGGTGGAGATGGAGGTCATATTGCAACACCTCCTACCCTTAATGATAGTGATGCGAGATCCGCTGCACTTATGGAGCAACTAGTTCGAAATAGTGAACAGATGGCTAAAAGCCATGAAGCGCAGTTGAATATGCAAGCCCAAATCACTGCTTTGTTACAAGTACAAGCGTGACTGCAAGCTCAAATACAAGCTCCACCTGTACCCCCAGTTAACCCACAACCTCAAGTGGCTACTCAAGTTGTGGTACAAGCTAAAGAGAAGATCCGAATGTTCTTTATGAACAGTTTAGGAAGAGAGGAGCTACAGAATCTCAAGGCAAGGAAGATGCCTTAGTAGCTGATGAATGGATTGAACACATTGAAGTTGTGTTCGAGACAATAGTTTGTACACAAAACAAAAAGTATTGCTTGCTTCTTCGATGCTACGGGATGTAGCACAAGAATGGTGGAAAGGTGTGAAGGGTGCAATTATTCAAACACCTGCAGCCACACTTTGGGAGACTTTTAGGAAGCAATTTGAGAGAAATTTTGTTCCTGACCATGTTAGACAGATAAAAGAATCGGAGTTCCTGCACTTGAAGCAAGGACAGTTGACTGTGACAGCCTATGTTCATCTGTTTACGAAGCTATCAAAATATGCCAAGGACCTGATTGATACAGAAGAGAAAAAGGTAAAAAGATTTCTGAATGGGTTGAATCCCACGTACAAGAAGATGGTCTTGGCAGGTCCTATGCCTGAAAAATTTGATGATGTAGTAGATAAGGCATATATTGCAGAAAAAGTACATAGAAAAAAATGAAAACAAATGATGGCTCAAAGAGAAGTGCTAGTCCTTGGTTTAAGAAGGGAGATAAATCCAAGGGAGATAAATCCAAGGGTAAGAAACAAAAATATGTTGGTAGGACTTCTGAACAGAAACCAGTCTGTGAGACATGTGGGAAAACTCATAAAACTGAAGCTTGTTGAAGAAACACTGGAGCGTGTTTAGTTTGTGGTTCGATGGAGCATAAAATGGCTCAGTGTCCTAATGGTAGGAGAAACAATCGAGCTCCACAACAACAGCGTCAAGGACAACAACATCAGAGGCAGCAACAGCCTCGTCAGCAGTAGCAGCAGCAGAATAGGCCTTGTGTTACCGGACAAGTTTATGCTGCAAATAGAGAACAAGCTGAAGCTGCAACTAATATTGTGGAAGGTATTATTTATGTTGATAGTAGACCAGCATGTGCATTATTTGACCCTGGTTCTACTCATTCATTCGTTGCACCTTCCTTTATTTGTAACATGTAAAACCAAATTAAACAGTTGTCCTATGATTTCACTGTAACTACACCACTAGGAAGGAAAGTAGTGTGTGAATTGTATATACCTCAGTGTAGTGTGACAATTGGCGATGTGTTAATGCCAGCAGACTTAGTCATATAGCCATGAATGACTTTGATGTCATATTTGGCATGGATAGGCTTGCGAAGTACAGGGCCTGTTTGGACTGTTTCCGCAAAATCATTACTTTTAAAGTAGCTAAAGCCAATACCAGTGTTCTATTTGAAGGAACGCAGAAGAAGTTTGATACAAGGCTTATATCTGCGTTAAAGGCCGAACGAATGATGAGAAGTGGTTGTGAAGGCTACATCGCATTTATCACTGAAAAGAAGTCAAAGAAGGAATTAAAGAATATTCCTGTCGTCTGTGAATCTCCAGACGTATTCCCGAAAGAAGTGTCAGGTCTGCCTCCAGCAAGAGAAGTAGACTTTACGATCGAGCTTGTGCGGGTACTGCACCGATTTCTCGGGCACCTTATAGGATGGCACCATTCGAACTGCATGAATTGAAGAAACAAATACAGGATTTGCTTGACAATGACTTCATTAGACCGAGTGTCTCGCCTTGGGGAACACCTGTATTATTTGTCAAGAAGAAGGATGGCACTATGCGCATGTGTATCGATTATAGGCAATTAAATCAAGTGACGATTAAGAATAAATATCCATTGCCTCGAATCAATGAGTTGTTTGATCAACTCCAAGGTGCAGCCTATTTTTCAAAGGTCAATCTCCGATCTGGATACCATCAGATTCATCTTAGGATCAAGATGTACAGAAGACTGCATTCAGGACCCGATATGGGCATTACGAATTTCTTATCATGCCATTTGGATTAACGAATGCACCTGCGGTGTTTATGGCTCTGATGAATAGAATTTTTGCTGCTTATTTAGACCAGTTTGTTGTTATCTTCATTGATGACATCCTGGTATATTCAAAGTCAGAGCAAGAACACGCTCAACATTTGAGAACAGCATTGCAATTGTTGAGAGACAATCAGTTGTTTGCAAAGTTAGAGAAGTGTGATTTCTGGTTACAGCAGGTAGCATTTCATATCATTAGAAGAGATGGATTAGCTGTTGATCCTGCTAAGATTGAAGCTATTACTAATTGGCAAAGTCTAAAGACTGTACCAGAAGTTCGGAGTTTCTTGGGGTTAGCTGGATATTATAGAAGATTTGTCAAAGACTTCTCCAAGATCGCAGCCCCATTAACCAAACTGACTCGAAAGAATGTTCCATTTATATGGAATGATGAATGGAGTCAAGTTTTCAAAGTTTGAAATAGAGATTGATCTCAGCCCCAATCTTAACATTGCCCGTAGGAAGCGGAGGATTTGTGGTTTATTCGGATGCCTCTGGTGTAGGATTGGGATGTGTATCTGATGCAGAACGGCAAAGTGATTGCTTATGGATCACGCCAATTAAAGGAACATGAAAAGAATTATGCTACTCATGATTTGGAACTCGCCGCGGTTGTTCTTTGCGTTTGAAGCAATGAGGCATTATCTCTATGAGAAACGTTTTGAAGTTCATTGTGATCATAGAAGCCTTCAATACTTGTTTTACAACAGAAGGACATTAATTTGAGGCAACGCCGTTGGCTAGAGTTAATCAAAGATTATGATTTTTCCATTCACTTATGTACCGGGGAAAGGTAATGTAGTAGCTGATGCTTTGAGTCGGAAGTCAGCTACCTTGGCAGCCATGGTGGGTGAATGGAAGTTACTTGAAGAATTCAGAGATCTGGATGTAGACATGGAGATATTAGATGACCGAAAACTGATTGCACAGATGTCTGTCTTTGAACCTATGTTGATTACAGAAATTAAGAACAGACAGTTTGATGATCCTGAATTCATTCGAATAAGAGATAATATTGCAGTAGACCAGATTTTGTGTTGGTTGATGGTACTCTCTGTTTTCGAAATAGATTATGTGTACCAACACAAAAGGATCTGAAGCAAGTGGTGATGTTTGAAGCACATCATACCAGATATTCTATGCATCCAGAAAGCACTAAAATGAACAGAAGGACAGGTTTTGGTGGCATAATATGAAACGAGAAATAGCTGGATATGTAGCTTCATGTCTGACCTGTCAGCATGTAAAGTTTGAGCACAAAAAGCCTCCTGGATTACTTCATCCTTTACATATTCTTAGATGGAAGAGGGAACACTTGACTATGGACTTTGTATCTGGTTTACCAATGACCAGAAGACATCATGACACCGTCTGGGTGATTGTGGATCGCCTTACGAAGTCCTGCACATTTCATTCACATTTAAAAAGGATATGGAATTTAATGAAATGTCAAAGTTGTTTGTCAAAGAAATAACCAGACTGCATGGAACACCAGTTTTGATTATATCAGATCGAGACAGTCGGTTTGTTTCTACATTTTGGCAATCATTTCAGAATTCTATGGGCACTAAACTGCGGTTTAGTACTGCATATCATCCTCAAACTGATGGATAATCCGAACGAACAATTCAAACTTTAGAGGATTTGCTTCGTGCCAGTGTTATGGACTTTGGAAGTGATTGGGATGAACATTTGGCATTGTATGAATTCGCGTACAACAACAGTTATCATTCCAGCATTGATATGGCACCGTTTGAAAGCTTTGTATGGTAGAGATGTAGGACTCCAGTTAGATCGGGAAGAAGTGGATACTAGAAGTTTTCATGGTCCTACAATGAGTGCAGAGACAGCAGAGAAAGTACAAAGAAGTACAAGAGAGATTGAGTATAGCCCGATCAAGGCAGAAAAGCTACGCTGACAATCGTCGGCGTGATCTTGAATTTGCTATTGGTGATTGGGTATTTTTGAAAGCTTCACCTATGAAGGGGACAATCCGATTTGGTCAAAAAGGAAAACTTTCACCAAGATTCATCAGACCCTTCCAGATTAAAAGCAGAATTGGAAATGTGGCTTACCGCCTAGACCTTTCCAGCAGCACTTTCAGGTATCCATAATGTGTTTCATGTATCGATGCTTCGAAATATGTGGCAGATCCTTCACACATCATAAATTATGATGATATTCAAGTTCGTCCGGACACCACATATGTTGAGAAGCCAGTGGAAATTATTGATACCAAAGAACAAGTTCTCGCACAAGAACAATTAAATGGGTCAAGGTTCGTTGGGCACATCATGGAACTAGCGAAGCTACATGGGAATTAGAAGAGCAAATGGCTCGAAAATATCCAGAGCTCTTCGTTCAAGTGAATTTTACGTGTCTTTTTATTTATTTCGTATCTTGATTTTAATTGATTTTGCATTCAGAGGACCGAATGATTCTAAAAGTTTAGGAGAATGTTACACCACACCCCGAGTTGATTAAGATTAACTCTACTTAATCGAGATTAATGTGGATTAAATGCGATTAATTAATTTAAATGAGATTATTGATCAAAATGAGTTGAATTAATCTTGGAAGATTGAATTTAGCCTAATACAATTGTTTGGAAGAAATTAACTTGATTTTTGACCCCAATTAGTGAATTTGAGGACTTTTTCGTAAATATTGAATTATGTGTAAATAGTCGAATTGGGTGAAATTTGATTTCATCGTGTGTATCTCGATGAGTACATCAAATGTCATAATACACTTACTTTCATTAGACTTAAGATAACTCAAAGAGGTCTTCACTTGACTTTAAATGTAATTTCACAATTGGTATGGGGTTTATTTGCAAAACTGGGAGCCAGATGTCATCTACAGAGTACATGCAATTTCATTTCAGTCCAAATGTTACTATGCAAACCAAGTGCATGGTTCCTTCTTTGTTCTTCATTCCTTCTTTCTTGTTTTCTTTCTTCCTCCATTGTTCTTTCTTTTTCTTTGTGTTAAGTCTCCAAATGGGTGTGCTGAACCCATTTTAATCCCTTCAATGGAGATGGTGTAGATCAGCTGAATTACAATCTTAGCTCTCTTCTACACATCTTGTCATTCTTCCTTTTATAAGTTTGGGAGAACTCTGTGCTAAGGTGAAATCTGTGCTAATCAAAGAAAGAAGTTGAAGAACTCATCTTCTCCATCTCACTTTCTTGTTGGGTTTCTTGGGAGCAAGAGTAAGGGAGATTATCATCTCAATTTACAAGTAAAAAAAGGGGTTTTTGTAGTAGACATAAATTCAGGCAAAAAACCAGTATATGATTATATGCTCTTGCATGTTGATATCTTTGAGTTTCTTTATGAATTTGAGTTCAATCTCTTTGTGATTATGTGAAATGTTGTGTTGGAATTGATGGAGTGATATGTTTATGGACTTGAAGTCTTGTTTTTATGTTTATATGTTGGATGTGAGAAGAGGAACATGAGGTTCCAAATGAGTTCTGTAGGTTGGGAACAAATTCAGAATGGAAACAGAATTCATGCCTGATTCTGTAATTCTGGGCGTATTCGGTCTAGCCGACACTGTCGGTTAGCCGAAGGCTAGCCGACAAGCTGACCGCCAGTGTAAAATGCATAGAAAAACTCATCTCTGGTTTTCAAACCTAGGACCTGACCGAACCAGTTCGGTCAACCGACGTGTGAACCAATGCTATAAAATTGAACAGGTGACTTCGCCTCTAGTTTTCGAACCGTCAATCTGACCGACACACGTCGATCAGCCGAAAAGCACAATTCGGTCGACCGACAGGTCAACCGACGAAGCGAAACGACAGTGGACAAAGTGATGTATTTTCAGACTTTAGGTCTGAATTCAAGGTTTAAAGCCTATCAATTTATTCAAGGTTGTTTGTAACCGTCATACCTCCAATAGGTGTTTAATTAATGGACTTTAATGTACGGTTTCCATAAGAACTGTAATGTTTATTGAGTATAATACATGCACATTAAATCACTTAGAAATACACCCATTTGGTTGGTAATCATTTGAATTGTCATTATTATTGAAACTATAAAGGTTGACTCATAAACGCTCATTATATGTAATTGAATTTAATGACCTACATTGCACGTGAGTTGGCACTACATAATGATTTCTACAGGCTCATTGAACTGAACTGATACTGTCTTGCCAGCAGTTTATTTGAGGAGTGTTCCGGAACTCCGTGGTGATGTCAGTAGTTTCTGGCCCGGACACTGATAATTCCCACATATTATTCTTCCGTAAGGAAGATGGTAATTTCTCCTTGTTTAGGGAGATGATAGTTCTTCCTCTTAAGGAAGATGGTACTTGACTTGAATTGATTTGGAGATATTTGTTAGTTGCCAATGCCAATGAACAATAAGACTCTTACTGACTCAATTACTGTTTACTGTTTTACAAGTAGTATGTATGATCATAAACACTATTTATACTTTGCTGAATTGTTGAATTCACCAGTGTTATGATGACATTACAGGCCTAGCTGCCCCTACCGCTTGTGCGACCGCACCGGCAGCGGAGGAGACCACTCCAGTTCCTCCAGGAGGATTAGTTGAATGGAAGTGACGTTATATGTCTTATGAATCTTTTGGTTTGTTAAGTCCTGTAAATGGATATGAAAACTTTTGTATATGTTCATACTGTGATCCTGGCAGTGTTTTATATATGCAAGTGATAATTAGGATCCTGTTGTAACTCATTTTGAAATCAATGTATATTATAGTTTTTTATTCCGCAATAATGTTGTATCTGTTATCCCTTGTGAGTTTTTATGTGTTAAAATTCACGGGAAGTAAATATGGTTTCGACTCTGGTTAACTCGAATTGATTAAATTTCGAGTTCGGGTCGTGACACTTCTTGTCACCACTCTGTTTAACTTTTCTGCATAGAACAATGAATGCATGTTAACAGAAGTTAATCAAGTTGATGACATGGGCAAAAGGAGATGCCATTTGAAGAATTCCTTTATGAAATTCACAAATTTAAGAAAGGTCATTTCCTGATAGATAGATATTTTGTTATACACTACATTTGCATGGATATATTAATAGATAGGTAGAGGGACTTGTGATTGTAGTTTATGTCCTTTAGCAACAAGTAGTTGTTTCAAATATTCTGTTGTCTTCGTTGAAGAGCGAAGTTGTTTAGAAACCTCTTCTTTCTCAACAAGGATCTCTTTCACTGATGTGTCAAACTCACTAATCTTGTTCTCATATGTTGCCAGCTCCAGAGTAAGCTGCCTAAAATTTGGCTCAACTATTCCACCTTTCTCTCTTTCAAATTGGTTGGCCTTTCTTTGCAATTCTCCCACAATGTCTTCTAGATGATTTAACCTCAACAAAGACTCTTCTAGCTCAACCTTTCTTCTTTCAGCAATAACAGCTGCTTCATTAGCATGTTCTTCAGAAATTTTGATTTGCGTTCCAAGGATAGTCCACCTTTTGTTCAACTCTTCGGCACCATGATCCCTTAGAGTGAATCCTTCAATGGCTTCTTGTAGTTGTAGCTCATGAACTTCTCCAGCATGAGATTCAGCTGTAGACTGAAGTTCCAACCCCCTTGAATGCTGATTTCTTAATTCTGTGAGAACTTTCATACGGGAATTTAGTTTTTTCAACAGCCACGTCCTCCATGTGGGCATCAGTCTCTTAACTGTTCTTGAAGTTTATTTATCTTGATCTAATGAGTTTTTGATTCCTGCCTGAGCTTCAAATCTGTTACAACTAACCGTTCATTCTCAGAGGAAGATTGCCTAGCTCTAGTTTCTGCTTCAAGGACCTTGTTTTTTATTTTATTAATGGTTTTCTCATGAAATGCCAATTTCATTGAACTTTCTGCCAATTCTGCCGATAATGATGCCACTATTTGAGATTCATCATTAATATCTACTTGGTAAGCCCATTCTATATCTCTAAGTGCTTGAATGAAGCTCTTTTTTGCTTCTCGGAGTTTCAATTCTGAACCTATGGCTAAATATTCATACAAAAACTCCAACTCTGAATTTCTTGCAGTAACTTGCTCCATTATCCTTCCTTGTTTTTCTAACTGCTCCTCCGCGGATTTAAGCTTTTCCATTATCTCTCTCTCTCTAATACTGGAAACCTTGAAATCTTGTTCGATGCTCTTTAATTTACCTTGTGCTAACTTCAACTCATTCTATAAAACTAGCAAGTTTGAGAATTGAAACAAAAGGACACTGATATTGAAAATTTTAGTCGAATAGAAAAGGACACTGATATTGAAAATTTCCCTCAGAATTTAACAAAGTAGCCTCAAGTCCTTCCACAATAAAGGATGCAGATCTCCTTAATTTAATACCCTTGATACTAAAATTTTAAAGCAAGCCTGTGTGTTAGTATTGGGCCATATTAATCTCCTACATAATCAGTCATTTGAAATTACATTAGATATACCGATACATTTTCTTCAAATAAAGGCTGAGGTGATCTTCTTAGACACCCACATATGGTTAAATTAATTGGTTACTGCGGGAGGAAGAAGAGCGGGTTTTGTCTATGAGTTTATGCCTCGCGGTAGCTTAGAAAATCATCTGTTTAAGAGTAAGCATTAAAAATTACAGTAGCTGCCTACTAATGTTTCCATCTTAATAAATCTAATTTGGTTTCTCATTGTTCATCTAAGCATATTGTTTTGTATTGTGTGGCTTCTTATCACAGGGATTTCACTATCCTAGGCATGAAGGACTAGGTTGAAGATTTCCATTGGAGCAGTTAAAGGCCTTTCTTTCTTACATAGTGCCTGTAGGGGGATGGATTTTTGGGCCCCCCCGAGCCGCAGTGGGACCCGGGCCCCCCACAGGGCCTATTGTATATACTTCGGGAGACGGACTCCGTATTCATGCATTTGTCCCAGGGTGGATTCGGAAATCATGCATCCCAGGGGCCTCCCCAGGAGTCGAACCCGAGATCTCTCACTTAAGGTATAACCCGAAGTGCATACAATAGGCCCTGTGGGGGGCCCGGGTCCCACCGCGGTTTGGGCGGGCCCAAAAATCCATCCCCCTACAAAAAGGCCGGCCTTTTTGTAGGGGACCCGAACCATGTAACTGAACCCGGATGCTCGGTGGGATCACCACCCGCCGGTGCCCACACAGCTGGCCCACCACAGGAGATAGGCGGGGCCCAGGGCCCCGGACTAGCCCAAGTGGTACCAGAAGTCTCCCCAACATTCTCTTAAAGCGAGAGGTTGAGGGTTCGACTCTGGGGAGGCCCCTGGGATGCATAATTAAGGTTTAAATCACCCGAAGTGCACCCTGGGACAAATGCATGATTACAGAGTCCATCTCCCGAAGTGTATACAATAGGCCCTGGGCCCTGGGCCCCGCCTATCCCCTGTGGTGGGCCAGCTGTGTGGGCACTGGCGGATGGCAATTCCCCCGAGCATCCGGGTTCAGCTACATGGTTCAGATCCCCTACAAAAAGGCCGGCCTTTTAGCTCAGGTGGTACCAGGTTTCACCCAGATTATACCTTAAGTGAGAGATCTCGGGTTCGACTCCTGGGGAGGCCCCTGGGGTGCATGATTTCCGAATCCACCCTGGGACAAATGCATGAATACAGAGTCCGTCTCCCGAAGTGTATACAATAGGCCCTGTGGGGGGGCCCGAGTCCCACCGCGGCTCAGGCGGGCCCAAAAATCCATCCCCTACAGTGCCCATAGGCCAGTCGTGTACCCTGATTTCAAGACATCCAATGTCCTCTTGGACTGTGTTAGTAATCTGATTTGGATAAATTTGACTCTATTTGATGAAGTCAAAGATAAATACAACAATATCTTGTAGCTCCTCCAATCCTAAATGCCTTTACTGAAAAACAAGTAGATTAGAAAATGGGATTGACAGCAAACTTAAGTCTCATTAGTCTATCTATTCATTGAAATGCATTAGATTTTTTTTTGTTGGGTGGGGTGGGGGTGGTTTCTAACCCTGGGGTTGGGGGAGGGGGGTTGCTTTATCACGTCTAATGAGGACACAAGGATGATGTCATCCTATTTGTGGGATTGACATTAGGCCATGCCAATCATGAGGGAGGGGGGGGATGGAAAGATCTCAATGAGACCTAGGAAGCATGCAGAATATCAACCCATCATATCATCCTAACGCCTGTAATCTATGGCTCACAAGTTTAATTGTACATGGGAAAGTTGAGATTAGATGGGTCAGGTAGCCCCAAAGCTAGACTGAACGATTCATAAAGGATGCAATTTTGTGACTATAGTCTCAACTGCCAACAATCTATCTTTCTAGTTATTTCTCCGCAATTTCTTTTTCGACATTTACCAGAACTAAGACAATTTCTTACAAAGAAGAGAGGTACTTCAGCAGGTATTGTATTCACTTCAGGAGACTTGCTCCCTAATCATGCATTTGTCCCACATCGAGTGTGAGTGCCTCCCACCCCCGGTATATTAGCCTTGGCGTAACCAAAGGATGTACCACCACATCCTTTGGTTACTGAAGTGTATACAATACCTGCTAACGGCTCGAGAGAGAATGTTTGTTCGTGCTTTTTCAGGATTCAAGGCAGCTGGTATTCGTTATACGTTTGGATAAGCCCTATCAGGCACCCCATAATTTTGTGAGTCATCATTTTTGCACTTACAATACTGCTTTCTGTTTGTATTCTGGTTTACTTTACATCCATGTCCTGTTCTCCCTTTAACCAGTTTATTGCTCTTCCAAAGCCTATGAAAAATAGCCACCCCACATTTTTCACTCACAAATTGACTGGCAACAACAGATGTTCTCAAAAAGAATTGATTGATGGCATTCATCAACGAATCTTTTTCAACATCATGTGACCTGTATTGGAAGTACGGCCAAGGGACCATCATCCTTCAAGAAAGAATGCAAGCTTGCAGTACAACTGTACAAATGCAAATTCCAAAAGTTGAAGACCAGCACAGCATAAACAAAAACTGTGTGGGAAGGCTGGTGCGATGTGCAGATGACACCTTTATCAAGCAGCTTCAAAGGCTATCATTCTCATTTTCTTAGTGTTCCTCAAAAAAATGTTTTTGATCAAAAGGGTGCAGGGTCAAGGGTTGGAGATCTACAGCAACCTGTTAAACCACCCGAGCTATGCCAATTACAGGGTATGCCAATTACAGGGTAGAAACAATCTGAGTCAGCCAATAATATCAAAACTTTGACTCGGTAAATCATGGAATTGGCATGATACATGTATTGCATGTATATTGGCTGATATACCAGCTATAACATCCAATCAGACCCTTTTAGAAAGAATTATAGGACAATATTTATTGATTTGTTGAATTTATTTTTTATTAAATTTAGATTGATCCTAATTGGATCAAGAATGATCTTTTGATTATTGGTCGTAATTTTTGTATAAATATACGAGTTTCAATAGGGTCCCACTCACTAAGGGCCTGTTTGTTTGCATAGAATACATGAATACAAGTGTTTAGGCCATAAGTAGTTAAAAATGAATATCCAAGATGAATATACAAAAATGACCATCAAAGTACATCTCCTTTTGATTGGAAGTGAATCAACATATGATGGGAAAATCAATACACATCATCACAAGTAATTCAAGTCATAGGAAAGGCAAGGTCCCATTTATATTGCTACCTTATAGCCTTCGTCCCTCGCCTCTTATCATTCACATTTCACTTCTTGAAAAACCATTTGGTGGAACTCATATGGCCTTGAATATTTAATTTATGTGTATTCCAACGCGAACAAACATGCCTTAAGAGGAAAAAAAAAAGAAGGATCATTTACAAAATAGTCTTTGCTGCTTTCACCGGAAAAGACGCGAGCTTGGGGTTTGGAAATACAAAAAATGGGCGTGCCATAACTCAAGCATTCTAAGTTTTCAAAGTGAGTGAGTACTTTACCCACCAGGCCATGATCTACATCATATGAGTAATTCAATATAGTTTATATAACAAAATAACAATAATCATTGGAAAGTTCTCCTATTATCAATTTTTATATTGCCAATACAGTTATACGTTTCAATTTTCACTAGTTTGACATGAGTTTGATGCCAACGCTAAAGCCCATGTAAATGACACAGTTTGTGCCTTGACGAATGAAATCAACAATGCAGGGACATGCCAATTAAGTTGGTGAGCTATGATCAAATAAAAATTCAGAAAATATAATATAACAAAATGAAAATTAGAAGAACACAAGAACCAAGAAGGAAAAGCATTTCATGATTAAATTCAAGTGACTCGGTTTGCTCCACCATAGTGATTCATGTGACTCGGTTTGCTCCACCATAGTGATTCAAGCCAAGCCTTTTGACATGTTCTAGCTATGTCAATGACTGGGCTTAGCTTGATGGGTGAAGTAAAATTAATTGGCCACAATTCATCAAATTGGGAAAGTAAGATGACAAAAATTTACACCAAGTTGATACTGCAGAAATCAAAAAATTATACACGACACAAAGATAAAACCAGAGGAAAATAATAAATAAATAAATAATCATGTACTTAACCTAAAAAGAAAAGAATGGTAGGCAAAATGAAGATTATAAGGATTCAATTAAATAGAAAGAGAGAGGGTGATAATCATCCACTGAATTACAATCAAGGGCTAGGTTCGAAATCAATTCAAAACAGACACTTGAAAAGAAGGAAGTAAAAATAAAGGCCAAAGCCAAATTGAGGCCCATAGGGTAATTGCAAACTGCCCATATCAGAATTACCCCAGATCATATTGGTGACTTTTTGCATCATGAGAAATAAACATTCAATCTTTAACTATGAAGAGGATGGTCAATCCTTACAAAGTTTTCTCTTATATCCATACTTATTAATCTGCCACTTAGAATGACCCTCCTCAATCTGCTCTTCAATGTAGCACATTCTTCTTGTGATAAGAAAAATACATGCCGGTCCCTTCTACTTCCTCCTGTAGGATTTCTACTAGAATGGCTTCCACTCTCCTCATGCTCTGTTCTACCAGAAACTACAATTAGGTGAACGAGAAACAGGAAAAAGAACCATGAGAGGTTTCTGCACTCTGCTGAATTCTATTTCTAGAATTATGTTTTCCCATAGGAAATTAAAATCCACTCTATCAAGCACTACAACAGAAAATTGTTTTCGAGGTGCATATTTTCGCCGCTAAAAATAAAGAAAATCACTGTGAAATCTTTATCCCGGCGATTAGTACTTCGTCGCAAAATCGCCGCATAAAAGCCTTCACTTCTGATCTTTAGCGGCGCAAACGGAAAATCCTTGCGAAAATATTTTTTTTTCGCGGCATTTTTTTCCGTCGCTATTAGTGCCAACATTCGCCGTAAATAGCCTTCAACTTTCAATTATAAGCGGTTGGCAATATCTTTTTTCAGCGATTATATATCGCCGCAATTAAACTTTTCCAGCGTTTTTCTGATTCGCCGCAAAAAAAATTATGTGGTTAAAACACAATTGCGTCGATCTGAAATCGACGCAATTGCTGGTTTCTACCAATTTTTTTTTCAAAAAAGTCATTTTTAGCGACTATTTATACATTGCGTCGATATCAAATCGACGTAAATGCTCGTTTCTGACTTAAAAAATCAATTGCAGCGACTGTTTATCGTCGGAAAAATATTTTCGCAACATTTTTTAACTTCGCCGCTAGTTAAATGTCGCAGGTAAAACTCAATTGCAATGATCTAAAATCGACGCAAATGCTCGTTTCTGGCTATGTTATTATTGGGTTTCAATAAATCAATTGCATCGACTATTTATCGCCGGAAAAAATGATTCGCAGCGTTTGTCCACGTCGCCGCTAGGTAGATTTCGCGGGTAAAACTTAATTGCGTCAATTTCAACTCGACGGAATTGCTCGTTTCAGTGTGTTTTTTTTTCTCTCACGTCACATTTATTGTCACATCTGCCAATTAAACACCATATAATTAATCTTTATTTCTATATATTAACACACAAAAATTCATTAATTTGTTTAAACATCAATTTATCCAAACTCATGTATTTATTCAATGTGGCGGTGCGTTACATTCATATCAAGTACAAATCGGGCTACTATTAAATAAGCCACACATCACTGTTGTGGCTATAAAACGATTTAAGGAGTCTATTATCACTAAAATGAAGGCGGTAAAATCTGTTGTACAACTCATATGTTGCTGCTACTCAGTCCAATATTGAATGCATGGCCACATCACCCCGCTAATTAAAAGCTTTTCTCTTCTGCATAACCCACTACATCCATACTTGAGATGCCTGACATAAGAATGAAACAAAAAAAAAAGGTTGATTATAAAACCTCAGTCCAAAGAACATAAAATGTAGTAAGCATCTCACTGACTTAATATATAAAGAAATAAGTACCTTTTCTCAACAAGCAAGGGGAAATAATGCAGGGTATGTTCAGGGCCAACAGAGACATTGTAGTTTGGAATTGTCATGTACACCATGAACATCACATCAGCTTGAAAGTGTAAAACAACAATGAAACAAAACAAAACAAAACCAGCAATCCTACATCTAAAAAACCACTCAGGCTTTCGCCTACTTCTCCGACGAGTTGGGTCCTCGCTACTTCCCAAATCCAACAACTGAAAACATTAAAAACATGAAACATTACAAATTCAGATTTAGTGTATTTAATAGAAACAAAGCTAAATCTTGCCATCTTTCTATAAGAAATGCCACCATTAATGAACTAAACCCTAAAACCTTTTTTCTGAAAGCACCTTTTTTCTATATATAACTATAATTTATAGGGAGCAATATGCACATGAACATAGTTCAATTAATATGTAAATGACACCCATAAACTAGGGATTGTAACAAGTTGGGCTAAATCCAAACCTGTAGAGGTATATCAAGCAAACTTTTGGCTCTCTGGGTACTAGGATTTTTTATGATATGCCTCTGAGATCATAAGAAAAACACAGAACATGAATCCATTATTGGAAAGTATAATCACCGTAATTCCACTCTATTAACAATAGAAACACACGCTGGATATAAGTCACATCTAGAATTTATTCCACCCAGACCGTATGAATAAGTAAAACTAGAATAGTTTAAGTAAATTTGAGCAAATAAATGTAAATACATAAGATACAGTTCAAATATGGTAAGTGTAAGACCCCGACCCGAGAGACCTCGATTAGAGTTATTTTAGTGGTGCGTTAGCTTTAAGTGTGTTTAGCGGGTTTTGGTTAAGTTTGGGATTAGAATAACTTTTGTAATAGCTTTGGGGAATTTGGAGAGCCTTTTTACTTGTGGGACCCTTTGGGGGTTCTTGCTCTGAATTGTGTGAACTTGGGGTTTACCAATGATTTCCAAAAATTGTGTTTTTAACCCCATTTGACTTATCTTGTTAATCCCTACAACTTTCATGTTGACATCGTTCCCACTCGAGAGCCCTAAACCCGACTTTTCGCAATTCAAGGGCAAAATGGTCATTTTACCCAAAATCTGGACACCAATTTCAATGTCACCAAAACGTGCAAAATATATACTTTGGAAACTAGAAATTTCGCCGATCAACTTTGTCTTCTTCGTCGAAGTCGTTTGAAGCCCCGAAAGCCATGTTTTTAACCCGAGAAATCTTTTAAGTTGTGCGCCCCATCCCCACTTGCTATATAAGGAGAGCTCTTCTCTTAATCCTCCCCTTCCCTGCTAAAACCCTAGAAGGAGAGAAAACCCCAGCCCTAAGGGTTTCTCCCTTGTCCCTTTTGCTTCCTTCCTCATAAATCACCGCAAGAGCTCTTCCTAATCAAGAAATGGATTCCATGATCATCTTCCTCACCTCAAGAGCTTTCTATTGGTACCATTTGTGAAGACATGCCTCACCATTGGAGCTTCTTATGAGCTCTCTCTACCTATTTGAAACACTTTTAGGTAAGTGATCATTCTAATCTTCTAGATTCTTACTCTCCTAGCCCTAGAGAGACTTAATCTTGGCTATTGCAAACTTTCTCTTGTTATTGTTTGGTTTTGATGGTTTTAGGGTTTGTATTTGGGGGTTTTGTGTAGATTTGGTGTCTTGGCTTGGAGAGGTGTTAGTGGCTTGATTTTCTTAGCATTGGACTTAAGGCAAGTGGATGAAACGATCCTTATGTGTTTATCATGTTTTACGAAAAACTTTGATTTATCTTTATTGATAGTTTTAATGGTTTGACATGCTTGATAGTTTTGATTTTTGAATGATGATTTGATGAGTTGAGGAGGTCAAGAAAGGGCCCAAATATTCATAGAGTTATGTTTGGAAGAAGGGGAAAGAAAGGAAATGGATAGGGATTGGACAAAAGAGGAATCCAACCAAATAGGCTAAGATTCGTCGCTGTCCGATCGATCGGACTGTGGGCATTTCAGGTCCGATCGATCGGACTGTAAATAACTGAGAGCATTTCAGGACCGATCGATCGGCCAATGAGTCCGATCGATCGGACTGAAATGAGAAGAGCTGCAAAATAAGGGGATTTTTGGACCGTTCTCCAGACTCACTTCAAGCCCATATCTGAGTTTTATAGAATGTAAGATGGTAATTAGAACCCATAGAATTATATATGGAGCTAAATCTAAGGCTAAAAATAAGTGACGAGATAAGAAAGCACAATAGTATACATGGCTGAGCTGAGTACCCAAGATGAGTGTCTGAAACAAAAGGAAACAACAGAAGTATGAATGATATATAGGAGAAGATCTATTGCTCAATGCAACAGGATAGGAAATCAATGAATGTTGTTAGGATCATTTGTAAATAGAAGAATGGAAATAGCCCGTGTGAAGAACTACTGTGTTACAATAAATTAAAAGGGGAAAACCAATGAACAATAGAAATGAAGTAGTAAATAGTGACATGAAAGACTGGTGAATGGCATGGCAGATTGTCTTGCTAAACATGGGGTTTATCTTGTGTGCAACTTAAGTGTTAATGTCATGTAGTTAGAGTTGGTGTTTGGTAGACATCTCTTAGACCGATACATCAGTCTAAGATGTATTATGCTTATATTTTGGACTAGGCCTGGTTGTAATTTTCCTTCATATTAATATAGTTCTTTGTTACCAATAAAAAAAAATTGACATGCTAGACTGTCTGAGAACAATAAGAAAAGACATAATTCCCTCTACCCATAGCGTGCGTTTGGTGACAGGCGTGGAAGAGGAAATCAGGCATTTCATCTTCTGCAGATCGGGCTTTCCTACCGCCTGGAGAGAACTTCCAGATCCTCTCTCATGCGGAAATGAAGCAAAAAAGGGAGGTTTTCCCAAGCAAGCGCCGGATTTTCCGGTGCCTTGTCGCGGGCGCTTTTCCGCTGAAACCAGCACCACACAAACACCCCCTTAAATTTCTAGAGGGGTGATTCTCCAAAATGAAATATTTCACAATCGCTAATAACACTCCATTACCAAGCTCCCTCTTTTCCAGTACAAAAGTACTTTGGACATTTCAACAGAAAATATAACAAAAATCTGAAAGTGCCATTAATATCATAAAATATAATTACTTTCATATACTAATTTCTAAATATAGTTAACAAACAATTATGTAAAGAGGCAATAAGAAACAACTCACTCAAAGGGTCCCAATGTCACTGGTGACATCAGCATGAAGAAGGTTTCGAGACTCAAATCTCAAATCTTAGCATGAAAGGCCATTATAGCCATGGCCAACATTTCTGAAACAATGAAATGCCAGAAAATGGAATAATTAAGATACAGGTACTTTATATTTCATGCAGTACCTTGTCTTTAGATGGTTTACCCTTTCGAAGTTCCAATGGATACCTTAAAAAGAACAAAGTAAGAATAAGAATTTGCGTTAAGCAAAACAGGTGCAATCCAACTAGCTGGTAAGAAAACACATACAGAAACATCCTAGCAATACATATGCTAGTTGCTGATTTCAAAATTCAAAATTTTTTTAAAAAAAAAGGTTGCAACATACCAACGACGGCTGTAAATTGAAAGCCATAAAGCTCATTCAAGAACAAACTCATTAGCACATCACCTGAATATGCAAGATATAAAACCGCATAAGAACAAAAACACTGACCATGTACATAGAAGGCCGGAATGAAAGTATAATTACAAGCAACTGTGAGTGAATAGCAAAATAAATGAAATCTACACAGACAGACGTCTTAGACTCCTTCAAATGGGGAAAAGGACCAGTTCCTTGTTCAGACAGCAGCTGACAAAACCAGAGGTTTTGTGTAGAGGCAACAATCGACAATCTTGGTGCGAGCTAGGGTTTCCTACACTCAATACACAAAAAAAAAAGTTCAATATTTCGCATTTGTGCGACCAGGAAAGATGATAATTTCCTTCTACCAAAAACAAAAAAACAGAAAGATGATAATTTCAACAAAATGCCAAACGATCAGAGAACTCAAAAAATCCCAATACCCAACAACAACAATCCTTTCAGTTTTCCATTTGTACCCAAATTGCACCATTAAACATAAAGGGCGAAAGGAAAGAACCCCAAATCTGGACTTGCATCATGAAACAAAATCTATTACAAGTAAATATCACTAAACCTAAAAACTAGGAACACTCAAAACAATTTCTTCCAGCAATTCCTCATTCCTACCCAAAGTATTACTTCACAAAAGCCTGCCAGCAACATAAAAATTCTACCTTGACGCCCTGTCCAAAACAAAAAACTAAAATCCACAACATAACCAGCTAAAACTTGTAATTGAAGGAGCATTCAACACCCAAAAAGCAATAAAAGTCCATGTAAGCATACATTTGCACCACATTAGCGCATACAATTAGCAACATATCACACAAAATCTGAAATTTAATCCAAATTCTCACTACCCCACCAAAAATCAACAACAATAAACCAAATCTCCATACCTAAACAAAGCCTCAGATCACCAAAAACAAAAAAACAAAAAGCTCACCTCAACAAGTGCCGCTCCTAAATCAGCCCATTTCCGAAATCTCCTTGAGGCCTTCCTCTCCATCTATCATCAAGTAGAAACAACGATGGCGAAGAACCCCCCAAAACCGATCTCCATCAAAACCAGGACGGTTCCTTCATCGACTCCAATTCCTCACAAATTTGCCGATTCCACGGCATTTTTCGAATCTCTCTCGTCCAAGAAATGCAGAAATACCAGAGCAGAAGAAAATCAAGAAATGTCACGAAACCCAGAAACCGCTCAAGCTTAGAGAATGGAAAAAAAATCTGTAAGAATATACATATATAAATTGGGAAAGAGAGAGAGAGGACCGGTGGCGGCTCCGTCGCAGGCGGGCTCTAGCGGTGGCGTGGCTGGTGCGGCGGTGAGAGGGTCGTGCACCTGGGAGAGGTCTGGAGAGGGAGGGAGAAATAGAAAGGGATGAGAGGAGATGGTTCTGGAGACGAGAGGACGACGATGGAGATGAGAGGAGAGGAGGGAATGAGAGAAATGAGTGAGGGATAAGCGGCAAAAGGGGAGGGCAGAGCGCGGGAGGGAAAAAAAAGTGGGAAGGGAAAAGAAAACGTGGGGAGTTAAAGCAGTCGGCCGCATTTAGATATGGCGGCGAAAAAAAATGCTGGAAATACTTAAATAGATTTTACGTCTAATTAAATCGCCGCAATAGTAATTAAAATCGCCGTAAACAATGGAATGGTCACATAAAACTTGTAACTTTGCAACGGTATATATTTCGCCGCAAAAAAAATACCTTTAACAACGATTTCTTTTCCGGCACTTATTAAATCGCCGCAAAAGCCCTTTTTTCTTGTAGTGAAGGAAAAATAATCCATTTTTTTCTTTTCGATGAGGAAAATATGTTACACCAAATAATGAAACTGTGATCTGCATGGAAAATCATAATAATTTTTCTAGATTTGAAGAATCCTTTTAGAAGCACAAGTGCATTCTAAAACTTTGCTAGAGGCCAGAATGCAGCTCTCACTGTGGATGCATGCGTGATTGAGAGCCAAACAACTCAGATGTATGTTTCCATATAGGAGACCATTTGGCAGTACTTATCGCCACAAGCATCAACAATAACCACCACAATAAAAAAAAAAGAGTTATCTCATTGCAACAACTAAAAAGGAGTTATCTCTTCATCATAAATTATTACCAAGAAGATGTGCCATAAAATTAACAAAGACACAAAAAAAAGAACGAATAATAAGAATAATAACAAACACTGAAAACATCACACCCCGAGTTTTTTTTTTTTTTGTCCATAAAGTTACTATTTGATCATTTCTACATCGAGTATGGCCCTCACATTTGAAAGGGTAATTCGGATATGCGATGCATATGAGAACATATAAAGAGGCATATACATACTCCCACTCGCATAATTGTTAAAAGCTTTTTGTTGTTTTTGGATAGTAACTTAAAAACCAATCCGTATGACCTAATTACCAAAACATCATTTAGGGCCTTTTTTGTTTGGAGTACACATGAATTAAGGTGCAGCTGAAAATGATGTTCATCTATTCGTTTTCTGCAACTTCTTTCTAGCTTTATAGTCCTAGACTTTGTCGACTACAGGCAGACCTCAAGCTCGGTCAAATGCTCCTATAGATTTATGGTTCTCCCTGACTGCCAATAGAAATCTAGCTGCTCGCTCAAGCCTAGGAGCTATCTTCTTCTCCACTGCATATGCTTGATGGATCTCTAGGAATGAAGCCATCTTTAATGAGAGTTTTCCCTCTCTTTCAATAACCAAAATTTCCTAAAAGATCAACTTCAGTCTCTTATTGGCTCTCAGAGATCTCCTACTAACAACAACATCCATAGTTCTATGCATTTTTATTTTTTTTTTAGGAATGATTACTCCATTGTAATTAAGCTTTTGGTTTTGTTTGTGAGCCCTATTATGCTCCTCTCTCTGGCCATGTCTTCATTGGTCTTCTCTCTGTTTGGTTTTTTTTTTCTTTAAACCGCATTTTCTCTTCTAATACAATTTTCCATTTAAAGAAAAGAAGTACACAGGAATTGAATACATAGCAATTCATGCCAAAAGTGGTTAAAAATAATGATCAAAGGCGAAATAAGAAAATGAGCATCTATTAAACTTTCTCTTATGGAAACTGAATAAAGTGAAGTTGCGAATTGAATACCCAGCCATCAACCTAGTTAGAAATTCAAATCCTAGGAAAGTCAAGATTCATCCATATTTCTACCTCACATCCTTCACCCCTTACCTCAATGATGATTGAGAAGATGGAGGTCATCTAACCATAAACTCCTAGACATTCTATGTAAACAAATGGGCCATAAGGGTTGCCATGTGAGATTTCTTAGGATAAAATTTTTCTCTGATTATGTTACCTCATCAACACTCCCCATGACTAAATCATGTGCCCCAATTGAACATAAGCAAGTCATTAGGAATGAGGATTACATCCGTCATCAATATAGTTTTCAAACATACAACAGGTATAAGTAGAAAACTCAGTTGAGTGTAAAACAAGTGAACTGTAAGAAAACTAAGGTCACCTCAAGAATATCCACACAATACAATACAACCACAATAGTCAAAAGTAGTTCAATGAAAATCAAAGAAAAACTCATCCCAGAGAATACAATCATAAATTCAAACAACATAATGAGGGAAGTTGACATAACACAATACCATTAAGGAGTTGCCAATATCTCTATATAACTCTTTATCAAACTCCAGCAATCCACATGACCTGCAAAGAGAAGAATCAAAGGTACTCCTAAATTATGTAAAGAACTCAAAACTTACAGCTTGTCGAGAGAGACCAAGCGAAGAGTGAGAAGTTAAGTAATCTTTTAGTTAAAAACTAAAAATAAATATAAAGTGGGATTCTTGGGACTCTGTCAAACCACCAAATCACTCTGCTGAGTATTTGACATGTTAGGGTGGTGCTAATGACCAGTATACCCAGGGTGAAGCTGAAAATACCTTTAATACTTTATTAAACTTCAAGTGCCACAATTCACCTGTAAAGAAAAGAATGGTAAGCAAAATGAAAATTAAAAAAGATTCAATTAAATGTAGAGAAAGTGTGGGATAATCTTTTTACTAATTCATTACAATCAAAGAATACATGATCAAAAATACACTTAGAGCCAAAAAAAAAAAAAACAAATTGGGGACAATAGGATAATTGCTCCACACCAATTGTTGTTTCTTTTAATCATATTTGATTCTAATCCAATTATTAGAAAAGTCTAACAGAAGCATGGGCCAGTCCAGCTCATCAGATTCCTCAGATGCAGATAACAAAAGCCTAAAGGCCTTCTTTCTTACATTGCACCCAATATATAGAATGACAACTTGTATGATATATTGATGAGAATTCTAATAAGCATGAGAAGTTGATGGGATTGACTAAACCATTGTGAGTGTGAAAATTGGAGAAGGGAATGAAATTTGTTGATGAAGATAAAGATTAGCTCACCTTGTTTCCCTCGTGATTTGGACGTGATTTGATGATGATGATGACGATGATGAAGTAGAAGGAGGAGGAGAAGAAGATGGAGAAGATGAGCAGCAAGAGGGCAAAGGAAGCTTCTCTAATTTCTTCAGTGAGTGCAATAATAGATGTGGGCACTGGTCATTGCTCGCCTCCCCTTCGCTGTCGCTTATGTCACTTTCTTCCCCTTCGCTGTCACTTATGTCACTTTCTTCGTCAATGTCGACGTATCGAACATGCGCTACCTTATGCCAGTCCTGGCCCTTGTTGCATTGTAGTCTACTTCCCAAAACAGGGCATCCAGATATGAACAACTGTTGGAGATTTTTCAGGCGTTGCAGCCCCTTGGGCAAAGACCTCATATCAGGGCATTTGGAAATCGTTAAATTAGTGAGCGATGTGAGGGTTTTAACAGACTCTGGCAAAGACCTCATATCAGGACATTCAGCAATCTCTAATTGAGTGAGTGATGTGAGGTTTTTAACGGACTCTGGCAAAGACCTCATACCCGGGCAATTTTCAATACATAAATCAACAAGTGATGTAAGGTTTTCCGTAGACTCTAGCAATTTCATCATAACTGGTCCTGGACACCCGGAAATCATCAAATGCTCAAGCGATTTGAGATTTTCCAAAGAAACTAGAGAAGACCACACCTTTGGAGAGTTTCTAATTGAAAGCTCGGTGAGGTTTTTCAACATATCAGCTGATAATGACTCTATATTATCACAAAAGCTGATTACCAATTTCCTAAGAGAAGTCAAGACGATCCCATCTCCTGGAAGTGAGGTTTGATTTTTACACGAAAATCTTATTTCCAACACCTCGAGAGAGTTTAGAGGAGGTAACCACCGCTGCTGCTGCTGCAATCCATCGGGCAATGATAGCGTCAGATCATTACAAAATAGAACAATCAGTTCTTTGAGAGCAAGGAGATTCTCCAATAGATTTGACCGAGAAGTTAATCTTGGACAATTTGAAATCATCAATTTGCGAAGGCTGGTATAGTTTGGCCCCAATTCTTCTGGCAAATGCTGGACTTCTCTTAACCCAACGATAGTGAGTTCGGAAAGTGAAGTGTAGTTGGCCACTGACACTAATAACATTTCATTGCTTTCAGTATTTCTAATTTTTCAAGTGAAGGAAGAAAATGGGGCAAGCAGACCATCCTAGGGCATTCTCCGACAACCAATTCAACAAGGCAATGGAAGACCACTTGTTCATCATCATCTGCTTCTTGTGGTAACCATCTTTCCAAATTATGCATATTCCTGAGCTCGACTCTTTTCAGAGACTTGGATGTGGAAAACTCTATCTTCTCACAACCCACGCCTTTCATCTCTAACTCTTGAAGAGCCGGAAGAAGAAAATGACGCGGGAAAATCAGTTTTGGGCATTTAGAGATACTCAAAGTACGAAGGCAACGGAAAGTCACTTGCTCATCTTTATCATCATCCACTTCTTGTAGCGACCATCTCAACAGATCGACTCTTTTCAGTGAGTGAGATCTAGAAAACTCTATTTTTTCACAACCCACTCCACTCATCTCTAACTCTTCAAGAGCTGGAAGAAGAAACATAGGCAAACAAATCAGTTTCGGACAATTAGAGATGCTCAATGTACGAACGGAACAGAAGATCACTGGAGTGCCATCATCTGCTTCATGTGGTGACCATCTTTCCAAATTAGGCATCTGGTCGAGCTTGACTTTCATCAATGACTGGGATGTGGGTATCTGTATTATATCCCAACCCATTCCTCCAATGTCGAGACTCTCAAGACTTGGAAGAAGAGGAAGCCTTGGAGGTCGTGCTAGTTTTGGACAATCATGGATTTTTAAAGTATGGAGGCATTTGAAGATCACTTGCTTATACCTTTCTCTTCCCTGCTCAGCACCATCGCCATCCTCTTGTGGAGATGACCATCCCTCCAAATTAGGCATATTCCTGAGATGAAGGTCTTTCAATGATGGGAATAAATATCTGTAGTTGTGGTTTCCATCAAATTCAACAATGTGTTTTACAGCATCTATTGTGTCTATCTCAAGTGATTCAAGGAAATCAAGCTGCCCAAGAGGCGGCAGCTGTTCACATCTCTTGCAAGACGACAGTGATATTTTCTTTTAGATTTGTAAGCTTTTTCATCATCAAACTTGGAAATCCCAGACCCGTGTAATTCTTAACCGATAGCTCCTTTAGACCTGAATGAGGTTCAAGGACCTCAATCACTTCCTTTGCATTTCCTTCTGCGGCTACTGTTTCATCACCCGACCAGGATAACGTCAAAGAATTGACATGTTTCTTCGCCTTTAAGTCTGCTTCGCGAGCACATCCAACGCTTCCTATATTATCAAGCCCTCCAATGTGAATATTTCCCCAAAGCAGATTTAAACCTTTCAACTCTTCTATTGGAGCTCCACTCTCTTTAGCAATAATAAATTTTGATTTTGGCAGCGTCCTGAGAAAAGTTAACTCTCCAATTCCTTTTGGCAAGGACAAATCATTCCATTCATCAAATTCAATATGTCTAAGGCTAAACATTCTCTTCATATTCTTTGGCAACCTCTCGAGGTGAATGCCGACGAGTATTAGTGTCTGCAAGCTGTGTAAGTCACATATGGTCTCAGGTAACTCTGTAATCTCTGTATATGAGATGTCAAAGTACCTAAGATGTCTCAACTTGTCTATTGAATTTGGCAGGAAGCGAATACTTCTGCAACTTAAATCCAACACCCTTAAGCACCTGAAGCTCAAGCAAACATTAATATCAATAGAACCACATATAATCATTGAATGCAGTTTCTTACATTTCTTCAATGCATCCAAATTCTTCGGTTCTCTTGCTCATTCATCATCGCACAATGCTAAATGATAAGTTTCATCATTGCACAACGCTAAATGACGACTTAAATCATTCATCGTAGAAGCTTCCACAATAAAGCATTCTTTTTCTGTAACAGACCTGAGAAGATCATGTATAAGATCATGCATCTTGTATATATCATTGCTAGCAGTTTCCACATCAACCTGAAACAAGGACCTCTGCAACAGTGCATTGAAATACTTTACGCCTTCTTCTTCTAGCAGTTCATTTTCATCATCAGAATGAATGAAGCCTTGGGCTATCCATTGCTTGATTAGTTTATCTTTATTAAATAGATGCCCTTTGGGAATTACAGCACAATATGCAAAGCATTGCTTCAAAGATGATGTCAAATGATCATAGCTTAGTCTCAATATGGATAAAACTCCTCCCTCCTCATCTGTTCGCTTCCAAAGTTCACTATCTCTCACCAACTGCCACTCCCATTCACTTGTTTCATTTCGCAACATGCCTCCCAGTGTTTTGATTGCTAGAGGGACACCACCACACTTTCTTACAATTTCCTTTCCAATTGATACAAAGCCTGTAGGCGGGTGTGCCACTTTCTCGAACAAAGTCCAGGATTCATCTTCTGATAATGTTTCCAGATGAGGTCTAGGAAGAGCATCCATTATTCTCGCAACTATATATATATATCACTACGACTGGTGACTAATATTTTGCTTCCTATAGCACCACATTTAAGCGATGTTCTCAACTCGGCCCATTTATTATAGTTTTCATTCCAAACATTATCCAACACAAGTAAATATCTGTTCCCACTCAGTTCTTCTCCAAGACGAGTCTGTAATTGATCCATGCTCATCAAATTGTCAGTTGTTCCGTTATTTGCAGATTTTAAAATATCTTCAAGAAGCCTTTTCACGATAAAATCCTGATCAGACAGACACACAGACCCACATCCTCAAGCCAAAATGAGTCACCACTCTTTCATGACTATATACCAATTGAGCTAGTGTAGTCTTACCCAGTCCCCCCATACCGACTATGGGAATGACTGAGAGGACGTCTTCATTTCCAGAGTTTATGAGTAGCGAATCTATTAACTTTTCTTTCTCATCATCTCTTCCACAAGTCTCGGACTCAATCACTTTCGAGGAAGTTTCTCTTTCATCTGAGATAAGAGACTGGTTGATTACAACTCCCCCGTGCAAATAAAAATCTTTGTTCTCTTTGGCAAGGGCATCTAATCGTTCCCTCAGCTCTTGAATCTTATGTGCCATCTTGAAACGAAAACAAAGCGGATTCAAAGGCGAGAAGAAGTTACATACCTTCTTTCCCATGCCGTCTTCATTCTCAACTTTTCTTCATCGATCTTCAACTACAAGCTCATCAAGTAAATCTTCTGCATCATAGACAACATCTTTAAGCTTTCGAAGCCAATCTTTCGACAACTCGTCCAGTACTTGTCGGCTTTCTGCATCTTGAAGCACGGCTGTAATCCTTGACATGTTGCTTCCCAGCTTTTGTTTCTCCTTCTCTGATCCCAACAGCAACCTAAGTTCATTTTCGACACCGGAGCTCAACTTGCTCAGGAATTCTTCGAAAAGTTTAGAGAGAAATTCTTCTGCCATACCGTCTTCTCTGGGTGAAAACAAAGTGCCAAACACAAAATAACAAGAGTTGGGTATTGTATCTCAACAGATGTACAGATTGATTTTATTAGTTGATTGCAATTGGAAGATCCAGCACTTTCAGTAAAGAGTAATTATTTGTCCAACAAAGGAAGATTAAGTGTTATTGCTTTAGCTCAGTTACATTCTGGCATCAAAAGGAAAGAAGGAATAAACAACTGTTTGAATTGAGAGGAGGAGATGCTATTGCTTTAATAATATAGTATAAAGTAGATGCTGTCTTAGCTATTGCTTCAAGACCCCGTAAAAGTAACCCAAGAGGAAAGAGAGAGCAACGGATATATAATTGAATTGACCGAACCAGATGCATGCTTTTGCTTTCGCAAAAGTGAGAATTTCAAGGCCCAGGTCATATTTTGTTGGACTATGTCATTTCTCTTAACAGATTATTAAAGAGAAATCTTTAAAAATGATATAAAGGAATTTACCTGAAAAATTATGCTAAATATCTTGTACAACAAAAAAGCCCTTATAGTTTTTATGAAATAAAATCCGTCTTGCCGCCAAAATGTTATCTTTTTCCGCCCTTTTCCAACTAGCGTCGATATCATCGCTCATTTCAACGGTTAAATTTGGCATCATATTATGTTAGGTGATGATGTCGTCGCTTATATCAACTATCAAGCTTGACATCATATTATTGAACGACGACATCATTGCCCATCCTTAATTTGAAAAAAAAAATCACTACATTTGCTATATTGTGGCACTACATGCCTCGTGCCAATGATTTAAATTCAAACCATCATACATTCACTGCATGAAACTTAATTACAGGAAACTGCGGGAATTGGCCCTCAGCTTTCATGACTCAACTCACTTTCAATCAAGATGGAATCCTGCCCCGTACAATCCTTTTTCATTTTCAACCAAATGGACCAATTTTTCTTTCAATGCCTATGACCTTATCGCAGACAAAACAGGCACAGCCAATTGGAATGAGGGATTACCTCTATCAAGAGTGTAGAACCAGCTGAGACACTCATGAATTCCAAATTACGCATCCCAAGCTGTTTCCGGTATTGACCAATCAATAAATCCAACTTCTCCTTTCCTATCTGAACAGCTGTACGGCCTCTTGTAACCGGTAAAAAGTGAGAGGAGTGAAGATGGAAAAGAAAATAAAGTTTTATTTGATTTATTTGAAATACCGAAAAATAATAACATAATAAAAGTTAAGTAAAGCCTTTATTTTTCAGATAAGATGCCACATCAAAAGCACTTTAATTCAAAACTTCATCCATCTTTTAAAATAAAAAATAAAAACACAACTAAACGACCTTTATCCCCTAAAATACCAAAAAACTCCACTTTTTCATTCAAAAGTCAAAAAGATTCCATAACAAATAACTAAATATAAAATGTCATAATAACTCATTTATATTTTCTTCTTTCTTCAAAATTAACTTCACTTCACTTGACTCTATTAGTAGAGTTGCCAAACCGGCCTCAGGAACTGGCCATTCGAAACAAATCTCCCTGAGCAGCAGCATCCTTGTCCAAAGCATATAGAAGCTTAGAGGCATCGCCAATTACTGTGGACGATGAAGCTGTCGATATCAACTTTCTCCATAGAAAAAGTCTACATGGATAAACTTTTTAGACAGAATTTGTGACAACCCCTATGATATCCCTTGAATATCGAGATATTCAAGGGATATCATAGGGATTTTCACAAATTCTGTCCAAAAAATTTATCCATGTAGCACAGCTGTTCTCAATAATGGAGACTGCACAGTTTTCTCCTGCCTCCCACTACTGTCATTTTCATGGTTGAGTTGCTGAAGTTACTTTCCAGTGACTAAAATAGCATGAATGTTTGCAATGAACTGTAATGTTAGTCATAAAAAAAAACAATCAGGACACTTACTATAGTGAATCGATATATCTAATGCGTAAGGACCAGTGGCTCAACCCATATCTTATAGAATTTGAGTAAGGACCTCCAGCTCGGGTTATTAATTTCGTACCGTTTCGGCCGAAATGGCCGAAATTTTTCGTTTCATTCAAGTGGTTGAAACGAAATTGATTTGAGTTAATTTTTAATGGTAGCTATGAGGACACCAATCACCGAATTTTGCATTGTAGTGTTTGTTTGTGTAATTTAATTTTGAGGAACTCATAGGGATGTCAAAATGGTCGGGCAGCCCATGCTTGGCACGGCTTAGGCCAGCCTGTAACAGTAAAAAAATCGACTATAATGAGTATCTTTACCCTTTACCCCTCCCAATGGGAAAAAAATTCATATTTAGGTATTTTAGATCATTTTAATATTTGAAAGGCTATAAGTAACTCCACCCTCCCCCATTTCTCCTCTCTCTCTCAGCTATCTAATTTAAAAAATAATAATAATAATAAAATTATTTTTTGTCTCATGGGTTGGCTACATCACAGCCCGTTTGACACCCTGAGCTCATGGTAAATTGTGTTCCTACATTTGAGTACTAAATAGGAGAAGGGTGAAGTATTAAAAGTGGATCTTTAGTATGATTTGATTTTGTTGGGTGATATAACTGGTTAATCATTTTTCACTAATTATTTGAGGGTCATTTGTAGATCTGTACTTTTGTTTTTTTAATTTTAGCCCCATTCATAAGATTACATTTCTTAGAATTCCTACGAATTCAATTTGATTAAAAAAAAAAACCACATATTAACACAACTTCTTGACCGTTTATCATATTTCTACACTTTGGTAGACATCAACTCAGACTTCAAGGGTGTGTGTGTGGGGGGGGGGGGGGGGGGGGACGCTCAGAATATTAAAAACAAAACTCAATGTATTCAATCTGGAATCATTGTTGGAAAAATGGCTAAGAGAACCCACCTTTAGGCTATCTTTGGGCCAAACTAAAAGTGGGACCCACTTATAGTTTTAGGTGAGAATACATGGGAATGTAATCTACTCCATGAGTAGACTAATGACATGTATTGGGTTGCTCTAATCCATTAAGGAGTGAATGAGAAATTGCCTCCTAAACACCACTACTTGAACATGTTAAACATGGAAAGGAAGTGGTGAACTTGTTTCCCACATCGCTTGGGAGCAAAAGACTCTTTGGGTATAAATATACATACATTGGTTGTATAAAATGAGCCCCAAGGGGCATCCCACTTTTGTGGAGGAGGGAGGACATAGATCCTTGTTGGGTCACCACCAAACAACACACAACCCGCCCCGAACCGAACCGAGCCGGGCTCGGGCTCGGGCCTGGGCTTGGGCTTGGGCTTCACACGCGGGTTGGGCCTGGCTCGGCCCATTACCAATTATTATTTTTTGGAGAAATTTTATTTAATTAAAATTTCTTTTTCAAAGGGTGTGTCCAAGAGGTGTGTGCCCATTCGCAGATGAAAGGGTGTGTCCAGCCAGCCCAAGAGGTGTGTCCAAAGAACAGATGCATCTGTTCACTGAACAGTCACTGTTCTGAACAGATGCAGCCCCATTGAAGAGACCTGAAGCAGGCTATAAATATGCATATTGTCTTCCCTTTCTAAATCATCCAAATCACTGCAATTGTTGCATCAATTCCGAGTCTGCATTGTCAGTCAAGAGAGAGTCCTGCTGTTACACTCTGGTTCAAACAGTCACACAGATTTGCAGTGCTGCTACTGTGTGTTGATCATTGTATCCTGGGAGACAGAAGCCACTGAAGCCTGTTAGCACCATTGCAGGGGCGAAATTTGTCTTAAGGACATAGTGTTAAACACTAGCCTTGATCTGCCTTCTACTGCGAATTTCTGAGTTTCATAAAAGACAACAACGAAGTACTGTTATTCTGCCTTCAAACAGTAAGAGAATTTCAGTTCAAAGATTACTTTCTGTAACTCTGTTTTTATACTTAGTTTGATTCACTGTTGAGAGGATCTGTAATCCTAATATTGAATGATATCACTGTGTACTCGGAATAACAATCTTAAGACAAATTTCCTTCTCATCTGTCTCAATCTGAGTACACCATCAGTTTAATTCAGTATTACTGATTTCGGTTTCTGTCAGTTTTCTACTGGTTTCTATTTCTTCTTTGTCTGAAACCAGTATTGTGAAACTGAGGCTCTCTCTTCATTCAAAACTTAGCAGAACTCTAGTCTGTTCTGTGCCTTTACTAAAAGTAATCAGTAAGTCTGAGTTACTGTAAACAGTGTTCTGTATTTTTTTTTTCTCTGAACGTAATCAGTAAGTCTGAGTTACTGTTTACAGTTCTATTACTTTCAATTCCTGCATAATTCTCTGTGCTGTATTTTAAGTAAAGTCTGTTCTGTTATACAGTTATGGGTATTGAGAAGAATACTCCAGTTACAACCCCTGGCCCTGTTTTGGTGAACCATGGGGAGAAACCTGAGAAGTTCAATGGTACAGAGTTTAAGAGATGGCAACAGAAAATGTTGTTTTATCTCACTACCCTGAACTTGGCTAGGTTCCTCCATGAAGAAGCTCCTGCTTTAAAAGAAGATGAGACAGACAAGCAAGTAGTTGCTGCTGTCGATGCTTGGAAGCATGCTGACTTCCTCTGTCGAAACTATATTCTCAATGGACTAGATAACACATTATATAATGTGTATTGTTCATTGAAAAGTGCTAAGGAATTGTGGGATTCTCTTGATAAAAAGTACAAGACTGAAGATGCCGGAATGAAGAAATTCGTTGTTGGCAGATTCCTTGACTACAAGATGAGTGATTCCAAGGCAGTAATCAATCAAGTTCAGGAACTTCAAGTCATTCTCCATGAAATTCATGCAGAAGGAATGTCTCTTAGTGAGTCTTTCCAAGTAGCAGCAATCATTGAAAAATTGCCACCACTTTGGAAGGATTTTAAGAACTACCTTAAGCATAAGCGAAAGGAGATGAGACTTGAAGACCTGATTGTCAGATTGAGGATAGAGGAAGACAATCGTGCATCTGAGAAAAAGGCAGGAAAAACCTTCACTGAAGCTAAGGCTAATGTGGTGGAACATGGGCAGAACCCCAAGAAGAGGAAGAACCCTTCCAATGGTCAAAGACAAGGTCCCAAGGACAACAAGAAGTTCAAAGGGAATTGCTATGTGTGCGACAAACCAGGCCACCGTGCTAAGGACTGTCGTAAACGCAAGGACCAAGGAAATACAAGTAAGAAACCAGCGCAGGCCAACATGACAGAAATGGACAATCTCTCCACTGATGTTTCAGACATCAATCTTTCTGCTGTGGTCTCAGAAGTCAATCTGGTTGGCAACACCAGAGAATGGTGGGTGGACACTGGGGCCACTCGACATGTCTGCTCCAATAAAGACATGTTCTCCACTTATAATGCAACAAACGGAGAACAACTCTTTATGGGTAACTCTGCCTCTTCGAAGGTTGAAGGCCAAGGACAGGTAGTACTGAAAATGACTTCTGGAAAGGAACTCACCCTCAACAATGTGCTGCATGTACCTGATATTCGTAAGAATCTGGTATCAGGCTCACTACTGAGTAAGAAGGGTTTCAAACTTGTATTTGAGGCGGATAAGTTTGTCCTCACTAAGTCTGGGATGTACGTGGGCAAAGGGTACATGAGCGATGGGCTCTTTAAAATGAATGTAATGACCATTGTACCTAATAAGAAAAACTCTTCTGCTTATATGCTTGAGTCTTCTAATGTGTGGCATGGTAGATTAGGTCATGTTAACTATGATGCTTTGCGTAGATTAGTTAATATGGAATGTTTGCCTAAATGCAGTTTTGATTCAAATATCAAATGTGAAACATGTGCAGAAGCTAAACTAACTAGAACTTCTTTTCAATCAATTGAACGAACTTCTGAACCTCTTCAGTTAATTCATTCTGATATCTGTGACCTAAAGTTTGTTCAAACTAAAGGTGGTAAGAAATATTTTCTTACATTTATTGATGATTGCACAAAATACTGTTATGTTTACTTACTGAGAAGTAAAGATGAGGCCTTGGAAATGTTCAAACATTACAAGAATGAGGTTGAGAATCAACTTGAGAAGAAAATTAAGGTAATAAGAAGCGATAGAGGAGGTGAATACGAATCACCTTTTGGTGAATTTTGTTCACAACATGGTATTATACACCAAACTACTGCTCCTTATTCACCTAAGCAAAATGGTGTTGCTGAAAGGAAAAATAGAACTTTAAAAGAAATAATGAATGCTATGCTAATAAGTTCTGGACTACCTCAGAATTTGTGGGGGGATGCTATACTCTCCGCAAATTATATTCTCAACCGAATACCTCAAAAGAAAACCAATAAGACCCCTTACGAAGTATGGAAAGGCAGAATGCCTACTTACAAATACTTGAAAGTGTGGGGGTGTTTGGCTAAAGTGGCGGTTCCTACACCTAAAAAGGTTAAAATAGGACCAAAGACAGTTGACTGTGTTTTCATTGGGTATGCTCATAATAGCAGTGCGTATCGGTTTCTAATTCACAAATCTGAGATTCCTGATATGCATCCTAACACTATTATTGAGTCAAGGAATGCATCGTTCTTTGAACACGTATTTCCTAATAAACCCTCGCAGGAATCAAGTTCTCTTAAACGAACTCAAGATACTGCTAATAGCAGTGAACAAAACCAACAAGAGATTGATGAACCTAGACGGAGTAAGAGGGCTAGAACATCAAAAACATTTGGTCCAGATTTTCTAACACTTTTGTTAGAAGATGAGCCTCAAAGCTTTAAAGCAGCGGTTTCCTGTCCCGAGGCACAATATTGGAAAGAGGCAATAAAAAGTGAAATTGAATCCATTTTACAAAATCATACGTGGGAACTAGTGGATCTTCCACAAGGTTGTAAAACTCTTGGGTGCAAGTGGATATTCAAGAGAAAGATGAAAGCCGATGGATCAATTGAAAAGTACAAAGCCAGGCTTGTTGTTAAAGGATACAGACAAAAGGAAGGCTTGGATTATTTCGACACTTATTCACCAGTTACGAGGATAACATCCATTCGAATGTTAATTGTAATTGCTGCCATACACAACTTCGAGATACATCAAATGGATGTAAAGACCGCTTTCTTAAATGGTGAATTAGATGAGGAAATATATATGGAACAACCCGAAGGGTTTAATGCTCCAGGACAAACTAAGAAAGTTTGTCGACTTGTTAAATCTCTATATGGATTAAAACAAGCACCAAAGCAATGGCATGAGAAATTTGACAGTTTGATGATGTCAAATGGGTTTAAGATCAATGAATGTGACAAGTGTGTATATGTCAAGAGCACTAACAATGGCTGTGTCATTATTTGCTTATATGTTGATGATTTGCTGATTATGGGTAGTAATGATGAAATCATTCAAGCTACCAAGCGAATGTTAAACAATAAATTTGATATGAAAGATATGGGTGTTGCCGATGTCATACTAGGAATAAAAATTTCTAAATCATCGGATGGACTAATATTATCTCAATCACACTATATTGAGAAAATACTCCAGAAATATAATCAAGATAATAGCAGTCCAGCGAGAACACCTATAGATATTAGTATCCATCTATCCAAAAATACTGGAAAAGGCATATCACAATGCGAATATGCGCAAATAATTGGGAGCCTAATGTATGTCATGAATTGCACTCGTCCTGACATTGCATATGCTGTTAGTAAACTGAGTAGATACACAAGTAACCCAGGATCAGACCATTGGAAGGCCATAGTCAGGGTTTTAAGATATTTAAAATACACCCAAAACTATGGATTGCATTACTCGAGATATCCAGCAGTACTTGAAGGCTACTGTGATGCCAACTGGATATCAGATACCAATGATTCAAAATCTACAAGTGGATATCTATTCACGCTTGGTGGTGCAGCGGTATCATGGAAATCTTCTAAACAAACTTGCATTGCTAGATCCACTATGGAATCTGAGTTTATTGCACTGGATAAAGCTGGCGAAGAAGCTGAATGGCTTCGTCAATTCCTAGAAGATATTCCAATGTGGTCAAAACCTGTGCCTCCTATCTGCATTTACTGCGATAGTCAATCAGCAATTGGAAGGGCGCAGAATCACATATATAACGGTAAGTCTCGACATATTCGTCGGAGACATAATACCGTGAGACAACTGCTCTCTAATGGCATTATGACTATTGAGTACATAAAGTCCATGGATAACATTGCGGATCCCTTTACCAAAGGTTTAGCGAGAGAGCAAGTAAATCGTTCATCGAGGGGAATGGGCTTAAAGCCTATGAATGAAAAGTCGCCATAATGGCAACCCAACCTAGCTGACTGGAGATCCCAAGATCTAGGTTCAAAGGGACAACCGAATTGTGTGTGACTTAACGATATCACTATGGAGATAATATCTTCTGCTCATTCCTATAATAATAATAGTGATACCTGTAGCGGAAATTAGGGTAAGCAAGGCTTTTAATGATTCTTATATCTTGACTAATCAAGTGGGGTATAGCAGGATACTCTTAATAAGAATCACCTATGTGAGTGTGAACTGGGCCGTTTCTATGAGAATAATAAGGCTAAATTCTCTAAAGCACTCATGAAAACCAGGCATTGTTCAGGGCCAAAATGAACACAATCATTAGAACCAACTGTGTCCGGGAAGATTCTGTGTGAACTCTATTGTCTCGGTTTACGTAAAAGGTTGAGTAGTTCAAGACATCACGTTCACTGTTCAACCAGTAAATTCGATAGTACTTCACAAGGGAAGGTTCAAGGCCACAAGCTACCTTTCTCTATACAGAAAATTTCCATTTGTACTCTCTCTGTGTGTCTGCATATCATTTCATTGCTTTCAGTTAATTTCATTCATGTGGGGGATTGTTGGAAAAATGGCTAAGAGAACCCACCTTTAGGCTATCTTTGGGCCAAACTAAAAGTGGGACCCACTTATAGTTTTAGGTGAGAATACATGGGAATGTAATCTACTCCATGAGTAGACTAATGACATGTATTGGGTTGCTCTAATCCATTAAGGAGTGAATGAGAAATTGCCTCCTAAACACCACTACTTGAACATGTTAAACATGGAAAGGAAGTGGTGAACTTGCTTCCCACATCGCTTGGGAGCAAAAGACTCTTTGGGTATAAATATACATACATTGGTTGTATAAAATGAGCCCCAAGGGGCATCCCACTTTTGTGGAGGAGGGAGGACATAGATCCTTGTTGGGTCACCACCAAACAACACACACGCGCGCGCGCCCCGAACCGAGCCGGGCCGGGCTTGGGCTTGGGCTTCACACGCGGGTTGGGCCTGGCTCGGCCCATTACCAATTATTATTTTTTGGAGAAATTTTATTTAATTAAAATTTCTTTTTCAAAGGGTGTGTCCAAGAGGTGTGTGCCCATTCGCAGATGAAAGGGTGTGTCCAGCCAGCCCAAGAGGTGTGTCCAAAGAACAGATGCATCTGAAGAGACCTCAATCATCCAAATCACTGCAATTGTTGCATCAATTCCGAGTCTGCATTGTTACACTCTGGTTCAAACAGTCACACAGTTTTGCAGTGCTGCTACTGTGTGTTGATCATTGTATCCTGGGAGACAAAAGCCACTGAAGCCTGTTAGCACCATTGCAGGGGCGAAATTTGTCTTAAGGACATAGTGTTAAACACTAGCCTTGATCTGCCTTCTACTGCGAATTTCTGAGTTTCGTAAAAGACAACAACGAAGTACTGTTATTCTGCCTTCAAACAGTAAGAGAATTTCAGTTCAAAGATTACTTTCTGTAACTCTGTTTTTATACTTAGTTTGATTCACTGTTGAGAGGATCTGTAATCCTAATATTGAATGATATCACTGTGTACTCGGAATAACAATCATTGCCCAGGAAAATGATAAACTCATAGTTTTGGATGCTGGATTAGAATGCTTTATTAGCTTGTGAGTGGCACCAACAAATAATATGCAGCTGGCCATTTTTACTCGTACAACTGATAATTTAGGGACGCATTAAAGGACCAAAAATTCCAGCCCACATCAGTGAAAAAAGAGCCCTGCTACTTGGACGGAATCTTGGGACCGGTTGGATGGAACCTTGGGATCGGTCCAAGGGCCGGTCCCAAGTTTCCGTTAAGTAGACTTTTTGGTGAAAAAATGATACATATAACTTCATGTTTCAGAATTCATGGCATGATTTCTGCTCCCACTTATGCACATTAAATTACATATTAGTTTTAGGCATCCTGGTCGAATTCTATCAATCTGCATTTCATCCGAACTCCTTGAATGGGGATGCTTCTAAACTCATGCACAAAACCTCTCAAACGACATCCTTCGAGTAAGATACCGCACACCATAGTTCTTCATTTATGCACTTATCTCTGTATATCCTTTCATGTTACCCCACAAATCTATCTTTACATGCGCCTTAATTACAGCCCCCATCTGATAAACAATCTGAAACGACTTCATAACAGCATCCCCTCCAACAAGAAGGAAAAACATTAGTAATTGTCTAGAGCCAATTTCAATCCCAAAGTGCTCAAGATGGGCCGGCCATTGGCTTGAAACAATTGCTCACTTGCATGTGTTCCATTAAAATGTAGTTCACTAGTGGCTCCATTGCATATACAGTTAACCACCGGCGTACTGTTTTGAATCTCTTCTTTGTTAATATTAATCAATCCCAATTCAACAAAATTGTAATGAAAAGGAGCCTAGTGTGCTTAATGTCAATCTGAATCAAATGCACCATTGTCATCGGAAATGGTAAGCCTGTAACCAGCCATCTTCATTGCCACAGCTAATTCTTCGAGCATTGCATATACCTCATCATGCTGTGGGTGCCTTTGGTCCCTAGACAAGAACTTGTGTACTGTACCCCCAACCTCAATCCAACTATATCCAGCCTCCTTCCTCAGACCCTTGTCTCCCATCCCTTTCCTTACCCTGTCAACACTCTGCCACATCCCTTCTGCAGCATATATGTTTGACAGGAGAATGTGATAACCTGCAGTACCATTTCCTTCTTCTATCTCAAACAACTTGTCAGCAACCAACTTCACCAATTCAAGTTCCCCGTGAATCCTGCAAGAGCCAAGCAGTGACCCCCAAATGGCTGCCACATTACCCTTGTCGCCTAATTCTTTAACGAACTCATAGGCCTCGACAATCCTCCCAGCCCTCCCTAACATATCCACAATACAGCAATAATGCTCAGGCGTAGCTGAAATCCCATATTCCGTCTCCATCAATTTAAACATTTCAATACCTTCGTCAATCAATCCAGAATAACTACATGCCGACAATATTGCAACAAAGGTGATGACATCGGGTTTCATGCCAGCTTTGGGCATTGCCCAGAACAAAGACAAAGCCCTATCGCCAAGCCCATGCTGACCGTAGCTAGATATCATGGTGGTGTAAGTGACTGAATTTCTCATTGGCATCCTATCGAACAATCTTTCCGCATAATCAATCAGACCACATTTTGAATATATGTCCACCAGGGATGTGCCAACAAAGACATTTTCATCCAGCGAATGGCGGATGGAAAAGCTATGAATCTGTTTGCCAAAGCCGATTCCTCTTGTTAGGTTGCATGCCGGGAGGACTGAAGCAAGCGTTGGTGCAGTGGGCACTTGGTTTTGCTCAAGCATCTGCCGGAGAACAGTAATAGCCTTCTCAACCTGCCCGTTTTGCATGTATCCTGCAATCATGGAATTCCATGTGACCTGATCTCTGCCATGAACATTGTTGTCTTTCTCAAACAGTCTCTCTGCAGTTTCAATCGAACCAGCTTTTGCATACATGTCTATCAAATAACTATTCATTCCTTCAAATTGCAGTCCATGCCTGATGAGATAGGCATGAGTTTCCTTCCCAATTCTGATACTGCCTAGATTTGATGCTGCTGAAAGCAAAGCAATCGCTGTTACTGAATCAATATAGACGCCCTGTTTCTGCATCTCAAGGACGAGCAACAGACCTTCGACGTCGAACCCATTTTGCACGAATGCAGAAACCATGGTGTTCCATGTAACAACATCTCTTTCGAGCATTTTCTCAAAGACAGAAAAAGCCATCTCCACAGAATCACATCTGGAATACATGACTACAAGTGCATTTGAAAGAATAACAGGCAACTCGGCAGAGTACTTAATCACATAAGCATGAATTTGTTTCCCAAATTCCAACTGCTGAAGTTGCGCAACTGCCATTAGAGTGACAAGGAAAGTCACAGAATCAGGAAAAATCATCTCTTCATGAAGAATTTGAATAAAAAGGTCGGTAGCTTCTTCAGGACAGTCATTCTCAACATACCCATCAATCATGGTATTCCACACTTCAATATTTCTCTCAACACACGAATCGAAAACCATCCTTGCGCAATCAACCGCCGAGAACTCAGAATACATGAAAATCACACAACTCACGGGAAACGGATCATTCGAATAATCAGGGCCCAATTTGAGAAGCATACCATAAAGAGCATCAGAATTCCTCCTGTCACCCACTCCTGCAGCTGCTGGGAACACATTAACAAAACTGACCACCGTCGGCTTTATACCCATCTCAACCATGAGCTTGAACTGCATAATTGCTTCAACCGGCCGCCCGGTCTTGGCATACCAACCAATCATTGTGTTCCAAGTGACTGCATTTCTCCTGCGCATTCTATCAAACAGGTTGCGGACGACATCAACCCGAGCAAACTCCACCCCTTGGGAGCTGGATTCTTCTGCCAATTCGAACGACAGGTACAAGCAGGTGGCGTACATGCTGAGAAGGGAATTGGCAAGGATGGGATTGGCTCTAAAGTGGGTGCGGAGCATCCGGCAATGGAGGGCTTTGCCGAGTTTGAGATTTTGGGATTGGGCGCAGGCCTTGAGGGCGGAGGAGAAGGTGTAGGAGTCAGGGGAGGGGGGATTGGGGGAGGAGGAGATGCGGGCAAAGAGGCGGAGGGCGTGGAGGGGCATGGCATTGCAGATGAAGCCAATGAGGATGGTGTTCCAGAGGAGGGTGGAGGGGCGGGGGAGGGCGTCGAACAGGCGGAGGGCGATGTCGGGCTTGCCCTCTTTGCAGAGCTGGCTGAGGCGGGACCGAATTGTGGGTTTGGATTTGGGTTGGGGGGATGGTTGTGGTGGTGGTGAATGGGTTTTTGTTGTTGTTGCTGATGTTGATGTTGAGAGATGGGAAATGTAAGGGTTTTGTTGGGTTTGAAGAGGAGAGATGGAATTTGTATTTTGGTGGTGGTGTTGTGGATGATGTGATGGAGGAGCAGGAGAAGAAGAAGAAGGAAGCGGAAGAGGAAGCATGGAGGCCATCTCTCTCTACAATCTCTTATTTGAGACTACTTAGGGCCAATGGCCTATCTCTCTGCTGCTATATCTTCCTTCAGAATTCGGAGAGCCAATGGCTCCTCAGAGGGTCTCTCTCTGCTATCTCTACTTCTAGACTGACTAGAGATCCATTCCAGTGGCCTCTCTGTCTCCTCTCTACGCACAGCAAATGGCTAATGGCTTATAACGCTGTCTGTCTTGATTTGAAATCGGGGCAAAACTCCAGCTTATTTTGAGATTTTCCCTTAATCCTGAAATGTTATGATTTTTAACGAGTGTTATCTATTCAATTGATATTAAAAAAGTTATGGCTTCAAATGTCACAAATTTAAAATTCTATACAAAAAAGATGATTACAAGTAAAAACAATAATATTCTAATGATAGTAAGAAAAAGATATTTGCACGCAGGGTTCGAAACTGTACTATCACATGGGGGCCACAAGGTATTTATGGAGCTCCCTCTGGGCCCATATGAATTATTTTGATGCAAAGGGCTAGGACGTCACCCTCCGTTAAAAAAAAAGAGGCCTGCTTAATGGACTAACCCATGGACCGATCCATGGACTAACTCCATAGTTTTGGGGGGAAAATCACCTCACATCATGTGATTTTCCCCCCAAAACTATGGGGTTTGTCCATGGACTAACTCCATGAGTTAGTCCATGTAGACTTTTTGAAAAAAAAGTACCATGAAAAAATGATAGTATAAAGATAGGAGTTAATGATTGGCAATTGTCATTTATCAAATTGCTATATAAGAATTACAAATATCACCCATTTAAATCATCACACCTAAAAGATTATTGATAAAGAAAAAGTAATAATTTAAAGATTGGGAGATGGAATTGAATGTGTTGAATAGTGCACACTAGTATGTGTGCTCAGCCTAAAGCTTACTCATTCATTAATTATGATAAAGATGTCAATCCAAATATTTTTTAAAGTTATAAAGGTTGACTCAACATTTAATTAATAGGTTGCATTCAAGTTAAATTGTTGGAAGGTCAAGGTAAAGTTGGGTCTGGAGGTCATATGTCATAGATTCACTTTAATCCAATCCATTGATTAATTGGTTAAAGAAATGTTAGCTCATACATATGAAAAAAAATGAACTCTAACTTTGAATTACCAAGTGGATTCAAGTTTCCAATTCACTGGTAGCTCAGTAGTGAGGCACATCCCTTCCATAAAAACAACTAAGGATCAATCCCTTACTGTAGTGCTGATAGTGAGGGACTCGATTGAGTGAGTGCAAGGCATACGATTATTTATATTAAGGGGACTATCATAAATTAAAAGAGTTTATAAAACTATCTTACTTTAGTTTCATTAGAAGGTAACTAGCACTTGACCTAGGCCAAAAATGTTTCCATCAACCTAATTTTATTTTATATTTATAAGTTTATAATGACCTCGGTAATTCTTTATTAGGTCTAGAGATTCATCCAGGGCCAATCCATTGCGTATGATTCAATTAAGTTTAAAACTTGATATTTTGTTTAATGCATTTATTATGATTGGATTGACCACTATAATTTTGACCTTCAAATGAATTTTTTTTTTATAATTTATTTATAAATGTGAATGTTGTGACCATTTTCTTCCCAACCATTATTATATTATATATATATTAAAGTTGTTACCGAACCAACTTCAGTTCTAATCCTTCCAATTTCAAACTTAACCTCTAAATTTCAAATTTCTTTAATCCTAGAATTTTTTAGGTGTTAAATCATTTAAGGGTAATTGTAGTCAATTTTTATTTTTCAATATTATTAAGATAATTGCCTCATTTAATTTATAATCTCGTTGATCAAAATATACCTACAAGAGAGATTTTCCTTTCTCGATAAGAGAGAACGTCATGTCATGTCCATTTCACTCTACAATTCAAAATTATGATAATATACTCTCTACAATTATATAACTTTTCCTTTACCCAAAAATAATCTCACTTTATATTTTATTTTTTCTCAATTTGTAAATGGGCCTTACTTTTAGATTTATACTTAATAAATCTCATTATATCACTCCAATTGAAATTAGAACCGTAAGATTGATCATGCTTAAAATACTTGATCAGAAATAAAAGAAAAACCAAATTACTTGATATGTAGTTAAAATTCATATTAATTTCTTACTTCTCATAAACTTTTATATTTTTTATTACCTTTTATTTTTTTTAACGTTGAAACATTGACACCAATAAAATTTAAATAATGTTTAATTCATAAAACTAATTATATCTATAAGATTTTGACCTTAATCAAGGCTACTATGACAAATGTCCGTGCTTTAAACATGGGTGGTCAAGCTAGTGTATTATTATATATATATATATATATATATATGAATTTCTCTAACTCTCTCTTGTAGTTGTAGGCTTGTAGCTGGTCATGCACAAAATCTTGGGGCCATTGGATTTGGCTGAATCTTGGGAATCTGAATTCGTTCGCTTTTCCTGCCTTCGGCCCAGTACTTGGTCTATTTGAAGAATAATTTCAACATAGGATTTTGAATGCCAATCAGAAGTTGCTGAGATTGCCAGCAATGTGCCCAGACTGATCCAAACAACTCAATAATCACTCGGATTTGAATTTAGTCAATCTGGGTTCAACCCGAAATAAGCCCAAAATGTCCCATTTGAACTATATTTAGATTGGCCCAATTTATTTTACATCAAAATTAGTGCTATCTCATTTTATTACACCAATGATGATCATGTTCATATATCTCTTTGTAATTAATTGTTACTAGCTCTCAGGTTATGAAGGAAAATTTACTTATATAGTGTTGTTCTGTGGAGGGTAAAGAAGGGACCATTTGTTTGCATGGAAGTAAATCTTTAGGATTCTAAAAGAAATGTATTCCCATCAAAGCAGAGAAAACTCTAGAAACAAAAGTAAAAATTCATATCTTGCCATCAAATAATTTCCTCCATTGATGGAAAATCAATGCCCATATATGATCATAGTAAATCAAACTCTAGAAAAGTGAGGGTTGCATCTAATTTTCACCTCATATCCTTTGTTCCTTTCCTCTTAAATATTCTTTCTCCATACCATAAATTCAATGGCCATTTATGAATCTCCACCTTTGTTGCATGGAGATGAATTCTAAGGAGTCTAAAAAATTGTATTCTTATGCCAGAAGTTAGAAATTGAAGAAACAAATGTGAAGATCTACTGGCCGTCAGATAATGTCTTGTCTCATGGAAAATCAATATTCAGATCCTAAAGTAACTCTTTAATCTACATCTCCACCTTATATCCCCTTCTTTCGTTGCCTCTTTGATATTCCTTCTTTGCTACATATTTTATTGTAAATTCATAAACGGTCCTAAGTGAGTCATTAGTGTAGGCATCAGAATACTCACTGATTTTTTGGGGCAATGCACTTGTGCATACATGCATAGAAAGGTGTTTTAAGCTGTCGTTTGATAACATAAATTACCTACTGATCAATTGTTTAAGGGGATGGTTTATCACAGTGGCAATTGAACAATGGTAATTGCCACAGCCCAGGCCCAAGAATTCCCCGAGGTGTAACATGTGTACTCCAGTGAATTTGCATATGTTTCGGACCAAGTCCGAATCCACGAAAGAGAAAATTACACTTCACACGAGTGAAGATAACTCACTTTCACACGAGTGAAGATAACTCACTTACGCCTATCATTGTACCTTTAATTGCAAAGGTCTGTACATCATCAATATCAAAGCTAGAACAGTCCATGACAGCTTCAATAAACATATACTAAAATTTCTATTTAATACCAATTAAGAATTCAAAGCCCTACATGAAAGGTACAAAGGTACCACAAGGATGATACTTACAAGATGCTTATCTCATTTAACATGCTCCTAAAACCAATGTAAATCATGACTAATCACATACTTATCTGGAGAAAGTGTAAGATGATATGATGTGAGGTCTAATCCAAAAACTGGAAGAGCTGAGGAAGAGGAAAGGGTCTAAGGGCATTTTGGGTATTTAGAGAAAAACAAAGGAACAGGCCCCCCTAAAACTCACGCTTTCATGGATGTCCTCAATTGAAATGTAAATGTAAAACTTAACTCATGATTTGAAATGTGAGATTTTTTCTTGTCCTGATTTGAAATTTGGGCAAAACTTGAGCCCTGTTTTGAAATTTTTCCTAATAAATACATTGAACAAAAAATAAAAGTTAAATACAATAAAATAAATTAAATCTTGATGGGGACCTGGTTTTTGGAATGAGGGCTAAAATAGGCTATATCTTAGCATCATGTGATACACATATTTCATAATGACATGTTGCATGGACGACTCCTTGTTTTTTTCATTAGATGTCATTCATGTTGTGCATTCAGCCAATCTTATACTTGTATAACTTACTTTAGGCTGGGCAAGATACTTCAATATGTACACTACTGATTCATTTTAGGGAAATTCTAAATACACCCACCCAATTTGCTGAGCCAACCCACATGCTGAGCTCACCTACAGGAAAAATATAAACTCCCCTTTTTTGTTGAGTCCACCAACAAAAAATTATCAACGTGCCCTTCTTCTTGTCCTTCTCCTTCTTCCTCATTTTCTTCCGCTCATCTTCTTCTCTTTTTCGTCGTCGGTTCTTCTTCAGCTTATAAATCGAAGTTCGTCATCTCCCCGTACATGTTCATCTTTAACTCTTTCCATTTTGTTTTCCTCTTTGTTAATTTTTTTTTCAATTAAATAAACATGTAATCTATGTAAATGGAATGGAGTGTGGGTTGCAATTGAGAGGAGAAAGCTTACAGATTGCAACAACAAAAAAATAAAAAAAATATGGTTTGTGTTATGTAGGGATACGTGGATCCGTGCATAATTTTTTTACTCGACATAAGAAAACCGTGCAGGTTTAATATAATCCGTGAATAAATGAAGTCAAGGGTACAGTTGGAATTTCACGTATAGGTATTTTGATGATAAAAAAAAAAAAAAAAAACGTAGTTGTGCTCAACAAATGATGTGGGTGATTTTAGAATTTCCCTTCATTTTATTATAAGGATGCAATAAAAGAAACTTTTGGAGGATATTTTCTTTGCTCCGGCTCGAAAGCACCAACACACCCACGAGAAGAGAAGAAAGGAAAGGCGGTGCTCCGCTCCATTCATGGCTCGGATGCTGACGAGAAACCCACGACTCCATCTTCAACTTCTCGTCGAATCAAGAACCAGGCCCAGATGGGCTTCTTCAGATTCATCTCCCGACCCTCCCAAACTCGACAAGAAGCTCTCTGACCGTCTATCCACCGTTATCGACGCCGTTAACGATCGCAAGCTTCCTCCCGAGCTTCGTGGAAGATCCAACGCTGTCAGGTATATTTATTTCTCAATTCAATTCAGTCATCATACACTCATGCATCGTAAAGGAATCAGATTAAAAAGAAAGGGGTTTTGATTGCCGAGAGCCTGTTTGTGGAATTGCCTCTGACGTGTTGGGTTTGTTTTGTTAAGCTTCTTTTGATTGATTTATTAGTTAATTTCGATCTTCTTTGAGCTTTTTTTCAGTTGGGTTTCTAATTAATTGAGGAAAGATGTGGTCTTTCTTGTCAAATTCAATAAATTCATGTAAGGTTGTATTCAAATTAGCAGTTTGGGGGTATCTCAAATCTACTTTTTTTAATTATCCTTGTCATCCACAAGGCCTATCCCATCTATCGGGGGTGTTGGCGTGTTTCAAATATGCTTTTTTTTAAGCACAGAATCCTACTGACACCCCCTATTGGTTTTCTAAATCCTCTCTCTCACATAAAAATTATTAAAAGTATGTGCTTTTTCCATGTGGAGAATAGGGGATCCTTCTGTTATCAAACGCGTCCTTTGGGAGTTCTAATTCTCCACTCAATTCTATTTACAACCATGTTTTAAATAACCCCACAATCCATCATATTTCAGCACTTCTTATGGGGCTAGAATGTGTAATGTTAGAATTCGTGGAATTAACATATTTCCTGCTATGAAAATGGTCGCATTTATTTGGTTATTGATTGGAATCTGAAAGGCAGTTTGCAATAGCTGATGTGGGTCTTGCATTTCCTCTCTATCATGTGGAATTTTTTTTTATAAAATGGGGAGGGCGATCGAAAAATAGCGTTTCATGGAACGGAGACGTCAGGTGGGGAGGCTAACATGGTGTTTGTCGATGCACCTTTCTACGGATGTTTACTAGCAAATTTTAAGGTTTGTACCGAGTCCTTTTCCTATTCCAATTGAAAGTGAAACTCGAAGGTTTTTGCGCTAGTATGGAACTGAACTCATCACTACGGCCCAACTACAAGATTCATGTCTGGTTGAAACTCCATTAGATGTCAATGTCAAATATAATATGGAAGACAATAATATTCTCTAAGCCAACTTTGTACTAGAATCTTGTTGGGAGTTTAGTTTATTTAATCTTCACCAGACCTGATACTGGCCACGCTGTTAACATCGTTAGTTAATTCATGACAAATCTTGACCGCATTATTCATTACCTTAAGGGAGCTCACGGTCATCGTATTTTCTTTCCTTTGCATAACACACCTAAACTTTCTCGTAATGTTTGAGTATTGGCTGGATGTCCTAATTATTGACAGCCAACATCAAGTTGGTGTATGCATCTTGCCAATTCATTGATTTTATGGAAATGTAAGAAACAGGATTGTGTTTCAAAGTCCTCAACAGGGGCTGAATATCGAGTTATGTCGTCCGCATGCTCCAAAATCATCTTCTCCATGGTTTGCTTTCCAAGCTTGGTTTTCCTCAAAATTGTCCTATACCACTTCATGTGGATAATATAAGTGCTATTGACATCACAACCAATCCAGTATATCATGAGCACGCCAAACATATTGAAGTGGATTGTTATTCTATTACGAGAAGCCTATGATCTCAAAGCCATCACCCTTGCCCATATGCCATCAAATCTCTAAGTTGCTGATATTTCACAAAGGCCCTACGATGTGACCAGCATCAATTCTTCACATGCAAATTGTTCCAGGTTGATTCCCAAGCATCAATTTGAGAGGGCTGTCAAATGTACAGCCAACATCATAGATCGGCCTTGGCCTGATGGGTCAAGGGCCAAATGGATTGGGGGACTAAATATTGGGCCATTGGCAAATGACCCATAATCCTGTTGTAAACTAAGAGGTAAGTGGTTTGGACAATAATATTAGGATATATGCAGTTAGAGTTCTAACTCATCCTCTCTGTATCAAAAATGAATATAAATAGACCACCATGTGAACTAAAGCACCGCAGAGTTTCTCTCTCCAGTCTCTCTCTTTTCGAATTGTGTAATCACATGCACACACTATATGTGGGGACTTCAAATGGAGTTATGGTTTGGGATTTCTAGTCAGTTTTTCAAAAACAGTTTTATTCTGCTTCCCTCTTCTACTGATGGTATTCTGAAGAGGACTTGGGCTTTCTTTCATATTTTATATTTTTTTTCAGCCATGTGTGACCTCAAGAATAGGATAGGATCCTGATAATTTTTCATTGAACAGGTCAGAAACTGATATTATGAATGTAGTAGAGCAAAGAATATGGCATTCCATGGAAGAAGGCCAGTTTGAGAATTTACCAGGGAAAGGAAAACCGCTGGATTTGAAGACTAATCCACATGCTGATCCTGCAGAAGACACCTTGTATAGGATTCTCATGAGAAATGGATGTGCACCTCAGTGGGTTGAACTCAACAAGGAAATACGTTGCAAAACCAATGAATGGCGATTGTCCCTGAAAAAAGCATGGGCGAAAAGACTGGATGGACATGATGCCAAATGGGTCGAAGAATCAGAGGCTCTGAAGGCACAGCTGCGTGCAATCAATGATAAGGTAACCATTTTAGCATTCTCTCTAATCTTATTTATACGAAAAAAAAGGTGTTTGAAGCACCCAATAGAACTTAAATACAGAATGATGAGTAGTGAGTACTGAGTAGTGTACAAATGCAAATGCAAACTAAGTCTTAAATTAAACATTTTGCAGGTTCTTCATTATAATCTCATTGTACCATTTGGGCGCCAGATGTTCGGACTTAAATGGGAGAAAGAATTAAGTCAAATGGAAAGATGATATATTGTGCACTGTGTTTATTTTTGGCATCTTATGTCCCCCACAAGTATGATGTAGTTAGTGCTATGTGTTGTATTACTGCATATTTTTGTTCACTGAAGGCACAATAAACATGCATAAGGGCAACGAATTGTAAGAAGTATATTGTCATACCCATGTGTTGATTTGAGTGACCAAGAATATATATTTATATAATAACAACTGTTCGTAGACTTGTAATTATATCTTGCTGACTAGACAATGATAATGGCCTTTGCTATGTGATGCATTAGTGTATATTTTTGTTCTCTAAATGCGCAATAATCATCATGCGTAGGGGCAACACATTGCGGAAGTATTTATTTAGTGACAAAAAATAATATTACAATGCATATCTTTATCTATATAATAATAATAATTACAACGCATAGACTTGTAGTTGTATCTTGTTGACAAGCAATAATAATGGCCTTTACCAAATCAGTCAATTTATTGACTTTTTTTTTTTTACTTTTTTTGTTTCCCCCTGTTATGAACCTATGCTATTGATGTTATTTCTAATTGTAAGAGCAAATAATACTCATTGATTTTCACTCATGTAACTTTTGAAAAGAATACATATATAGGATTGTTACACATATGGTTGCTAAAAGATTGCAACAAATGGATAAATGGATTTTAAGTGTGATCTTATCAACTCCACTCAAAGTGGATGGCCATGTCTGGACAGTCACTTGGGTCTATAGATCTGCAAAGCATCAGGAGTTGAGCCTTTGATCATGATATTTTCTAATTGGTCATCACTAGAGATGTAGACAACTTGTAAATGGCCACTAGTAACACGTTCTGAACAAAATGAGCATCAGTTTCAATATGATGTGTTCACACATGAAAACTGGATTTGCCGCAAGACAGGTGGCACCAATATTGTCGCAATGTAAAATTGGACATGATTTAGGTTTGACGCCCCTATCTTTTAGGATGAATGATAGCTATTGTATTTCAGATGGAGTGGATGACAGAGCACAATAATCAGCTTCGGAGCTTGATTTTGACATGTAGATTGCTCCTAGGCAGACCAAGAAATTAGATTTGGACTAAGGAAGATGGTTGAGCCTGATATGGAATGTTGGTCATCAATGCAACCGCCCCAATCAGCATCAGAAAATGCATGTGTATTAAGGTCACTAGGAGGCAATCCAAAGACCATAATCGATTTTCCCTCTTAAGATATCAAAGGATGCCTTTGGCAGCATCAAAACGTGTTGTGCAGAAAGAATGTATAAACGAACATATCTTATTTACAGCATAGGAAAGATCAGGTCTTGTCATAGTCCCGTATTGTAAGGAGCCTACTATTCTTCTGTATTCGGGGCCATCACTTAGAAGTTCACCATCATATTGAGATAATAGCTTGTAGATGGAGTGGAAATCTGCGTGCAATTATCCATGTTGAAACAAGATAAAATGTCCATAGGATACTTCATTTAACTTAAGAAGAATCCCTTATCCGATCTGTGGGCTTGCATACCTAAGAAGTGTTGGTCCCCCAAATTCCTCATGTCAAACCGAGATGGCAAGGCATCAATCATGGAATTAGTACCATAGGAATTACTTTCTGTGACAATAAGATTGTGCACATAAACCAGTAAAATAATAGTGGATGCACCATGGCGTTTGATGAGCATGGGATGATCAATATGACAACAATAAAATCCCAAATGGATTAGATAAGAACTAAGGCTTTGAAACCAAACTCTTGGGGATTGTTTGAGTCCATTGATGGCTTCGTGAAGCTTGCAAACATAAGAAGGATTTAGTGGATCGACAAATCATGAGGGCTGGGCAGTATATACCTCGTCAGATAATCTACCGTGCAATTTTCACATTTAGTTGAAGTAAGTGCCATTAATGAGATAGAGCCTCAAAAAGAACAATCTTGACCGTGTGGAGCTTCATTACCGGACTAAACACATCGTCAAAATCAATCCCATGTTGTTCATGGTAGCCCTTGGCAACTAGGCGGGCTTTGTATATTTCTAGTGAGCCATCCGACTTCTGCTTTATATTTTATATACCCACCTACATCCAACAGTATTACCATCAGATGGAGGTGGAACAAGAGTCCATGTGGCTCGTTTTAAGTGTGAAACTTTGAATTGACCTCACCATTCATTGCTAGCCTCCAATTGTGGTCCTTTTTCTTGTATTATAGGACATTGGTCCAACAAGTGGGGAGATGACCATAAAGCAATACGTTGGGTATGGATGCCATGTACCATGTGGACCTTCGGTTTATGGGTCTCATCGCTCAATCTTGTTATCATGTGATGCCTCAATTGTCCAATCAAAGGTACCCTAATTTGGAATGTCCACAACATGCGTTGATGACAATGGGGGGTTTATCGTTGATGGTTCTATGGCTGGTGGGGAGGAAGATGTAGGTATTGATGGTTCTACTGGCAATGGAATTTGAATGAGAAATGGTTGATTGGTTTGGGATGATGGGGCTCACCCGGTGCACAAAGTGCTCCCCGGCTAAGCGGGGGTAGGGGGAGGGTGGGCGCATGTGTACGCAGCCTTACCCTTGCATTTTTGCCTTACCCTTGCATTTTTGAATGAGAAATGGTTGATTGGTTTGGGATGATGGATTGGTTAAAATTGTGGATGATTGAAACCATGGAAAATGGGTTTCGTCAAATTTAACTTGTCTAGAGACAGACATGTCTGTTGGAGATTTTTCACTGTAACCATCATGAATGGGGCTATCACCTAAGAAAAACAAAGAGTAGCTGTGGGGGAAAGTAGCTGTGGGGGAAAGTAGCTGTGGGCTATAATGACGAACATATGGATAGCAAGTACATCCAAACACCTTAAGATTATTATGTTTTGTACTATGCCATAAAGAATTTTGGAAGGACAATCATTTTTGAGAAAGGGTGTTGGTAGTCGGTTAATGATATGGACACCTGTAAGAAATGCTTCAACCCACACAGAAGTGGCTGTTGATCAAGAGAGTGCGACCCATAGTTGTGATATGGCAATTTTTTCTTCCCAAAACACTGTTTTGTTCGGGCATATGCAGGGAGGAAATTTGCTGGATATTCCACATTTTGACAAACGCAATATAAACTCATTTAAAGTGAATTCCCCACCACATTTGTAAGATTTTTATTTTTCATTCAAAATAATTTTCAAGCTTATGTTGAAATTGAATGAAACAAAGAAAAACATCAGATTACTTCATAAAGGATAAAACCAATTATATTGACTAAAGGAAACAATGAAAATCACATAAATTCAATAAGTGACACAAAGGTAACTGATGCTGGCCCCATAAATCAGAGTGAATAGTGTGCAATGGAAATGGGGCTCTTTTACTCAAAATATGAGAAGGAAGTCTCGTGCTCTTTCCAAGTGCACAATTTTCACAAAGATGAGAAAGTTTTGAAAAAGTAAAATGAACAACTACATTTGATAATTCAAGCATAATTGAAGATAATGAATGTCCAAGTTGTTGATGCCATAAGGTAGTAGTTGCCCCTTGAGGAGAGATGAAAGCAACATTTTTTTTTGAATCAAGAGAATGAAGTCCACCTTTACGAGTCCCGTTGGCCAGGGTTGTCGGGGATGCCTAGTCCTTGATCGTGCAAAATTTTATGGAACAATTATTATCTTTGGTAAATCGACTAACCACAATGAGACTTCTCCCAAGTGAAGGAAGAAGAAGAACAGTCTTTAGATTTAGATTTCTAGATGGAGTTTGTATTTCATGAGTACCTGTATATGTGATGATTAAAGGCCAATTATCACCCATATATAATCTATCATTTCCATTATAAGGACGTAGGTTGGAGAGGGTACCTGGATTATTTGTGGCACGTGCAGAGGCACCTGTATCAGGATACCATGACTCATCAATTGCGTCTTGAAGAGAAAGAGCCACCAAGACTTGACGAGGAGGATCGATTATTGTCTTTGCTGGTTGATAGGATTCGTTAAATTGATGCCAACATTGAAGGGGAGTATGGCAATGTTTGTTGTAAGCTTGACAGGTGAGCTTTGAGGTAAAAGTCTCTTTGCATTGGTCTGCATGGATGAATGAACTATCGCTTATGGCTTTGGGAGCATCCTCAACAATTGTTGAGAGGCGATGACGGCCACGAACACAACCTTGAAGTCTTCTTCATATTGAGAGACCATGGCAGATGGTTGGTTGGGCTCAATAAAGTCGTCATATGACTGTAAAAGCGCCTCTTGCGCAAGAAGCATCAACAACACTTACATGAATGTCTGTTAAATGTCCCAAGTTTGAATGGTGGTTTGTACTTTGTACTACATTGTAGCCCTTCACGATCAATGAAACCTTATCTTCATCGAGTGAAGGTTTTTGGATTGCTTCAAGTTTGTTGCAGAGATGCTTGAATTGTTTGATATATCAGCCAACATCAATAGTTTTCCCTTGCAAAAAGATTGAATCTTTATCACAATTCAATCTCATGCAGCTTGCTATGTTGCATGACAATGTCATACGGAGCATCTTGATTGTCCTTTGATGTAGTAGGTAAGCCAACTTCTTCTTGGAAGGACTGATTCAGTAATGGTGGAGAAATCCAAGAGATAAGTAATTGATCTATTTGCTTCCTTTGGTCATCGGCAGGAGTAGGTGTGGTGGCTGAATTTGTGGATGAAGATAGAATCTGTGCTGGTACTGGGAAGGAACCATCAACATATCCAATGATATTGTGACCATGTAGCAATGGGAAGAACTGACTCTTTCATAGAAGAGTTGTTTTCAGAAAGTTTGGATGAGAATAGACTGACCAGCGTATGAACAACTTTTGCAAGCTGAATCGAATTAGAGGTAGAGGTGGCAGTGGAGCTCACAGAGGTGTTGGGAGTTCCAAAAATGAACCCTTCCATTTTTGGAAAGAGAGAAAAAAAAAAATAGAATCTTGAATGAAGAAACCCAACTTTTTTGTTGCCATGTAAGAGTGATAAATAATACTCATTGATTTTCTCTCCTTTATTCAACTTTTGAATTGAGCATATGAATTGCAACTTCAATGGGGATGTACATACAGATGAAACTCCTGAGAGAATTAAAGGTCAACACATCACCAAGAGAGTCCTTTTGATATCTTTGCTCTATAATTAGTAATGATAGGGAGATTGAGGAGGATGTCGAACATAAGACAAGATTTGGACGGTTAAAGTGGAGACTTGCTTCTAGGGTTCTTTGTGATTGAGATAATTTTTTATAAGATTATGATCAAACCTGCTATGTAGAATGTTGGCCAATTAGGAAACAATACGTGCAAAAAGTCAGTGTAATAGAGATTAGAATGTTAAGATGGATATGTGGTAAAAATAGAAAAGATAGAATAAAAATGAGCGCTCGGGAGCATTTAGGGGTAACATCAATCGATGATAAATTAGGATAGAGTCATTTGAGATGGCTTGAACATGTCTAATCCAGGCCAACAACGGCACCACTGAGGAAAATCTTCTCTATGTAGGTTGAGACCCCTCGAGGAAAAAACGGTGGGGGGGCGAAGAGGACATTTATGGAAGCAATAATGATAGATCTAAAGAAGTGAAACCTATATTAGGATTTGGCCCAAGATAGACTAGAATGGTGAAACAAAATTCATGTAGCTGACCCGAACATAGTTAGGACAAGGCTTTGATGATGACGATGATGGTGATGATGGTATGATTCAACTTTTGAAAGGGTATATATAGTCTTGTTACACACATGGTTGCTAAAAGATTGCAAAAAGTGGATAAATGGATTGCTTTAGCTTCCTTGAATATTTCGACAGTTTGCTTATGCTTATCCCTTAACGTTTTGTGGGATCTTATCACTAACACCTTTGTATCTGTGTGTTTATCCATTATCTTTTGGTATGATCTTATCACTAACACCTTGGTGGCTGGCTGGAAGTGGAGCTTGAGTGTTCCATTCCAAGCCAGTGAAGGGAGCAATGAGGGAAAGAGCAGATGAAATGCACACAAAGGCAGTCAGAAAACCAATTTATTGAAGTGGGTTGCTCTCAGTTTTTCTTTTGTTTTTATTTCTACTATATGTGAAGTAGGGTGGAACAGACTAGAAGGACATGATGATTCTTTCGAAGTAAATGTTTCAAGGAAGATGAGGGAACTTTGTTGGAAAAATGTGCTCATTCAAAATATACTTCATTATACATGGCAACCGCTGTGACTACTTGTGATAAGAAAAGAGCTTCTAAATGCAGAGGGTGTGGTCTTAGTCCAAGGAGATGCTCCTGGCACACATGTATACTTGTGATATACTCCTGGCAGACATGTCCTTTTACCTTTATTTTAGCCCAATGCCACACTTAAAAGAGAATCAGTTGACATTGCATCAACCAGTATCATGGTACTTCAAGCTGTGTTGATAAATTCCTGGTATGATGACTGTCTAAATATTATCATTTGTTATGTGATCTTGTAAAAGTTGGAGGGCAGTTTTGCTCTTAAGTATAGTACTAATATTTTTTCATTGTCTACATCAAGTACGCCTGTATGTCACAACATTCATTGTTATCATCATCATCATTTCCATCACCCCTTCCCAACAATCTGGCATGGCATAAGCATAGTACTACCTCTATTTACAAAAAAAAAAAAGCGTAGTACTACCTCTAAGTATGTCACGACCCGGTCCCGAGATCTGATTAACTCAGACAAACCCTGAGTCGCGAATGCATACTTACTCCCGTAAATTTCGAATTAACAAAAGCTAAAACGAAACTCACAAGGGATCACAACCTGTCAACTGTATAAAATTGTGGAAGATATACATTGACGAAAACATAATATATAAGTCCTTTACAAAATGTAAAGCCCAATATACAAGTTCAGTTCTATGTTCACTAAGGAAGTCAACCACCGTATACTTAATACAATACGGGGACTTCTAATTACACTCCAAAATTATTTACAAAAGCTAATTCCAACTTGTTTCCAAAAGTATTCCATTCGCACTCCGGAATCAAATCCACTCAATTAAACCTCCTGGAGGTATCGGGCGGGCATTCTCCGCTGGCGGCGCGGCCGCTGTAGGATCGGTACGGGCATCTGGGCCTGTGACATTCATCAATAGTACCATGAACATGACAGTTCAACAAGTATATAATTCTATGATAGTAGACGTTATCAAGAATGAGAACCTGCCATTTCTTGACTTAACAGTTCTATATAGTTCAATATGAACGACAACAATTTATATATACAATGTGTCAAGTAATATCAGTAAATTGATATCTACTAAGACATTCATTTACAACAACATTTAATTTCTATTACATGGCTTGTGTCCTTTATTGACTCAGGGTCGAACAACGCACCATTCAATGACCCAGGCCTCAAGGATTAATGACTTGTCAAATAGGTGGAACTTGTCAGTGTCTTGATCAGAGATCACTAACTGTCCACAAGGCTCCGGAATGCCCCAAATATCTGCTGCAGCAGGATTTATCAATTCATTCCAATTCAATTCAATTCGTTGTTACCTTTAGTAACTTTCCTTTTCTTTTCATTTATTCCATTCATATACAGTACATTATGTCAGTGCAGTTCACTCATGAGATGAGGACCATAATGATGTGGATGCTAACCAATTCTAGTCAGACTTCTAAGCCAATCAAATGAGTGAAACATTCATTTTCCAATACACGTATTATTTTTATGAATATCATTTTTAATCATGTATTCGGAAAACTGAGTTACACCTATGAAGGCTTAGACATTAACAAAATTCAGCATGTATACATTAGACTTCAAAACAGACAATTTAATGCATTTCTGTACAGTGTCGGTTAGCTTGTCGATCGACATGTCGGTCGACCGACAGCTTCATGTCGGCTGACCGACGATGCGTCGGTAAGAATTCCAAAGAGTGGAATTCACTTAATCAATCCTTCAGGTTGTCGGTCGGCCGACCTTCTTCCGTCGGCTGACCGACATCACGTCGGACAAAATTCCAGAGAGCTAAAATATACAAAAAACAGACCCAGACCTGTCAGTCAGGTCATCAATCGACCAACCATGCGTCAGTCAGAATTCCTAAGAGTTGTAATTCATCGAAAACAGGTTCCAAACTTGTCGGTCAGCTCGTCGGTCGACCGATAGACACCCAGAAGCTCAGTTTCGAGCTTCAGATTTTCTGAAGCTAACTTTCTGGCTTTTGGTCCATTTGAGTTCTAACCACTCTTAAAACATCACAAATCACAAAACATGTAAGTACTTGCCTCTATGAAGATTAATTGGAGGAAAACCACTTGCTTAGTTTGAGCTTGAGTTTAAATCCCCAAATTTGAAGCTTTTCTCGAAAGCTTATACTCCAAGAGCTTATACTCCAAGAAACTTGAATACAAGTTAAGGAAGAAGATGAAGAAGTAGAAACCTCTTCAAAACTCACTTGCAAAGCTTCACTTGACACTTGATGATGAGGAAATGAAGGAAAGAAGAGAAAAAGGAAGGAATGGGTGTGCCTAGGGTTCAATGGAGATGAGTGAATTGAGTTCACTCATCTCTTAGCTTATATAAGCTAAGTTTTACACTTAGCACCCCCCTTCTCTTCCAAAACCATTTCAAATCAAGTCAAATGAGAGGTTACTTGATCCAATATTCTTCCACCCCCACCAACCCCCCCCCCCCCACACACACACACACACACACACCAAAACAAACATTTCAAATCAAGTCAAATGAGAGGTCACTTGATCCAATATTCGTCAAACGACTTCGAGCCTTTGGCGAAAGTAAACGTACTCCTCAAGATACGCGTGTTGGCATCGAGAGTTTCCATATCCGACGAAATACGCAAAAATCCGTATTTACATAAAAGTCCTTTATTTCCTAGTTTGAGTTCAAAAACTCATCCAATTCATTTGCCATCCATTCCACAAGTTCATTAAGCTCAATTCATTCTCTTAAGGCTAAACCAAGTCAATTTGGTCCTAAGCCCTCATTAATTCAATTAAACACGTTTAATTAGCCATAAGTTCAATTAATAAGAGTTAATCGTGATTAACTCGGGACGGGGTCTTACAAAGTATTAGTAGAAAAATTTGATTTTATGACTGGCTGCCTACCTGGCACCAACGGATATAAATTGTGGGACAGTTGAATGGGCCAAGGACATTCTTTGCAGTCTCCTTTGGATTTCCCTAAATTGTAAAATACCTAAAATAGCGAATACATTGCCTTGTGAAAGATGTCGGTTACACCTCTGGCCAAGACATACTCACCATATTTTTTTTCATTTTTGTTAATGATTCCCACCATATTATTGTTTCTTCTTTTTTCTGTTGTTCCAGATTTCATGGTTGCTAGCCCCAACTCTATTCTTCTCTTTTCTTCTATCTCATCCATTCTTGTAAGATTCTAGATTGTACAGCACAGGTGAGGGCCACAGGCCTACAACTCTTCCAACTATGTTGATCATCAAGTGGATCTCATAAAGTAGTTTTTTTTTGGTGATTATGTACTAAGCTTTTCTTTTCTTATCTTTTTTGAGAATGCTCCTGAACTCAGATGTCAGCCCAGTTCTCCTGTTTAGTAGGCTTTTTGTCTTCAAACTCTGCATAGTTGGTCTCCTGGGAAGACTTCTATCTGATTGATGAAAGCCAGTTATAAGTCTTTGCTTCCTATAACTGTTTTCAAGGCACTTACCTTTTTGCTTGGGAAGCCTGGTTAACTGTTTTTCTGTCTGGATTGCTGCATACTGTTGGAACCATATGAGGTCCAAACTTCACTCAGGTCATATGGGACAAGTGCTTACTGGTCCCATCTAGCAAAAATCCTTCGAACGAGTGATTGTTCCTAGAAATGTTGAACCCCATAAGAATCCAACTTACAAAGAACTGGGTGGTTGATGCTGGCAAGATTTAACCCTTGGCTTGAGAACTCTTTTGGTCCTCTTATTGGCTTTCAGCTTTCTAATTTCTAACAACCCGAAGAAGAACAGGAATTTCTTTGCTATTCTATATGTACTTAAAACAAACTCTGCTCAAAGGTATCGTCTTAAATGGGAAATTCAGAATGCTCAACCAAGTCAATAACTATTCATGAACTCTTGTGCCATGATAACTGAATTATGGGATATGCTTGCTGGCTTTAACGGAATCTGAATTTGCTTGTGCAGCAGAGTCTAACCTTTTGGAACTTATGCCAAGAAATTGGGTAGTTCCACTTTTAATGGCTTTGTGTCCACATGATCTATAGCCCCCTCATTAAGTTGATGTTGATGTAGATGAGTTAATATCAAAAGAACACACGAAAATCTTTAGCTCTAAATAAAGATTTTTGAATCGGAACATGCTCCTCACTACAGCCTGGAATACTTGCTAGTTTGAAACTATTGAAGACTCTGTAAAAGATTTTTTGCCAAGGGCACTTGAAGCAGGAATGTCCATCTGATACAAAGGATTAGTAGATGCAGTCAGTTCGACTCGCCTCTTTGCTGGACACTAAAGCTGCCCTATTTCCTTTTTTTTTTTTTTTTGCTACATGTAGGACCTGAGCTTATGCACACTCATGTCTCTCGCCAGTTGAGCTACAGCTGATGATATAATTTAGTTGGAACTTCGGCTCTTTTTATCCAAAATCCTGATGGCCTATTTCTACCTTGCACAATGATTTAAACCGATTGTCTGGATCATTACGTCATGGTTTCGACACATGGCACACCTTAAAAAAAGGATCCGAGCCAGTTGGTTGTTCACACATTTATATATAAGAATCATAAAATATGGCACTTGCAGCCATGGTCCGGGGTGGTGCTATGGTGTAACGGGATTTGGGTTCCAACGTACATGGTTTGGAAGTCAAATCAAAATCTCTCCATGATCCAAAAACAAGTTCTACACCAAACTTCTCTGTGCGTAGACTAGCTCTACATGATACCCTAGTGGTAAGTCTTTTACATTGTGGTAAAAGGTGCCAGTTTTTATCACTATATTCTAGGTTTGTACCCGAGCAGGCACATTTCCTCACCCGAGGTTATAATAACTCACCAGAGGGACCTCACCTCACCCGAGGTTTACTCTGGCCCTCAGTGGGTATGTGTCCCCCCCCCCCCCCCCCCCCCCCCCCCCCCAAAGTTGGGATAAAAAAAAGAAAAAAGAAAAAAAAGAAACTCTAGATGATACCCATTGATATACTGACACTTGGCAGATTTCAATAGGATCAGTATTTGAAGGCAATTCCCAAAATATTTAAGGAAAAACTTAAAAACCCAACCCTATCAATTGAGTGAGGCTTCGGTGGTGGTGGTGATGATGATTGCTAACACATAGCTTTGCTCCTAGAGTTAGGTAGTTTTTAATCCGTCAACCTAAAAAATATGGGTGATACTTATGAAATATTACGGTAGTATTGTAACATTTATCTGAAATGACATTTTTCAATAACTGATATTTTTAAAATATCCTAAAATTTGAAAATATAGTGATGAAAGTACAATAACATCAGAATAATAACAAGAAAATTAAGAAAGTAATGTGAAAATTGTTTTGACACATTTTTAACATTTGTTTTTTTTTTTTTAATTCTGAATGAGAAATATTCATATGCATACACCTCTCACCATATTACGGAGAGGCCAACATAGTGCGGCCTGCCTTGTGATCCATCTGAGCTGTCCACACGCACGGGACCTCCTAATTAACACCGGAGCTATCAAGTTTTCATCAATCCGAATGGACTGGGCCTTTGGATCGATGGTCAATTCTTTTTCTTTAATATAAAGTCGTTAAACTTGTAGGCCACAGATGAAGATGTTAAAAGGCATGGGACTGAAACCAAACTTGATATCTGGGCCCATCTAAGATAGCTCTTTTGATCCCCCTAGTCTCGTAATCACTAGGGCCCCAAGTAGGCCCTATCAAACTACCTTTCACCATTATACGGTGAGAGGTGTATGCATAGGAACATACATTTTTTATTATTTAAAAAATCATGATTTTATGACATTCTAAATGATGATTGCAAAACATCAAAACTGAAAATATCCCATTTTTTTCCAAGACAGTAATTTGTGAGACTTGATAATGCTATCTAGGGATGCAAACGGGTTTGTTATTCGACCCAAATCCAGAATCATTTCCAAATGACAGATTCCGATTCCGGATCTAGTTCTGACTCGGAATCTACTTTGTCTGGTCTAGACCCAATTCCTATAAGAGAATCTAGATTCGGTTCCAACTAAAGGACTAGAATCTAGTTCTAAAACTAGTTCTGGCTTTTTTCACTATTTTTATCATTGTTTTTGTGCTAAAAATAAGAATATCATTCAACTTTTAGCAATGCATCAAGTCTACTATCTACTACTCCCAATACTAAACATAAAAATGTGCAACAAAAAATGAGTTTGAGCTATAGTTTACAACATTAAAGACTTCTATGTCAGGTCCCGAGTCCACATGTTAGAACCTAAATGGATCCAGACCCGGACCCAGTTATAAACCGGAAACTAAATTGGGTTCCAAACCCAGACTTAATTTATGAATTGGAATCTAAAATAGCTTCCAAATCCGGTTTCTTGGGGGTCGGAACCACTAGATAATCAGATAATTGGATACCCATTTGCATCCTTAATGCTATCCAAGGACACCATTTTTTTTTTGCACATAAGACCTTCATAATACATAATATTCTACGAAACCACTGATAGCTCATTGACAAGGCATCGTAATCTCACGGTACTGACTAGTGACCATCCATGGCAGGTTGGATATACTACTCCTGAGTCAGTAGTCCAATCTATTGAATGAGAAACAAAAATAGCCCTCTATCTGTTGGACCTAGCTATGAGAGAGAGGATAAAAGGGGATTGCCTAGTTGGTTGGGTAACCTGCTTCGCACTTAACTCAGGTGGCAGGTTTCAATTCATAGGTTCTTCTTCATGTGGGAGCAAGCTTCTTTCTCCATGGGGGCGGGGTTTTGGGTCTACTACATGCCAATCATTCAAGATTGTGTGCACAATTTGAGCTATGTCCCTCAAATGAAGTAGCCGGGTTTAAAGTGAAATTTAAGCTGACCTTGTTTGGGCTCAGACTGAGCTCAGGCCTCCAATACTTTAATACCCACATGGAATTTTAGTTGCACTTATGACTGGGCCTTATACCCGACTGGTCATTCCTTACTGTAATTGAATATTAGACCTTTCATTTGTAAGAATAGAAAATGGGCATCTTTGTTTCATTCTTGTTTGTTCAGCTCATCAGATTTGATGACTGATTTGGATGATCTCATGTTTTAATCATCCTACCTACCATAAAAGACTAAGTGAACAAATATATATTCATTTCCATGGTAGTGGTCTATTTCGTCATATCTGTGGGCACATTTTTTAAAATCAGACATTTGTCATGCCCATGGTTTTTGAAACGGCAATTTTACCCAAAGGTTTTGACAGTTGACCAGGTTATTTGGACCCACAATCTATATTGATAAAATCACTATTCCTCTGTTGAAATGGGTCTGGAAGGATCCCATGAGGGTCTCACATTGGGGCTTATCTATTGATTATTGAAAACTTTGGGCGCTTAAAATGAATGCCCTTGGGGTGTATGGGGTTATCTCTATTTTTTTATTTTTTATTTTATAACGGAGGGTATCCGAGTCCTTTGAGCCAGAATAATCCCTGTGGGTCTAAAAGGAGCCGGGTAAAACCCCTATGACCCTAACCTAATGGAAGTTTAAAATGAATGTCCTTCCTGTGAACTGGCCATTTCTTACTGTAATTGGTCCCACAATAGGATTTGATGTTTGATAAAACAAATATATCAACACAATCATATGGATTATTTATTAATCTCCTTTTTTTTAATCAAACCGTCAATCTTTTGGTGAGACAAACTCTCATTGAGGTAAAATTTATGGTTATTCATGATTTAACCAATTTGGATTTTCAATAATTGAGTCAATTGTGGATTTCCATTTCTTCTATTCAAGATTTGTGTAAGTCGACGACAAAGCCTCAAAGATCCAAACTCCTGCGGAAAATAGAGCATATCAACTGCAATTTTCATTGTTGGATACATGAAGCATAATATGCTATTAAGTTCGATGATTTCAACATATAAAATCGAGTTCCCTGGATTAATTATCTATAAATGATCGGCATCATTGAGTGTTTTTGGCCATTCATTCATTCAATCCTTTCTTTGTATATTTGTTAATTCATTCTTCATTTTCTTTAATTAGATGGCTAGTGATGTTTGATGATGTTGTTTTCATAGGACCTCCTGGGAGTTTGCACCTGAAGGTTAAAGGTTTGAAACTGCACTACCACATTGGGGCTACAGGGGATTTATCCTGCTCCCCCTAGGCCCGTAGGGATTATTCTAGCTCAAAGGGCTGGGACACCCTCTGTTATCAAAATAAAAAAAATAAAATATACCACATTGATGGACACATTTGAGGGAAATTTTCTCCTATGGGAATTTTAACATAGCCTTTAATAAAGTGGGTCCCACTTTTGTGGCAACTGGAATCGAAAATTTCACCTTCAACTTATATTTATTTAATATTTCTTTTGAACATGTAGGTCCATATATTTGTCATTTATTTTTCTTTCTTTTCCAGCTTTGACAAGAAAATGGCATTGATATTTAAGTATTAGATTGAAGTGTTGGTGATGGTTAGTGAAAGTGACTATAAATTCTTATAAGCCTTTGGAAGAAGGTATATGATTGTTTATTCTCTTCTTCAAATAAATGTTATCAGGTGAAAAGATTTGATAGTATTCACCATTCAAGGTCAACAATGCCTCACAAAGGTCAAGGAACTTGTCCTGACATCTGGCACTGTTAACTAACCGCTACACATGATGTAACATTGTTGTGAAAAATGCGTATTGAAGCACTCACAGCTGCTCCTTGATGGATAATTGAGTTTTAGTGGTTTTTTTTTTTTTTTTTGGGGTGTGTGTGTGTGTGTCTCTTCCATGTTGTTTGGCTATAAAATGTATCATGAGTTTAGCAGGAAAATAAACATTATCCTCTCTCTCTCTCTACACACACTTCAAATTTTCTATGTAAATGATATAAAATACCCAGGGCTATCTGTTTACATAGAATACATAGGAATTCATGATTATGAGCTCCAATAAAAGGTTATTAAAGAACAAGTAAATGAGGAGGGGCAATGGATATATAGGGCTTGTTTGGTATCCCTGCTCTTTTTTTAATAGACCCATCAAAATAGAGCCATAAAAAAAGATGTTAGAATCAAAAGGAGAGTTTGGTAATGCAATGGTCTATTTTAAATAGATTTTTTTAAATATGGTTGAAAGTTTTACACATTTTTTTTAGAACCACAAGGTATCATCAAGCCTTGAAAATTGACTTCATAGTCGTGTTCAGCATCCCAAAGAGATTTAACGGTTTGGATCTAGTGTTTGGGGCCCACATAATCTAGGAAATACTATCAAATGGCCCCAGATTTATTTGCACATATCTCGAGATTGATAATGATCCAACAGCTGAAATTTTGCCCCAAAGATCTAGTGAACATTTCCAACGGTTTGGATTGTTATTTAGTCTCTCAAATTTAAAGAAATTTAAAAAATCGGATTGGGGCGTTGTGAGTCCAAATACACGGTTCATCCGCCTCTATTTTTCAGATGCATCCAATGGTGGGCTGTGGGAAAGAGAGGTATTGCCTCTACTTTTCTACACCATTTAAAGGTTTAAACATGCAACCAAATACCTTTATTATCAAAATCTCTACTCGCTTTAGAAATTTAGAGAAATAGAGGTAGAAAATAGTGATGTCAAACAAGGGCATATAAGGCAACAATATAGATAAGACCCTCACTTTCCTGTGATTTGAATTACTCGGGTGCCGTTGTGGTTTCATTTCTCATCTTCCCTCCACTCAATTTCTATTAGAGGGAGGTAATTGAATGGCCATTTTTGGATATAAACTATTGATCTCCATTTTTAACCACTTAAAGGTATGAATTCCTATATATTCTATGTGAACGAACAGCCTGAAAACATATGTTAGACAAAATTTCAAGAGCCAGGCCCAAAATGACAAAGAAGCTGGCGTGGAAATGAGCTCAACACACAAGAATATGTGAGAAAAAAAACAGTGAGAAGCATTTTAGCTTTGGAAAACCCGACAAAGATATCCAGGGAAACCATGCTTTTATTAAGAACTAGCATCCTATGCATCAGAAATATTACAAATAAGTGAGAGACTAGAAATAAGTTTGAGTTTTAAATATGATTAGTTTGAATTTTGTGAATTCCTTTTGTTATTCTCTTCTCTCTTGTGTGTGTCTATATAGGAGAATGTTCATATGCATCTTTTCATTACCATAGAGTGAGGGACACTCCCCTTTTTGCACATGAAAAGTACATTTTGTACCTCATCCTATGTACTTGAAAATTTCAAAAAGGGGAGTGTCCCTCACCAGGGAAAGATGCATATGAATATTCCCCATATATATATATATATATATATAAGAGCTTAGTTTTTGAATTCCCTATATTTTGGACCCTTGGATTTATGTACATAAATCCTAGGGATATTTTGGACCCTTGGATTTAAGAGGGGAATGAAAAAGGGGGGTAAAGGTTGGAGAAATTTATAAGTTTTTGTCATCCCCATCAAAAGCACGTTCACATTTTAGTTTGTACGTTTGAGTTATTTACAGATATTGTCATCCCTTCTTCATTTAAAAGAAAAGCAAGAGTGTTTACTTTCTTATTGTTCTGTCATTGATCAATAAGGTGTCAAAAGCAAAAAAATAACTTCTTTTGTAAGGGGCTCAGTTTTTTAATTCCCCATATTTTGGACCCTTGGATTTATGTACATAAATCATGGGGCTGAGATTAAGAGGAAAGGGGTTGAGGGGTTTAAGGGGGTTTGAGAGTCCAGAGATGTGGGGCACTACTTCCCCAGATCCCTGGACTTTTTCTCCCTTATCCGAGCGACGGGTCAAGGAGTTTGGATGGGTATGGGTTTGATTTGGGTTCGGATTGATTTGTGCTAGAGTTTGATGGGTTGGATTGGGTCAGGTTCAGGTTCAGGTCTGACGGGTTTAGTTAAGGGCCCAATCAGGGTCTGGATCAAAGGTTTTGGGCCCAAAAGGTGGGCTGCAGTGGGGTCCAGTCTGGGCAATAACCATTGGGACCCAGATTTAGTAGATTTTGATCCGTCCGTCGCAAAGTTCTATATATGGATGGAAAGCCCTCGATGAGTAGATTGCGATGAGCCAACTTTCGGGGCGATCATGGGTCTAAAAGTGATAGGTGATTTTTCAGGCAGGCACCCCGGGGGTGCGGGACCTGCTATTATGATTTTTGATCCGCCCGTCGGATCTCGAAGTTTTATATATTGACGGAAAGCCCTCAACGAACAGATTGCAACGAGCCAATTCCTACGGCAATCAGAGGTCTAGGTATAATAGGTGATCTTTGACTCAGAACCTAATCAGGACATCGTTAAATAGGGTGAACCGAATTACCCCTCATAGGGTGTCAAAACTCAGGTTGGTTATTAGGTGATCAAAAGAAGAGTAATTAGATTTAGTTCTACTCAGAATGTGGTACGCCATGCCTTCAGGTACGGGCAATCACTAGTATATATATATATTGAGACTTTTTATGATCAAATAAATTTATTTTATTCGAATAAGCTTTAAAGTTTTACACTTACAGCATGTGAAAGAGAGAACGAGAGAACCTTTTAATGATTTCATAAAGGTTATAAATTAAAAAGTGCTAATCATTCAAGACTTGGAAAAGAGGGATTGCTCAGTTGATTGGAAACCCTGAAGTCTTATCTGGATGACCAGGGATCAGGTCTCACCCTCATTCTCCACGTGAGCGGGTTCTCTCTACTCAAATGTATGAGTACTCACTCCTACTTGTGTGATTTCTCTCTCCTTGTATATTCAAGATTTTTTTCCCACATGTGAAGGTACTCTCATGGGTTACCCATTTAGATGGGCTAAAAAAAATTCATTCAAGGCCTGACACAAGGGTTATCTCTGACTTACATGTAATGACCTAACCAAAAGTGAAATTTGAGTTGGGCTTGCTTACGTTCAGATTGAGCTCAGGCCTAACCCACCCAAGTTGCACCTTTACATTCAAGATAAGCTACAAATTGGAGATTAAAATAAAATAAAATAAACTCTCAATCCAACCTGCCTTCACTCACACGAGTCACATGAGACTCAACCAAATATGTCTGGCTCCATACTGCAATTAGATATCATTTGGGATTATTTTAATATACTGATTAGGAATAGCTCTGTTGATTATTGTACTTTCAAACGTCATTTTTCTTTTTTTGCTATAAGGGTTTGCAATTTTTTAGGTTGGACTAATCCCTCCGGGCCCAGAGGGAAGCCTGGTAAACTCCCCTATAGCCCCAGTGTGGTAGTGCAGTTTCGAACCTACAACCTTCAGGTAAACCGTGGTCATAGGCTAAGTGAGATACCCCTTGGGACTACTTTCAAACATCATTAGAATTGATGAATGATTTGGATTATCTTATATTTTAATGATCCTGCCAGCTGAATAAAATATATTCATTTTCTGGCAGATGGTCCATTTTTCTAATACCAGTTGGCATATTAAAAAAAAAAAAGACATTTGCCTTGCCCATGGTTTTAAAAAAAACGCCGTACCTTTATTATTTATCAATGGCTTTGATTGTTGACCATGATGTAATGACATTGACAAACTATATTAATAAAATCCTTTGCCGAAAATGACTGCTTATCAACGGACTTTGTGATTATTGTTACGAGAATCCCAGATGCGTAGACAAAATTTATTGACCTCACTATTAAAAAAGAATTTATTGGATTAACAATCTATAAATAATTAAAATTACTATTGAATGTTTCTGACCCTTCAACAAAGGTCAATGAATTTCTACTATTCGTCGCTTCTAGTATTCATGACTAACAATATCCTCTTAAAAAATGCACCTCAACTAAGGCCTGATGGCTTAAACCTTTCGTTGAAATCATCATGTGATGGGCTCGAGATATTATACATTCAAATAGATTAGGTGGCTAGCAATGTCCAGCAAATGTACTTAATTTCGCAAACCTCTCTTCTACTTGTGAGACCAATATCAGAAATTTTGAACCCTATGATTGAAGATTGAATCTGTTGCTGACAGGAAGATATTCATATTAGGCTCCCCACCTACAAAATGGTACCTCTGTCCCATTTGGGGAATCATCTAAACCATGTTTCGCCGGGTTCCACCTTCGATTAGCCTATGACAGCCAATTAATGAACCATTCCCTCTTTCATCTTGCAATGTCCATTTGCAGTTCAACGGTCAGATTTTAATCTCTAACAGAATATTCTAATCACAACAATTTAGCTAAATGGAAGATCAATGCAGGAAGGGTCAAATGAATGAACGGCCAAGATCTTCTTGACCGTGGCCATGTCTTGAGATCTATACCCTCAACATGGCATGGTCGCAAAGAAAAGTCTCAGCTTTAGGAATCTCTGATGGGTTAAAATTTAGGAAGCAGTGGGTCCATGAAAAATAAAAATTGCTTCTCAAATTGATTCTTTGGCATAGAATACTATTACATGGTCAAACAGAAAGTTCCCCTTGATTCATTTTGCTAATAGATGTTATTTGATGATTATTTTAGGGTTTTTCACTTTTGGTTTTTCGCTTTTAACTACTTAGAAATACTACTTAGAAATACTGAAGCCCTGAAATTCTTAGGAGTTGAATAACATGAAACAAACAACTTCATGGTCAAATGAGCTGCACCAAAGCTTTATTAAAAGATGTGAGGGTTAAATGATATAAGGTAGCAATCAATGGCGGACACAGAATTTTCATTCGGGTGGTGCAGACAATAATCAAGTTAAGAAGTTAAATAATAAAATAATTATTTTTAAGGTGTTATTTAAAAAATCTCTCGAATGACTGCACTAATAGCAATGAAGATGGAACATTAACTTTGTTTCTATGGCGGTAGCTGGGTAGCATTTTCCATCTCCCCTTTATTCACTTTCCATTAAAAGGGGAGGTAAGCTGATGGTCGTTTTTATTTATTTACCTTGGGTCTTCAATTTTAACGACTTGTGGCATGAATTTTTATATATGCATTGAATTTCTATGCATTTTATGCAAACAAGTATGCCCTTTGACGGGGCAATGAATGGTACCGATTTTCAATGTCTAATAATTTGAATCTGAAAATGTAATGAAAGTCCAATGTGAATGCATTTACGTTTCCTTCTGTTCTTCTTTACATCTAAGAGACCATCCAAATATTTAGAAATGAAGCTTTGAATATTTAGTTTATGATTGAGCTTAATTTCAATTTGAGTTTAAAAAAAGGGCCGAAATAAGCCGGTATATTGGATACAATTTCAATATATTGATTGATAAGTAAAGGTTTTGTGAGGCCCACCTAAACGCATGCTGTAACGCCCCAAAATTCGGGCGCCTCGAATCTCGGGGCGCTACGAGAAAGTACCTAAGAGATGCGGAAAATCCAATAATATAATCAAGTGTGAATCTCATATGAGCAGGTAAATGGACAAGGCCCTAAAATTTTGTTTCATTTTAAAAGATTACAAGGTACTTTCCATAATTAAACTAACTATTCAGTCCTAGGCCAACACGGCCAGCTACAAGAAAAGGAAAGAATAGAGATCTATATGATAGACGCCTCACGATGCACCAAATGCATCATTCTCTGAACCCTGCGGCAACGGATCAGTCGCCAAACAAACCACCAATCAAGAAAGCGGAAGAGAAGATACCTGAAATCACCAAGGATTGGGTCAGGCTCGATGAGCCAGGCAAATAGGCATGTGTAGATGGCAATACATTATATAATTAGATAGGGAAAGAAGACCATACCTAATCCCAGCTGTACCTGCATGATTAGTATCTCGATAATAATATAAAATATCAGAGTGCAACATAAAACAGTGTAGAGTGTAGTGCATGAACGATAATCGAGATATTGATATAACAGATGTTTGATACAACATAACAAGTAGATAAGAGAAGCCATCAAAACATCAGATAAACCACACAAGCACATCAGAGTCATCAGTAGCAGAAGTAAACAGAGGAAGTGACATTACCAAAGTCGTATCCATCACATCCAGATCCAACCGTATCAACGGCGGCAGTTAAAGGCAATAACAATGATATCCATAATATATAATATTCATACATCCAATATACATACATAGAAGCACACAAAGGTACGTCCACGGTTGAAGTACAAAGGACGTGGGGGTCAGAGCCAGCCCATCGTCATCGTCCCAACAACTGTCGATTGACACCAACCATGGGGGTCATAGCCACCCACAGTTGTCGTCACGTCGAATAAGAGCGTACAAGAATCCATCAATGTCATAGCTACAGCCAAGTCACAGCCATTGGTCTTACGTGCTAGATCAATATCACCGTCCATCCATACACCCGGTCCGAGCGCCGGCGGTCTCAGTACCCCACCCACACCTGGTACCTAACTGTGTCAATCACCATCACAATATCAAAAGTCCATGCCGGCATCATAACCCTCGCAAGACTAATCGTACAACCACAAATCTACAGATCACTAGGTGGGGGTACTCCGAACTAGATAGCCTTATTTTCCTTAATATGAGATGATAATAGTCAAGGGTACGAGACACGGAGTTCGGGTATAGCTAGTCCATCCTTGTGGTTCTCAACAGTTAATAATGCATACCTTTGTAAACTCCGCTTCTCTATACGCTTAATTAGTATTATCTCAATATACAGTCCGTCTATCAGTATCTATCGTTAGTTCCCAATATTATCGGTCAGGACTTCAAGTGCCATGTCCTGACATCTCATCCAATACGGACCGTGATCATGGATCAGAGCCTAAGTGCAATGCCCTGATTTATAGTACCTCTCAAGGCCTACATCCAAGGTTCGGATCTACCAGCCAGCCTTAGTGTCCGTTTCATCAACATAGATACCACACATCCCAAATCCATCGATGATTGCTGCCCCTCTATTCAGGTCCAAGGTCCCACTCCACCTAAGACAGTGATCACGGAGTCCCAGATGCTTATTAAGTATCCTTGGTGCTCCTGTAGGTATTTAGCATCATAAGACATCCATAACCCTTGAATCAGGTTCCGTTTTACAACCCAAGACCCTACTTAGATGGCTACACGGGTCAAGGTTAAGCCCGGCCCTTGACTCGTGTATAGCGTATCCCAAATAGTCCAAATGGAAGGTCAACGGGGCCCACACATGATCAAATCATAAAAGGGTACAAATCTGGGAAATGTCAATGTATACACTGAGCTCGGCCAACCTACTCCGAGCTCGGCCAACCAGACACTTAGCTCGGCCAAATTGTTCTGAGCTCGGCCAACCAGGCATTGAGCTCGGCCAACCAGGCACTGAGCTCGGCTAACCTGCTCTGAGCTCGGCCAACTAGGCACTGAGCTTGGCTAACCTGCTCTGAGCTCGGTCGAACTGCTCTGAGCTCGGCCAACTAGGCACTGAGCTCGGCCAAACTGCTCTGAGCTCGGCCAACTAGGCACTGAGCTCGGCCAACCTGCTCTGAGCTCGGCCAACCAGGCACTGAGCTCGGCTAACCTGCTCTGCCTAGCTGAATACTGTTGCAAGTACCGTAATTCCTGGATTTCTCCCTTTTTATTCCAATATTCACCAAACACTTCCAAACATCAAACACATCTCCTATATCATGATCTCATCACAAGTGGGCCATTGATCTTCCAAATGAGGGATTCTCATCCATCAATGGCCAAATACACATAAAAAGAGCTTAGACTAACAATTCTATACATCTTATCATCCAATCAACCATCCAAATACAGAAATCATGCCAAACATCCATAAAAGACAGTAATTACCAATCTAAGCATGTTAATCAATTTAATTAAAGAATCTAAGCATGTCTACTTGCCTTTCGTTGGAGATGCCCAAATCCAAAAGCACTAGCTCAAAGCCCAACAAATCAAACCTAAGGAATAATTAGCAAAGTAAAACTAAATTAAAACATAAATTAAAAGAAAGGGAAGCTCTAAGCTATCTTAACACAACTCCACACCCAAAGCACATAAACCAAACCTAGGGAAAGGGGAGCTTACCAAACAGAGAAAGGGAATGGAGTGGTGGCTTGCAAATTGGAGATGGGGAGCTCGCTGGGTCCACACAAAGATGATGGTGATCGGAGGTTGTGGGGCCCACTTGATTGGTGGCCCAGTAAATTAGTGGTGATGATGGTGGCCCACTAGGATGCAAGAAGGAGAAGACGGAATAGAAGAAAGAAAGAATGGAGCAAGAAAGAGAGAGAACAGAGAGAGAATTAGAGAGAAAGAAAGAGAAAGAGTGAGATGGGTGGAATGGGAGTTGACTCACGTCAGTGAGTGGAGTGGAGTGGAGTGGAGTGGAGTGGAGTGGAGTGGAGAGATGAGGTGAGATGAAGAAATGGTGAGATGGGTGGGTAATTTTGTTGGCTGGGAGGAGTGAGAGAGGATTAAGGGAGAAGGAGAAAACAGAGAAAGGAAACAGAGAAACAGGGAAGAAGAAGAAACGAAAAATGGAGAAAGGAGAGGTGGAGTGGCTGCCAGTGATCGAGGAGATCATCCACGGCGATGGCGATGGCGCCGTGCTCGGAGTCCGGCGGCAGTGGGCGGCAAGGGTTGGGAGAAGAAGAGATGGATGAGGGAGCTGAGGGGATGGAGAAAGGAGAAGAGAGGTGGCCGGCGTCGTGGCGGCGTGGTCCGGCGGCGAGAGGCAGCAAGCCGAGAGGGAGGGAGAGAAAACGAGAGAGATGAGAGGAAGAGAGGAATGAGAGAAATGGAGATGGAGGGGCTGCTGTGTTGTGTTGGTGTGGAGTGAATGAGAAGAGAGGGGAAAGGGTCTCCATCGTGACCTAGAATAGGGAATGGGGAAAAAGGGGAAAATGAGATGGGGGGTGTGATGAGAGTGAGATGAGTGAGGTGGGGCTCACATGGGATTAAGGTGGGGTAGGGTTTGACTAAAGTGCCCTCTTAATTTATGGGTAATGGGTCAGGCCACGAGTAGTTGGGTCATCCTAAGGTTAAATTCACAATTCTCCAAGGGAAGCCCATCTGTAATTAGGATAACCTATGGTTGACTTGGTCAAATTGGGTCCCACCAGGTATGTCTAGGGACGGGTCCTCACATTCCTCACTCCTAAAACTCATTTGGTCCCCAAATGAAAACAACTACTTCTAAACTTCTAAGGTCTCCACTATAACCAACTATGATGAATGGGAGTTAAACTACCCAGCCAACACTCGGAATAGCTAGTCTTAACTAGGAGGGATACTAGAACTATTCTTCTAACAAAACAGGTTACAAACAACAACTAGTTAAATAACAATCCACACTACCATCAACAAGTAGTAAAACAGAAATACAAGTCACAATCAACAACTGGCAAGATTGGAGAATCTGGCCTTCTAACACTCTAGGATACTAACAGACAGCTAGCAAAACAACCAAGGTTTACCCTCTGACACTCTAGAATACTAGACCTCGACTATTTGGTCGATGGGATCTGGACATCTAACATTCTAGTTTTCTAACAAGGTCAGCTACTCAACTCTGTCTAGTTCAAGGCATCTCACACTCTTAACTCCAATAGGTCCGACTAGGGGTGTCGCACACCCCTCACTCCTAGGAACTGACTATGGGTGTCTCACATCTCAATCTCAAAAGGAGCAACTAGGTTGTATCACACTCTCCTCACTTCTAAAGGACTAGTCCGAGGTGTCTCACTCCTCGGATACTACATGGACTATCTAGGGGTGTCGCACACCCCTCACTCCTAAGGAACAACCCGGATGTTTCACACCCTACTCCTAAAGATCTAACTCGGAGTGTCTCGCACTCCTCATTCTAATAGAACTAACTTTGGGTATCATACTCCTTTCACTCTAAAAGGATTGACTAGAGGTGCCGCACACCTCTCACATCTACAGGAATGATAGCTCGGGGTCTCTCAGCTCCACACTACTAACTAAAAAGGTTAGCTCAGGTATCATTCACCTTGAGCTGCTAAAAGGGTAACTAGGGGTGTCACACACCCCTCACTCCTAAAGAACTATCTCGGGATGTCTCACAATTCCCGACTCTAAAAAGGACAACTCGGGGTATTACATACCCCTCACTCCTAAATGGGACATTAGGATATCTAAGAAGCAACAATTAATCATTCACACAATATTAAGAGCACACACATTACAAGGATCCTAAACACAACAACAACAAGGGATCTAAGCACACCAACCATAATAGATAAAGCGAACCTCCGAAAAAGTTGACCTCAGAGTCACTGCTCGCTAGGGAAATCAGGCTGATGTCTCTCACCAATCAGAAGTGCTGCAGAACTGTCCGAATAACCCCAAGCTGGCTGAAACTGATCCTGTGTCTGTGGGTATAGGGGCCACTGCTGAATAGGCTGCACCTCGAGTACTGTACTGGTGGGAATCTCAGGTGATGGAAGTGTATGAGTCTATTGGCGAAGTCCTGAAGTACGGTTCCTCTTCCTTGGACAGTTGCGAGCCCTGTGTCTAAAGCTTCCACACACATAGCATGCTCCTGACCGTCTCCGATGCTCACTGGTCTCACAGCCTCTGCGATAGCGCTGCTGTCTCTGCTGAAACTCCCAATCAATCCACAGCTGCTCATCACCTTGGACTGCCTCATCTTCATCCTCTTTTGGATACACTTGCAACATCTTCGTCTGCTCGGAAGCTCTTTGTTGGGCTAAGGCTACCCTGTGAAGAGCGTTCTCCACCCATATCGCCTTTTCCACATAAGCCTCATACGTGGGGAGCTCTATAGGAGTCATGTGCAACTGGATGTCCGCTCGAAGACCGTCTACAAAGCGTCTGATCTTCTCTGATGTTGCAGTGATGAGTCTCCCAGCAAATCGTGATAAACGGATGAACTGTGCCTCATACTCCATGACTGTCATGTCTTCCTGAAGTAGTTGCTCAAACTCCCGAAGCTTCTGAGATCTGACGGGTGCTGGGATGAACTTCCGGAGAAATTGCTCCTTGAATGTCTCCCAAGCTACTGCATCGTCCATGTCTGTATAAGGAACTCTCACTGTCATCCACCATAACTCAGCTACATCCCGGAACATGTAGGTCACTAGCTGTACTCGCTGTCTACCGGTACACGGAAGCATCCTGAAGATCCGCTCCATCTCAATAATCCATGAATCTGCCTCCATCGGGTCTCCACATCCACTAAACTCTGAAGGTCTCCTCTTACGGAACCTCTAGAATAGCTCGTACGGATCTGGCTCATGCGGTGCAACAACCGGTGGGAACTGCGAAGTCTGCGGCTGTTGGGTCATACGGTTAAGAATCTCCGACATCTGAGTGTTGATCCTGGTCTGAGATTGCACAAACTGCTCAAATCTGTCCTCTATGGTGCCCTGACTACCCCTATCTGAACCATGCTGCTGTGACATGATCTGCAATTAAACATTTTTAGAACAAACAAAACACAAATGACAAAGACAAACAACAATCCATCATCGCGTTACCAGTCTAAGTCTACCCAATCCTCACATCGAATCCTAAGAGTTGCTAAGTATTTTAGTTGTCCGAGAACCGTAAAAGCTCTGATACCAAAATGTAACACCCCAAAATTCGGGCGCCTCGAATCTCGGGGCGCTACGAGAAAGTACCTAAGAGATGCGGAAAATCCAATAATATAATCAAGTGTGAATCTCATATGAGCAGGTAAATGGACAAGGCCCTAAAATTTTGTTTCATTTTAAAAGATTACAAGGTACTTTCCATAATTAAACTAACTATTCAGTCCTAGGCCAACACGGCCAGCTACAAGAAAAGGAAAGAATAGAGATCTATATGATAGACGCCTCACGATGCACCAAATGCATCATTCTCTGAACCCTGCGGCAACGGATCAGTCGCCAAACAAACCACCAATCAAGAAAGCGGAAGAGAAGATACCTGAAATCACCAAGGATTGGGTCAGGCTCGATGAGCCAGGCAAATAGGCATGTTTAGATGGCAATACATTATATAATTAGATAGGGAAGAAGACCATACCTAATCCCAGCTGTACCTGCATGATTAGTATCTCGATAATAATATAAAATATCAGAGTGCAACATAAAACAGTGTAGAGTGTAGTGCATGAACGATAATCGAGATATTGATATAACAGATGTTTGATACAACATAACAAGTAGATAAGAGAAGCCATCAAAACATCAGATAAACCACACAAGCACATCAGAGTCATCAGTAGCAGAAGTAAACAGAGGAAGTGACATTACCAAAGTCGTATCCATCACATCCAGATCCAACCGTATCAACGGCGGCAGTTAAAGGCAATAAACAATGATATCCATAATATATAATATTCATACATCCAATATACATACATAGAAGCACACAAAGGTACGTCCACGGTTGAAGTACAAAGGACGTGGGGGTCAGAGCCAGCCCATCGTCATCGTCCCAACAACTGTCGATTGACACCAACCATGGGGGTCATAGCCACCCACAGTTGTCGTCACGTCGAATAAGAGCGTACAAGAATCCATCAATGTCCATAGCTACAGCCAAGTCACAGCCATTGGTCTTACGTGCTAGATCAATATCACCGTCCATCCATACACCCGGTCCGAGCGCCGGCGGTCTCAGTACCCCACCCACACCTGGTACCTACTGTGTCAATCACATCACAATATCAAAGTCCATGCCGGCATCATAACCCTCGGCAGACTAATCGTACAACCACAAATCTACAGATCACTAGGTGGGGGTACTCCGAACTAGATAGCCTTATTTTCCTTAATATGAGATGATAATAGTCAAGGGTACGAGACACGGAGTTCGGGTATAGCTAGTCCATCCTTGTGGTTCTCAACAGTTAATAATGCATACCTTTGTAAACTCCGCTTCTCTATACGCTTAATTAGTATTATCTCAATATACAGTCCGTCTATCAGTATCTATCGTTAAGTTCCCAATATTATCGGTCAGGACTTCAAGTGCCATGTCCTGACATCTCATCCAATACGGACCGTGATCATGGATCAGAGCCTAAGTGCAATGCCCTGATTTATAGTACCTCTCAAGGCCTACATCCAAGGTTCGGATCTACCAGCCAGCCTTAGTGTCCGTTTCATCAACATAGATACCACACATCCCAAATCCATCGATGATTGCTGCCCCTCTATTCAGGTCCAAGGTCCCACTCCACCTAAGACAGTGATCACGGAGTCCCAGATGCTTATTAAGTATCCTTGGTGCTCCTGTAGGTATTTAGCATCATAAGACATCCATAACCCTTGAATCAGGTTCCGTTTTACAACCCAAGACCCTACTTAGATGGCTACACGGGTCAAGGTTAAGCCCGGCCCTTGACTCGTGTATAGCGTATCCCAAATAGTCCAAATGGAAGGTCAACGGGGCCCACACATGATCAAATCATAAAAGGGTACAAATCTGGGAAATGTCAATGTATACACTGAGCTCGGCCAACCTACTCCGAGCTCGGCCAACCAGACACTTAGCTCGGCCAAATTGTTCTGAGCTCGGCCAACCAGGCATTGAGCTCGGCCAACCAGGCACTGAGCTCGGCTAACCTGCTCTGAGCTCGGCCAACTAGGCACTGAGCTTGGCTAACCTGCTCTGAGCTCGGTCGAACTGCTCTGAGCTCGGCCAACTAGGCACTGAGCTCGGCCAAACTGCTCTGAGCTCGGCCAACTAGGCACTGAGCTCGGCCAACCTGCTCTGAGCTCGGCCAACCAGGCACTGAGCTCGGCTAACCTGCTCTGCCTAGCTGAATACTGTTGCAAGTACCGTAATTCCTGGATTTCTCCCTTTTCATTCCAATATTCACCAAACACTTCCAAACATCAAACACATCTCCTATATCATGATCTCATCACAAGTGGGCCATTGATCTTCCAAATGAGGGATTCTCATCCATCAATGGCCAAATACACATAAAAAGAGCTTAGACTAACAATTCTATACATCTTATCATCCAATCAACCATCCAAATACAGAAATCATGCCAAACATCCATAAAAGACAGTAATTACCAATCTAAGCATGTTAATCAATTTAATTAAAGAATCTAAGCATGTCTACTTGCCTTTCGTTGGAGATGCCCAAATCCAAAAGCACTAGCTCAAAGCCCAACAAATCAAACCTAAGGAATAATTAGCAAAGTAAAACTAAATTAAAACATAAATTAAAAGAAAGGGAAGCTCTAAGCTATCTTAACACAACTCCACACCCAAAGCACATAAACCAAACCTAGGGAAAGGGGAGCTTACCAAACAGAGAAAGGGAATGGAGTGGTGGCTTGCAAATTGGAGATGGGGAGCTCGCTGGGTCCACACAAAGATGATGGTGATCGGAGGTTGTGGGGCCCACTTGATTGGTGGCCCAGTAAATTAGTGGTGATGATGGTGGCCCACTAGGATGCAAGAAGGAGAAGACGGAATAGAAGAAAGAAAGAATGGAGCAAGAAAGAGAGAGAACAGAGAGAGAATTAGAGAGAAAGAAAGAGAAAGAGTGAGATGGGTGGAATGGGAGTTGACTCACGTCAGTGAGTGGAGTGGAGTGGAGTGGAGTGGAGTGGAGTGGAGTGGAGAGATGAGGTGAGATGAAGAAATGGTGAGATGGGTGGGTAATTTTGTTGGCTGGGAGGAGTGAGAGAGGATTAAGGGAGAAGGAGAAAACAGAGAAAGGAAACAGAGAAACAGGGAAGAAGAAGAAACGAAAAATGGAGAAAGGAGAGGTGGAGTGGCTGCCAGTGATCGAGGAGATCATCCACGGCGATGGCGATGGCGCCGTGCTCGGAGTCCGGCGGCAGTGGGCGGCAAGGGTTGGGAGAAGAAGAGATGGATGAGGGAGCTGAGGGGATGGAGAAAGGAGAAGAGAGGTGGCCGGCGTCGTGGCGGCGTGGTCCGGCGGCGAGAGGCAGCAAGCCGAGAGGGAGGGAGAGAAAACGAGAGAGATGAGAGGAAGAGAGGAATGAGAGAAATGGAGATGGAGGGGCTGCTGTGTTGTGTTGGTGTGGAGTGAATGAGAAGAGAGGGGAAAGGGTCTCCATCGTGACCTAGAATAGGGAATGGGGAAAAAGGGGAAAATGAGATGGGGGGTGTGATGAGAGTGAGATGAGTGAGGTGGGGCTCACATGGGATTAAGGTGGGGTAGGGTTTGACTAAAGTGCCCTCTTAATTTATGGGTAATGGGTCAGGCCACGAGTAGTTGGGTCATCCTAAGGTTAAATTCACAATTCTCCAAGGGAAGCCCATCTGTAATTAGGATAACCTATGGTTGACTTGGTCAAATTGGGTCCCACCAGGTATGTCTAGGGACGGGTCCTCACATTCCTCACTCCTAAAACTCATTTGGTCCCCAAATGAAAACAACTACTTCTAAACTTCTAAGGTCTCCACTATAACCAACTATGATGAATGGGAGTTAAACTACCCAGCCAACACTCGGAATAGCTAGTCTTAACTAGGAGGGATACTAGAACTATTCTTCTAACAAAACAGGTTACAAACAACAACTAGTTAAATAACAATCCACACTACCATCAACAAGTAGTAAAACAGAAATACAAGTCACAATCAACAACTGGCAAGATTGGAGAATCTGGCCTTCTAACACTCTAGGATACTAACAGACAGCTAGCAAAACAACCAAGGTTTACCCTCTGACACTCTAGAATACTAGACCTCGACTATTTGGTCGATGGGATCTGGACATCTAACATTCTAGTTTTCTAACAAGGTCAGCTACTCAACTCTGTCTAGTTCAAGGCATCTCACACTCTTAACTCCAATAGGTCCGACTAGGGGTGTCGCACACCCCTCACTCCTAGGAACTGACTATGGGTGTCTCACATCTCAATCTCAAAAGGAGCAACTAGGTTGTATCACACTCTCCTCACTTCTAAAGGACTAGTCCGAGGTGTCTCACTCCTCGGATACTACATGGACTATCTAGGGGTGTCGCACACCCCTCACTCCTAAGGAACAACCCGGATGTTTCACACCCTACTCCTAAAGATCTAACTCGGAGTGTCTCGCACTCCTCATTCTAATAGAACTAACTTTGGGTATCATACTCCTTTCACTCTAAAAGGATTGACTAGAGGTGCCGCACACCTCTCACATCTACAGGAATGATAGCTCGGGGTCTCTCAGCTCCACACTACTAACTAAAAAGGTTAGCTCAGGTATCATTCACCTTGAGCTGCTAAAAGGGTAACTAGGGGTGTCACACACCCCTCACTCCTAAAGAACTATCTCGGGATGTCTCACAATTCCCGACTCTAAAAAGGACAACTCGGGGTATTACATACCCCTCACTCCTAAATGGGACATTAGGATATCTAAGAAGCAACAATTAATCATTCACACAATATTAAGAGCACACACATTACAAGGATCCTAAACACAACAACAACAAGGGATCTAAGCACACCAACCATAATAGATAAAGCGAACCTCCGAAAAAGTTGACCTCAGAGTCACTGCTCGCTAGGGAAATCAGGCTGATGTCTCTCACCAATCAGAAGTGCTGCAGAACTGTCCGGATAACCCCAAGCTGGCTGAAACTGATCCTGTGTCTGTGGGTATAGGGGCCACTGCTGAATAGGCTGCACCTCGAGTACTGTACTGGTGGGAATCTCAGGTGATGGAAGTGTATGAGTCTGCTGGCGGTGTCCTGAAGTACGGTTCCTCTTCCTTGGACAGTTGCGAGCCCTGTGTCTAAAGCTTCCACACACATAGCATGCTCCTGACCGTCTCCGATGCTCACTGGTCTCACAGCCTCTGCGATAGCGCTGCTGTCTCTGCTGAAACTCCCAATCAATCCACAGCTGCTCATCACCTTGGACTGCCTCATCTTCATCCTCTTTTGGATACACTTGCAACATCTTCGTCTGCTCGGAAGCTCTTTGTTGGGCTAAGGCTACCCTGTGAAGAGCGTTCTCCACCCATATCGCCTTTTCCACATAAGCCTCATACGTGGGGAGCTCTATAGGAGTCATGTGCAACTGGATGTCCGCTCGAAGACCGTCTACAAAGCGTCTGATCTTCTCTGATGTTGCAGTGATGAGTCTCCCAGCAAATCGTGATAAACGGATGAACTGTGCCTCATACTCCATGACTGTCATGTCTTCCTGAAGTAGTTGCTCAAACTCCCGAAGCTTCTGAGATCTGACGGGTGCTGGGATGAACTTCCGGAGAAATTGCTCCTTGAATGTCTCCCAAGCTACTGCATCGTCCATGTCTGTATAAGGAACTCTCACTGTCATCCACCATAACTCAGCTACATCCCGGAACATGTAGGTCACTAGCTGTACTCGCTGTCTACCGGTACACGGAAGCATCCTGAAGATCCGCTCCATCTCAATAATCCATGAATCTGCCTCCATCGGGTCTCCACATCCACTAAACTCTGAAGGTCTCCTCTTACGGAACCTCTAGAATAGCTCGTACGGATCTGGCTCATGCGGTGCAACAACCGGTGGGAACTGCGAAGTCTGCGGCTGTTGGGTCATACGGTTAAGAATCTCCGACATCTGAGTGTTGATCCTGGTCTGAGATTGCACAAACTGCTCAAATCTGTCCTCTATGGTGCCCTGACTACCCCTATCTGAACCATGCTGCTGTGACATGATCTGCAATTAAACATTTTTAGAACAAACAAAACACAAATGACAAAGACAAACAACAATCCATCATCGCGTTACCAGTCTAAGTCTACCCAATCCTCACATCGAATCCTAAGAGTTGCTAAGTATTTTAGTTGTCCGAGAACCGTAAAAGCTCTGATACCAAAATGTAACACCCCAAAATTCGGGCGCCTCGAATCTCGGGGCGCTATGAGAAAGTACCTAACAGATGCGGAAAATCCAATAATATAATCAAGTGTGAATCTCATATGAGCAGGTAAATGGACAAGGCCCTAAAATTTTGTTTCATTTTAAAAGATTACAAGGTACTTTCCATAATTAAACTAACTATTCAGTCCTAGGCCAACACGGCCAGCTACAAGAAAAGGAAAGAATAGAGATCTATATGATAGACGCCTCACGATGCACCAAATGCATCATTCTCTGAACCCTGCGGCAACGGATCAGTCGCCAAACAAACCACCAATCAAGAAAGCGGAAGAGAAGATACCTGAAATCACCAAGGATTGGGTCAGGCTCGATGAGCCAGGCAAATAGGCATGTTTAGATGGCAATACATTATATAATTAGATAGGGAAGAAGACCATACCTAATCCCAGCTGTACCTGCATGATTAGTATCTCGATAATAATATAAAATATCAGAGTGCAACATAAAACAGTGTAGAGTGTAGTGCATGAACGATAATCGAGATATTGATATAACAGATGTTTGATACAACATAACAAGTAGATAAGAGAAGCCATCAAAACATCAGATAAACCACACAAGCACATCAGAGTCATCAGTAGCAGAAGTAAACAGAGGAAGTGACATTACCAAAGTCGTATCCATCACATCCAGATCCAACCGTATCAACGGCGGCAGTTAAAGGCAATAAACAATGATATCCATAATATATAATATTCATACATCCAATATACATACATAGAAGCACACAAAGGTACGTCCATGGTTGAAGTACAAAGGACGTGGGGGTCAGAGCCAGCCCATCGTCATCGTCCCAACAACTGTCGATTGACACCAACCATGGGGGTCATAGCCACCCACAGTTGTCGTCACGTCGAATAAGAGCGTACAAGAATCCATCAATGTCCATAGCTACAGCCAAGTCACAGCCATTGGTCTTACGTGCTAGATCAATATCACCGTCCATCCATACACCCGGTCCGAGCGCCGGCGGTCTCAGTACCCCACCCACACCTGGTACCTACTGTGTCAATCACATCACAATATCAAAGTCCATGCCGGCATCATAACCCTCGGCAGACTAATCGTACAACCACAAATCTACAGATCACTAGGTGGGGGTACTCCGAACTAGATAGCCTTATTTTCCTTAATATGAGATGATAATAGTCAAGGGTACGAGACACGGAGTTCGGGTATAGCTAGTCCATCCTTGTGGTTCTCAACAGTTAATAATGCATACCTTTGTAAACTCCGCTTCTCTATACGCTTAATTAGTATTATCTCAATATACAGTCCGTCTATCAGTATCTATCGTTAAGTTCCCAATATTATCGGTCAGGACTTCAAGTGCCATGTCCTGACATCTCATCCAATACGGACCGTGATCATGGATCAGAGCTAAGTGCAATGCCCTGATTTATAGTACCTCTCAAGGCCTACATCCAAGGTTCGGATCTACCAGCCAGCCTTAGTGTCCGTTTCATCAACATAGATACCACACATCCCAAATCCATCGATGATTGCTGCCCCTCTATTCAGGTCCAAGGTCCCACTCCACCTAAGACAGTGATCACGGAGTCCCAGATGCTTATTAAGTATCCTTGGTGCTCCTGTAGGTATTTAGCATCATAAGACATCCATAACCCTTGAATCAGGTTCCGTTTTACAACCCAAGACCCTACTTAGATGGCTACACGGGTCAAGGTTAAGCCCGGCCCTTGACTCGTGTATAGCGTATCCCAAATAGTCCAAATGGAAGGTCAACGGGGCCCACACATGATCAAATCATAAAAGGGTACAAATCTGGGAAATGTCAATGTATACACTGAGCTCGGCCAACCTACTCCGAGCTCGGCCAACCAGACACTTAGCTCGGCCAAATTGTTCTGAGCTCGGCCAACCAGGCATTGAGCTCGGCCAACCAGGCACTGAGCTCGGCTAACCTGCTCTGAGCTCGGCCAACTAGGCACTGAGCTTGGCTAACCTGCTCTGAGCTCGGTCGAACTGCTCTGAGCTCGGCCAACTAGGCACTGAGCTCGGCCAAACTGCTCTGAGCTCGGCCAACTAGGCACTGAGCTCGGCCAACCTGCTCTGAGCTCGGCCAACCAGGCACTGAGCTCGGCTAACCTGCTCTGCCTAGCTGAATACTGTTGCAAGTACCGTAATTCCTGGATTTCTCCCTTTTCATTCCAATATTCACCAAACACTTCCAAACATCAAACACATCTCCTATATCATGATCTCATCACAAGTGGGCCATTGATCTTCCAAATGAGGGATTCTCATCCATCAATGGCCAAATACACATAAAAAGAGCTTAGACTAACAATTCTATACATCTTATCATCCAATCAACCATCCAAATACAGAAATCATGCCAAACATCCATAAAAGACAGTAATTACCAATCTAAGCATGTTAATCAATTTAATTAAAGAATCTAAGCATGTCTACTTGCCTTTCGTTGGAGATGCCCAAATCCAAAAGCACTAGCTCAAAGCCCAACAAATCAAACCTAAGGAATAATTAGCAAAGTAAAACTAAATTAAAACATAAATTAAAAGAAAGGGAAGCTCTAAGCTATCTTAACACAACTCCACACCCAAAGCACATAAACCAAACCTAGGGAAAGGGGAGCTTACCAAACAGAGAAAGGGAATGGAGTGGTGGCTTGCAAATTGGAGATGGGGAGCTCGCTGGGTCCACACAAAGATGATGGTGATCGGAGGTTGTGGGGCCCACTTGATTGGTGGCCCAGTAAATTAGTGGTGATGATGGTGGCCCACTAGGATGCAAGAAGGAGAAGACGGAATAGAAGAAAGAAAGAATGGAGCAAGAAAGAGAGAGAACAGAGAGAGAATTAGAGAGAAAGAAAGAGAAAGAGTGAGATGGGTGGAATGGGAGTTGACTCACGTCAGTGAGTGGAGTGGAGTGGAGTGGAGTGGAGTGGAGTGGAGTGGAGAGATGAGGTGAGATGAAGAAATGGTGAGATGGGTGGGTAATTTTGTTGGCTGGGAGGAGTGAGAGAGGATTAAGGGAGAAGGAGAAAACAGAGAAAGGAAACAGAGAAACAGGGAAGAAGAAGAAACGAAAAATGGAGAAAGGAGAGGTGGAGTGGCTGCCAGTGATCGAGGAGATCATCCACGGCGATGGCGATGGCGCCGTGCTCGGAGTCCGGCGGCAGTGGGCGGCAAGGGTTGGGAGAAGAAGAGATGGATGAGGGAGCTGAGGGGATGGAGAAAGGAGAAGAGAGAGGAGAAGAGAGGTGGCCGGCGTCGTGGCGGCGTGGTCCGGCGGCGAGAGGCAGCAAGCCGAGAGGGAGGGAGAGAAAACGAGAGAGATGAGAGGAAGAGAGGAATGAGAGAAATGGAGATGGAGGGGCTGCTGTGTTGTGTTGGTGTGGAGTGAATGAGAAGAGAGGGGAAAGGGTCTCCATCGTGACCTAGAATAGGGAATGGGGAAAAAGGGGAAAATGAGATGGGGGGTGTGATGAGAGTGAGATGAGTGAGGTGGGGCTCACATGGGATTAAGGTGGGGTAGGGTTTGACTAAAGTGCCCTCTTAATTTATGGGTAATGGGTCAGGCCACGAGTAGTTGGGTCATCCTAAGGTTAAATTCACAATTCTCCAAGGGAAGCCCATCTGTAATTAGGATAACCTATGGTTGACTTGGTCAAATTGGGTCCCACCAGGTATGTCTAGGGACGGGTCCTCACACATGCTACTACTTTTTATTTATTTTTTTACCCTAATGTAGGAGACTGGGTCTTAAAAGAGTCCACATAAGTGGGAAAGTGGCATGTATACCCAGGGATCAATCCATTAGCAATCAGGTGATATGTGCCCTTGTTGTCATGCTACTAATCATGTCGGGGGAGTGTTTAAGAAAGGCCTATGCTCACCTAGGTCTAGGTGCATCCTCATAGGGCTAAAAGTTATTCTTACGTACCCTATAGTTAAGGCCCTCAAAATTTAGTTGGGTCCAATGTAATGTCTACTCATGATGAGCATGATTGAGGCCCAAGTGATTATGAAAGGGTAGGATTGATCACACAGGCCAAAACAATTATGGAAGGCTAGGATTGACCTATTCCCATGTGTGAAGAGAACCCCCAATATTTTTTCCCCACTTCAATTAGAGCGATGGTGGGATTAATTGCACCATATATAATCTTTCTCGGACACCTTTTTTTTTTTTTTTTGCTCATTCACAGATACACTTGATTCTATAATTACTTGCTAATGAAAATAGCCTGCCGACAACACTCTCTTCCTTCACTGTATATGAGAAGGAGCTTTCAAAGTGGTCCCATATTCTGGACCATATTTTCTTTCTCCAACATGGCTTGGCCTAAGGACACTGCTTAGGTCAAGGACTGTTGCATGTACATAATCGAAAATCTACAATTCACAATCAATCACATAAATAAAATTCATAAAGTGAATAATCACACTGATTTTCACTTTGCACACATCCACTTTCTTTAAAAAAAAAAAAAAGAAAATCCTAAACTACCCCTCCCTCTCCGTGTTCGCCGGCCCCCTCTGCCCGACCTCACCGCCCTCTCCCTCTCCCTCTCCCTCTCTCTCTCTCTATCCTTCTCCTTGCTCGCCTCTGTCCAACGCCACCCTCTCCCTCTCCCTCTTCCTTCGACGAAGGTGGGCGGCGAGCAGGAAGGGAGAGAGACAGGGAGAAAGAGAGGGAGAGGGGGAGAGAAAGAGGGAGGGGGAGATACAAGAAGGAGAGGGAGGTGCGGACGGATGCGGCGGCGAGACAGGGAGAAGGAAGGGAGGGGGAAAGGGAAAGAGGGAGAGGGAGGCGCAGGCGGAGGTGGGCGGCGAGAAGGGAGAGGGAGGGAGACGGGAAAAAGGAGAGGAAGAGGGAGAGGTAGAGAGCCACGTGGCGTGGGCGGAGGCGAGTGGCGAGTAGGCAGGGAAAGGGAGAGGGCGGCGGCGGCCGGTGAGCAGGGAGGGAGAGGGAGGGGTAGTTTAGGATTTATTTTTATTTTTTCAAAAGTGGGTGTGTGCAAACTGAAAATTAGTGTGTTGGCAGCAGCTCTCCATAATAAATTTACACGATTCAACAGTGTGCCTATATTTTTCAAATGGCGAAAAAACCCCTTAATCTCATCCACCATCCATATTGGATTCACAACTACACATTTTTTTAGCTTGATACAATTATCAAAATTTCCTTGGACCCAAATTTTTGGTCTCTACTAATTCATTCGACCAATTTGGGCAACTAAAAATCGAAGACACAAGCTGACCCTTGAATCGAAACAAAAGCCGCGACCTTTGACTGCAGCCAACAACACCAAGACGTCTACCCACGTTGCACTGTGGTGTTTTGTGGAAACAATCCCACGGAGCTCTCGTGGCTAATAAACCTCTATATATACCACACATTACCCTACCACCAACAATCATCTCTTTATTGGCAAAAGCTAGTTGACAAACAGCTCTCATCTTTCCATACCAAAATTTCCAATGGCAGTAGTCTTCACAGAGAAACAAGAGGCCTTGGTGAAGGAATCATGGGAGCTTATGAAGCTCAACATCTCAGATCTCAGCCTTCAATTTTTCACCACGTTAGTCCATATTACTCTAGATGAGTTGAAGAAACTTGAATTCTTATGCGTCCATGGAAAATTTGTTTGGCTGATTGGATGATGTGTTTGTTTGTTTTTTTTTTTGTTTACAGGATATTAGAGATAGCCCCTGCAGCTAAAGGCATGTTCTCCTTTCTCAAGGACTCAGATGTGGTTCCTCAGAACAATCCCAAGCTCAAGGCTCATGCTGTCAAGGTTTTCAAGATGGTGAGTCTTTGTGTGTGACTATGGAGAGAAGAAAATAAATAGCAAGTTAGCAACCACTTTCACTTCGCCTCTTTAATGGTTCTATTCAAAAGCCCAGTGCATCATGTGGGGCCCACTTGAAACAACCTGCCTTACCACACGATTGGGGCAGTTGAGTCAGTGGGTTGGTGATAAGTACAGACTTTATTTACTACTAGTGTGGGGTCCAATTGGCATGATCAGTAGGAAGAATAAGCCTTAGAGGGGTTCAAGTTCAACTACTGGTTTTGGGTAGCTTTGAAAATGTGTGGCTGCCATCACAGTCCAGATTTTGGACCATGTACAATACAAATTATTGTGGACTCTTCTTATCTTTGCTCCCACAGGACATGTGGGCTGCTTCCAAGCTGGCATTCATGGAATCTCACAAGGCCTCTTAGAATATTTTCCAAGTTCATGGTCCTGCTGACCAAGATTTTTTTTTTTTTTTTTGTTTTCCTTGATGGTGACTCATGGAAGAGAAAAAAAAAATCCAGTTTTTTTTCCTTCTTGTTGGTTACATCTGTCAGTCATTATCAACTTACTAGTTTATATGAGCTAATTCTGTTTGACAATAACAAAAGTAAAACTGGGTTAACCTGGACAAACGTGCTGGTTCAACCTACCAACTAATGGGATAGAAAAGGAGGATTGTGGATTGGCACCTATTAAAAGTCAGTTTCACTTGGTGCACTGGGGATTTTTGTTCACATTAGAATGCATAGGAATTAATTACGTATGCCGGGTAAAAATGAAAATTAAAGGTGAATTTTCAAAATTGAACATCAAACAACATTTTTTTAGGAAAATAAAATCAAAAGAAAATATTATTTGATGCTTATTTTTAGGTTGGGAATTCACCTTTGATCTTCATTTAAACCCCAAACCACCCCCACCCCCCTTGTATTCAACTCCTGTTTGTTTTAATTTTAATGCAAACAAATAGGCCTTAATATTTCTAGTCATCTCATCTAATAAGATAATTGTTAGCCTTTAACAAATTTTTATTATGATGGTTTCAAAGTCTTTGATTTGATGGTTATAAATCTCAAATGTACATGTGGATACCCAGCCACTATGGTTTGTAACAAAATACATGGAAATGGAGAGTAATGGGAAGAAATTCTTGTTTTCTCCAGTTTCATTTCACCAATTTATTATGTATATGATAACGATTGATTTTGACTATTCCAATTTTTTTTTTTTTTTTACCATTCCATGATCCTCTGTATTTTTCCTTCTATAAAACAGGTTTGTGCAATTTAAGGGATCACCATTTTGATAAAATCCAATTTAATGATAGTTTAAACTATAAGAGTACATGCAATTTCCATTTACTTCTTACAACTTCCAAGTACATGCAATTTCCATTTACTTCTTACAACTTCCAGTTATCCAATCTTTTTTTATGGTGGTGGCAGACCTGTGAAGCGGCCATTCAACTAAGGGAGAAAGGAGAGGTTGTGGTGGCCGAGACCACACTCAAGTACTTGGGTTCTGTTCATCTTAAGAAGGGTGTTGTAGATCCTCATTTTGAGGTATGTCTGCAAATTTTAGATGGTTTGATTAGGGTTTAGTCATATTTGTGTAATGCTGAGGATTTCTTGATTATATATAATATACTCCGATTACTCGGGCAATTTGAGTATTTGATTTTCATCTGACTTATATTCGGAGGACACACCCTTCTTCCTATTTATTAGAACTTAATGTCCCAGCTGATAGATGAGATAATTAAGGTTAAAATGATGATGATCACCATCACCAAGCTTGGAGCTCGAGTGGCCTTGAACTGAGGCCCGGGCTCAAAATTCTGAATTTGGACTTGAGCTTGTCCTTGTACCAAATTCGAGCAAGGCCAACCCAAATTTCACTTTTAAACAAATCAAGCCATGTGGCATGTAGGTATGTATTTTGTAATAAAAAAATAAGACTAGGAACCCTTCACATTTCACAATGGCAGAGGTCATGAGGAATTGAACCTTACAGATGTTATAGACAGTCTCTCCAAAGTTTCAAATGTTAATGCTGATATTGTGTATTGTGATGTTCAGGTGGTGAAGGAAGCTCTATTAAGGACCATCAAGGATGCAGTAGGGAAGAAGTGGAATGAAGAAATGCAAGGGGCATGGGCTGAAGCCTATGATCATCTGGCTGCTGCCATCAAGGCAGAGATGAAAGAAGAAATGGCCCAAGTGCACAATGGTGATTCAATGCAAAAATAGACAGGATTTTGTTTTGGGACTTTAATTTCATATGATAAGAGTTCTTAAGAGTATTTGGCTAGAAGTATACAAACTCCCTTCCCCTCATGTAGCTTCCTTCTCTGCCTCTAGCCCAGGAGTAACTGTTATAAGAATAATGGATTGTGATTGTTCTTGTGTCATGTTGATTTGTGCCTTTGATTCTTGTAATTTGTCTTTCCATTTTCTTGTCTAGATGCCTATTGGCTATTGTGATGTCTGGTCCATGTCTTTTATAGGATACCTTTTATGTTGGCATGTGAAAATTGTTGCCTCAGAGCCTAAATAGCTAAGTTGGCTGGGTCAGAGTTCCCTCCTGTTTCTCATTGAAACCATATTTACACAACCTCTCCAAATGCTGATTCTTCTTTCTGATGTTCTCTGTATATATAAGACTCATATTCAAGCTTTTATAAATAGAGTCTTCCATGATTGGCCAGTAGATTTTTAGATTCACTAGTGAAATTGCTCTCCAATATTATCCAAGGGGTCATTTGTTTGCAGCCCTATTTATTGAATATTATATATGATACGTAAATGAGGTGTGAAAGTTGTTCATAAATAAGGCTGTTTTGGTATAAAAAAATTTACACATGAAAAGATGTGAAAGTGTGTAACACCTCTTTTGGATAAAAGGGCAACCGTATGTCCCAAAGCTATATATAGCTCAGGTAAGGGAGACGAGTTTGTAAATTAAAGTTCCCAATGCAGCAAAAAAAAAAAAAAAAAAGAGGCGTTCATACAAGTGATGCCCATGACCAGGTTGCAAAATCAAAACCCATCACCATTTTTTTATTTTTTGTAACTCTCATGGGCCCCACATTTTTATTCCAAACTTTTCAAATCTTTTTATTGACCCATTAAATCTCAAAATATTTAGTGTAATGCCCTGAGTACTCACAGATTTTCCATACCAATTTTGCAATTGCAGTAGTCTTCACAGAGAAACAAGAGGCCTTGGTGAAGGAATCATGGGAGCTTATGAAGCTCAACATCCCAGATCTCAGCCTTCAATTTTTCACTACGTTAGTATTACTAATGAATGAATGAATATGAGAGGGAGACAATAGTACTTTTCTGGGGAAAATGCAATTTGTTTAGCTGACTTGATGATGTGTTGGTTTGTTTACAGGATATTAGAGATAGCCCCAGCAGCCAAAGGCATGTTCTCCTTTCTCAAGGACTCAGATGTGGTTCCTCAGAACAATCCCAAGCTCAAGGCCCATGCTGTCAAGGTTTTCAAGATGGTGAGTCTTTGTGCCCATGGAAACAATAAAATAAATAGCAACCCCTTTTACTTGCCTCTTTAAATGATTTTCTTAACAGCCCACCATGTTATGTCGGATTTTTTTAAGTTTTTTCCTTGATGACTGTGGATCAAAATAACGGCCGCTATGAATCAAGCGTAACGGTGAAGACCGCTACGTTAAATAGAATTTAGCGCCGCTCACAACCGTAGCGGCCGCTACGCCCGCTACGGGGCCGCTATGGAATAAGATAGATTCTTACTTTAAAAAAAAATCAAATGCATAATCAATCTTATTTATTTTCTTCTTCTCTCCAAATAATATTTCTACGCAGCTCTTCTACGCTTTTATGTTTAAAAGAATACTAAAAAACACATGATCTCACTGAATTACAGTCGATACAAAGAGTTCTTCTCTAGGTACATCCTATTAGACACCTCATTTGGTAGAGGCGTTCTTTTCTCTAGGTACTCTTAAGTCTTAAGTCGTGATTTCATGATATTTTTATTTTTGTTATGAAACTTTCATTAGTTTCTAAGTTAGCATAACTAAGCAACATGAATACATGTGAAAAAAATGATCATTACTATTATTTTCTATTTATACAGCGATATAGGATCTCATACAATGAGGGGACCGCTACACCCTCTTATCTTAGTTACTTTTTTCTAAAAAAAACACATTTTCTATCATTTTTCAATATTCTAGATTTTCTATCAATTTGTTAGATTTTATTGACTATTCTTTTCAAATCACACCGTTATATAGCATTTTGGCGGCGAGCCGCTACGCCCGCTGCTACCGTTATTTTCATTCTTGATAATGACTCATGGTAGAGAAAAAAAATGGTTTTTCCGTCTTGTTAAAAAAAAAAAAAAATGGCTTCCCCTTCTTGTTGGGTACTTCTGTCAGTCATTATCAACTCCCTATTTTTCTCTGTGCTCATGCTTTGTATTTATATAATTATTTATTTTGAAGCTGATTGACAATAAAAAATAAAAAAAGAAAAAGTATAGCTCAGGTAACTTGGACATCAATAAATATGCACGTGCTGGTGGAACCTACCCACTAGTGAGATACAAAAGGAGGACTGTGGATTAGCTGTTTATTAAAAATCAGTTTCATTTAACATATTTTGTCATCTTATCTAATAAGATTATTATTAGCCTTCAATATATTTTTATCATGATGGTTTTAAAGTCATTGATTAGTTTGATGATAAAAAAAAAAGGTCACATGTGACATGTACATAGAAAGAAATCTATGTTTTCTCTGGTTTCATTTCACCAACTTAGATAGATTACAACAATTGATTTTGACCATTCCAATTTCAGTTTTGGCAGTCCCTGTATTTCGTTTTTTATAAAACAGGCTTGTACAATTTAAGGAATCACCATTTTGATAAAAAAAAATTAAATTTAAAGGTAATTTGAACTAAGAGTGCATGCTATTTCCATGTAATTTCTAACAACTTCTTATCCAAACTGGCTTTGGCAGACCTGTGAAGCAGCCATTCAACTAAGGGAGAGAGGAGAGGTTGTGGTGGCCGAGACCACGCTCAAGAACTTGGGTTCTGTTCATCTTAAGAAGGGTGTTGTAGATGCCCATTTTGAGGTATGCCTATAAATTTTTGATGGTTTGATTAGGCTTTAGACATGTCTGTGTAATGCTGAGAATTTCGTGATTATATAATATGCTCCGATTTTTCACAAGCATCAGTTTTTGTTTCTCCCCCTCGCATATTGGCACTGACTTATATTTGACACTCATCTGACTTATATTTGGAAGACGACCTTTTAACACTTCTTTTCATTGGTTTTGATTTTTTTTAAGCTTTTTAATAGAATGACCGTCCCTGATTTGATCGACGAGATATGGTTTAAAATGATAATGACGATGATTACCAAGCTTGGGAATCGGGCGGGCTTGGACTCAGGCTCAGGCTCAAATTTTTGAATTCGGACTTGAGCTTGCCTTGGACAACTAGGGTTTCATTTGGGCTCGGCTTAGCTTACCCACATATATTTTGGCCGGGCTCGAGCTAGGTTGATTCCTTATCTAACCCGAATCTAAACATGACCAACCCAAATCTCATTTTTAATCAATTTAAGCCATGTAGGTTTGCATTTTGTAATCATTCACCAAGGCTAGAAGCCTTCACATTTCACAATGGCAGAGGTCATGAGGAATTGAACCTTTTACAAATGTAATAGACAGTATCTATAAATTAAGTTTGAAAATGTTGCTGCTGATAATTGTGTATTGTAATGTTCAGGTGGTGAAGGAAGCTCTATTAAGGACCATCAAGGATGCAGTAGGGAAGCAGTGGAGTGAAGAAATGGGTGGGGCATGGGCTGAAGCCTATGATCATTTGGCTGCTGCCATCATAGCAGAGATGAAAGAAGAAGTGGCTGAAGTGTCCAATGGCCATTCAAATTAAAAATAGGCATTATTGTTGTTTGGGCCTTTAAAATTCATCTTATAGAGTTCTTAAAAAGAGTATTTTGGCTAGAAGCATCCAAATTCCAAACACCCTCCCCATATGTAGATTCATTCTCTGCCTCTGGCCCAGCAGTAACTGGTACAAGAATAATGAAATGTGATTGTTTGTTCTCATGTCAGTTGTCAATGTTGATTTGCGTCTCTAATGCTTGGAATTCTCTCTTTCCTTGACTACATGCCTATTGTTATGTCTGCACCATGTCCTTTGTCAGACTTTTTTATTATGTTGGCATGTGGAAAGTGGTGCCTCAGAGCCTAGATGGGCATGGCTATGTTGACTGGGTCTTAAAAAGTCAATTACTTAAACCAAGGTTTTACTCATTTAATAGACAAAAATAGAGAGCCGCTTTGCTGGCCAAGTCAGAGGTCCAAATAGGGAACAGCAGCAGCATGCGGGGGCTGAGGGAGCGGATGAAAGAGAAACAGTTTGCTTTAAAACTGTTAATAGACTGAGCTGTGGGATAAGTGTGAAAAGGATTTTGCTTTAAAACTGTTAAATTTGTTGGTCACAGACCAGGGAGTTGGGATCAATGGATTGACTTGAAATTCTATATCCAAGTAGTCTCACCTAGAACTTTCGATCACCACCTCTCCAGTGATCTTTGGGGCCCCAAGTGGGCCCTAGCAGCTATCTCACATGGTGTTTCACAAGGAGCTGGCTCACACAGGAGTACAACCCTTTTTTCTTTTTGGCTGTGTTGGGCCGCTAGTTGCGAAGTGATACTTTCACTTGAGGATTCAGGGATTGATTCTGGGCTTTTGTGTAAGACTAAGGTGCAAACATTACGCAACCATGAGTGTGTTGGAGAGTACAATCCTTTTATAGATATGCAGTTTTCAACTTGTAACACGCAAATATTTTTCCCTACTCTGAGTGCTTAAGAGTCTGAGTCGTCCTTTGTGTGCACCACCCATTTGGTGAATGTGGCCCAAGGCATGTTTGTGATGCTTTCATTTATACATCACATGTATAAAAGAAGATTAGGAATGGTGTGTAAATAAGGACATTTTTATATAAAAAGAAATTACACCAAAAAAGGTGTGGAAGTGTTACACACCTCTTTGAAAAAAATGGTGCCAGTACAAATGATGCCAAGGACCAAGTTGAAAAAAATACATAGAATATATGGGCTTGAATTAATAGTGCCAACTCTGGTTGTTGACTAGGTCTCAAGTAGACATTTTAAGGGCCTGTTTAAGACTAAACACACCCAATTCATGATCCAGCCCTGGAGTTGGGTCCTAACTCCTAATCCATGTATTATGTGGGGTTGACTCTGGACCTTAACATGCATGCATAAATGCTCTCAAAGTCAGTTGCTGATGAGGGATGGGTGGTCGGGTGGTGCTCTCAACAGTTTCACCCTGTGATGGCAGTTCCCTACTTTCAAGCCCGGATTTTAGCAATCTGGTGGACCATTTGGAAGGCGAGAAATAATTTCTTTATAAAGAGATAAAAAAGAAAGGGTGAGAGTATTATCTCATTGGAGAATACCCTGACTCTCCTCCCCCAAAAAAATACACCTTTGCATGCATCAAGGGCCAAGAATTGATCTTGTGAAAGAAGCTGAAGCAAGGGCCATCCTTTTAGAAACATAGGGATGGCCTTGGTAAGGCATCCTGCTCCCATCCCGCCCACCAGGTTTCAATCCCTGGTGGGAGGTTTGAACCTCCTTCCTCCTAGCCAATGAGCCGCAACGAAAATAAAAAAAAAGGCCGGGGTGCGGGGGTGGGGTGAGGAGGGGTATTCAAAGCCATTAAAGGGAGAGAAGTAACAATGTATTGGGCCTATAATCTCGGATATTCAAGTTTTGAGCAGTTTTGTTTTGAGTCTTCTGAATCTTGATACATTCCCATAGGGCTTAATAGGACTGCCTTCATAAAACATTCCTAAAAGATTACAATTTTTGGGTGCTCCGATGCTATGGTTTGGGACTGGAGCTGTCTTGACACAGGTTTAAGTTTGGGGGTGGGCAGTGTATTTGTTGCAGTTGCCTTTCTCTCTCTTTTAGTAACCCAGGTATCTTCTGCCTAGCGCAGGAACCTTTGGCTCTGAGCCCAAGGGACACTCAATTCTGAACAACCGAAAACTAATTCATAGGGACACATGCAAACCCTCATATACACATGCCCCAAACTATAGGAGGTGGCCAAAGAAGGTAGCCATGTAGGTGTCAAACACAAGAAAATAACTCGTAATTTACTAGATTATAGAAGATAATGCACAAGTGGTATTCTGAAGGAGTTTGACAAAGATTGGCACTTAATTCCACTATGGAGATCAACAGGATTGGCACGAGGTTTTGTCACAACATTCCTGATTCGGATCATATTGTTGGAACTTAGGTTTCAGATCTGGATAGGAATAAAAAGAGAAGTGCAGAAATGTAAATGAATAAAAACTGTGGAATAAAAGTGAAGTGCAGAAATGTAAAAGAACATAAATTGCGAAAAATGGAATCTTACACTCAAGTATTATCGTCTCCAAGAGCTACAAAAAGGGAAAGAAGTTACAAGAACAAAAACAAACTATTTCGTATTCAATTAAGCACAGTCCCTTTCGTGTCAAGGACAAAATGCAACTTTTCATTAAATCAGAAACTTTACTTTAAGTAGAGTTTGGTTTGGTTTTTCTTAGGAATAGAGTGGAAAAAAAACACAATCTTTAAGAGAGGGTCTTATATACACACAGCAAGTAATTAGACTAATTATACATCTAAGGAACAAAGAACAGTTAATAAGAGAAAAGACCCTCTCAGATCAGTAATCATTACATGAGGCGCAAGATATTTGGTATATAGAAAACTATTGAAAGACTCAAAATCAGATAACAAAATCAATACACAACGCATTCATCCAACCAGATCGGTAGTTCGATTATTCTGGAGTAAAAGCTCCTGCAGAAATTTCCTCATGATCCTCCATCTTTTGAAGTTTCTCCATTGGCTGTCACGTCCTTGCAAGTGTCTGGCTTTGGTTGGGAAATCCTGAGCTCCTCTAGCTGCAACATGATCAACAACAGCAGACACATTTATGCATTAGCACACCAATCACAAAATGGATTGCCTAGATATTGTTAGAGATAGGGGGGAAAGCTCAATAGTGATTCAAATTAACAAGAGAAAGGCCCACTCGACAAAACACTGGGATCCAACTCTTCTTGACACCTGGTGAGTTAAGCTACTACACCTTTAAAACATGAAAGCGTAAAGCACAAAGCCACAAACATTTGTAGCTTAGAGTATATTTACTATAATTATACACAAACAAGCGGCACAGAGCAGGTGTCAAATTCCTATTTTTTCGATGTTCAAATCAGTTACTGTTTTCATTACTCATATGCAGTTTAATGTTGAAACCAGTTCTCTGACAGAGGTGTTGTGGACCTGTGGGGCATAATTAGTATGATGAAAAGACTACCTTAAGACCATGACATGGATGATCAAGATAAGGGCAATGACATCTTCAACTCTTCATCCCGATTGCTATAGTAACTTATATCAATGTGATTATATGAATATCCTTATTGTAATCCATGTCTTAACTTTTCTTTTCTTTTTAAAAAAAGGAAGAGAGATCAAACACTATTCACAATCCCATGTATTAACATTTTAGGAAAGAAGCATCATTTTTCACTCTTTGATCCTTAGGTATGAAATTCAATGTAGTTTAATAGTTCAAATGATACCTCCTTGCAATTGTCTTGGTGAGTGGCGAAAAGCTCTTCATACTTTAATTGCAAGTCTGACTTCTCTGCTAGTAGCTTCTCATACTCAGACAAAGTTGGACCACCCAGTTTTTGTTGAATGAACCTGTCAAACACAAATTTCATCTCTGCAAATCAAAACTGAGAGAAGAGAGACAAATTTCATCTCTGCAAATCAAAACTGAGAGAGAGAGAGAGAGAGAGAGAGAGAGAGAGAGAGAGAGAGAGAGAGAGAGAGAGAGAGAGTACATTTAGACGAAAAAAGAAAAAAGGTTACATCTAACCAGTAAGATCCAAGCTAATTTGGAGTAGTGGTGGTGTTGGATCTTCCAGCATAATCTAGCCCCAGACCACTGTTTAAAGTGTAGATATCTGTTGCATTCTGTGTATGGACCACATATGTTGATGTTCAATGCTGGTGGAGAAGCTAAGGTTTTGTGGAAGATTTTATAGGCTTTTAACATTTGAGTAATCATATAACAGTGACCATGTTAAAATAGACATTATTGAGAAGTTGCCCAAGTGTTGATATATACGTCCAAAAAGGGTATTAGTCCAAGATCGTGCTAACTACATCATAACTAACACATTGTCTACCATCTTAAATTCTTCAAGGTAGATCTACAGTTGAGGTCTCTCCAATTTATGTAACTTAAATACAGTTTGTTATACCACCTAAAGTGTTTGGTCGTGTATGCTTGAACATGTTCTCGTTACAAAAGGGGAAAAATTAAGAATTAAGGAAGTTAAGAGTTTATTTGTTGGATATTCATCCAAACAAAATAAATACAAGTTCTTTCATCCCTTCTCTGGAATGAAATTTTTCTCCATGGATGTTACATTTTACTGAAACAGTTACATGTGTTTCCACTGTTGGAAAAGACTTCAATTTCACACAAAAAAATATGAATGAAAAGTAGCTCAACTGATCAATGCCGTGAGTATTCTTCCTTTGTTTCTATATTGGAAATTAAAATAATGATTCACTAAAAACTGGGCAAAAAACCAAGGAGAGGGGGATAGAGGTACAACTACAAGAGCATTATACTCTACCCTAACAAGCAAAAAACAAAGTTATAATATCAAGTGGGCGAGAGAAGCTAAAGCATTATATTGTATCGTTGTAAGAATTCTCCAGTATTTATCAACTCCATTAGCAATTATATCTGCTACTAGTGCTCCTAAGTTCGATTGTTTAACAATTCAAACATTGATGGGTAGTGGATGGGAAAGGAAAGCAAATTGATTAGCTAATGTTTTGGCCAAGCAACGGGTGGAGATGGCTATTCCTTCTAGTGTTGTGGTAGGATGATGTTTTGTTTTGTGCATATGGCATAATTGCTCTTATAGCTACACTTATCTGTGTGGTTGCCCGCTTGTCTTTGTCATGCCTTGTACTCCTTTTTATCCTAATAAACAAAATAAAACTCTGATCCCAAGCCTTTGAAGACTCATATGACTATATGAGAAAGGAGTTCAACATGAAATTGTTGGATATCAAATAACACAGCTCTTTTAAAGGTAACTTCCACACGTCTAACTCCTGGATGACGATTCTCCTGCAACTTTTTCTCTTTATTTACCAATTGTATTACGCAAAGGTAAACATGAATGTACTAAACATCCAATGCAAAAGTTTATTTCACATCATGCTACCGCTCCTACTCAATGCAATTTCCTATATGCTCTATATTTGCAGTCCGCATTCCTTTTAATGTTGCTAAAAGTCATACATCACCCACAGTGGAGAAAAACAATACATGGGAGTTGACCAGATTATCGAAAGGAAATAGGTAGTTAGATATAAAAGGGTGTTTACTATCAAGCAAATAGAACAACAGAGAGGTATAAAGCTTGTCAATTTCCAAAGGACACATGCATACACATGGTTTAGATGTTAATGAGAAATTTGCTACGGTAACCAAGTTGAACCAAGTCAAAAGAGTTCTCTCTGACAGTGAATCAGGAATAGCCCCTTCACCAGCTCAATGTAAAAAATATATTCCTAGATGGTGATCTTCACAAAGAAGTATGCATGCTAGTCCCAATAGGTTTTCCACTTGAGTCCGATACCATTTGTTGGTTGAAGAAGGCAATTTATGGTTTGAAGCAGCCACTTAAAGATTGGTTCTAGAAGCTCAGTTAGCATCCTTAAAGACTGACCTCAGAAGATTTCCAACAGATAAATACCTTGTTTGCTAAGAAAGAGGGTGGGGTGTAGTTAACATTACAGTTACAAGGGATTGTCCAGATGAAACACCAGCCTTAAAGCTATACACAGGCAAAGTTTATGAGATTAAAAACACAAAAACTTGCAGTTGTTGAAATACTTTCTGGCTATTGAGGTTGTGAGATCTAAGAGTAAATACTAATTTCAAAAAGAAAATATATGCTTGATCTTTTGAAGGAAACATGATTGCTAGGTTGTAACTTGCAGATTCTCCAATGAAGATAAATCATTGGCCTCACAATATGAAAGGAGAACCACTAAAAGAAATAAGAAGGCAGCAGAGATTGGTCCGTTGTAATATATCTTACATTCAGTATATCAGATATTTTACAAGTCAGTTTATGCATGCTCCAAGTGCTCCTCGAGTCCTCATCTTCTTTCTTTTTTTAATGGTAGGTGGTCCCCATCTGTATTTTGTATAAAGAACTCTTATCCAAACTTGTAACAAAGAATAGAGGTATTATATTTGAAGCATGAGTGTGGACTAGATGGAACAGGAATTTGATGAGAATGAAGTTAAATCAGCAGATTTTTTACTTAAGTGGTGATAGGACCTAAGTATAAATGGTTTTCAATGAAGGACCTAATTATAAATGGTTTTCAATGAGCCTTCTTTCGATCCTTTTTGAAGGAGACAAAGGTAGAGTTGATGGAATTCTTAAGGAGTTCCATAACATGGGAATTATCAGAGAACACTGGAGCATCCTTCAAAGGAGTTAAATATTATCACCCCATTAGCCTAACTGGTAGCATCTAAAAGAGTCTAGCCAACCATTCAGAGAGAGAGAGAGAATCTAGCCAAGGTTCTAGCATTGAGGCTTCAGAAAGCGCTCCCAAAGCTAGTGTCATTCTCCCAAGGTGCCTTTGCGCATGGAAGGCAAATGCTAGACGGCATTGTCATTGCTAATGAATGCCTCCACTCTAGGTATATAGACAGTGATTGAGGTTAATTTGCAAGCTAGACTTGGAGAAGGCACACAATCCAACGGACAAGATTTTTTGCTCCATATGACAAGGCAGATGGGCCTCAAACTTCAGAGTCAAGTGGCAAGGATGGACCAATTGTCTCAAACCTCTTGATGCCGCAAAGAAACCTTTGGGAGCTCCATTTATCAGGAATTCAGGATAGATAATGATAAATCTGATCCAAGGCTTCTAGTTTGTTCCTAAAACTACAAAGATGTCCCGCCCTCAGCTTGCAAATTACACCATAATCTTTTGAGCAGCAGAAAGAGAGCAAATGAAAAACATGAAAGCAGTCCTAATATGCTTCGAGGCAGTCTTAGGCTTAAAGATTAACTTCTTCAAATGTGAACTATTATGGGTGAGGCTGGAGGGTCACGATTTGGAATCTCTAGAAGACTTAAGAGGTGCAAAGTGGATTGTTGTCTTCCTACTACCTTGGCCTCCCTCTATGTGTGATTGTGCTTGAGGAATCCAATTGCTGAGAGAATGAAGAAGAAGCTCTCCACTAGGAAATCTAGATATTTCCACGATGGAGAGAGAATAACTCCTAAAAAGGCAATGCCGCGAATCTCCTGGTATTCTTCATATCCCTCTTCGGGTGTCCAGTGGCAGTTTTGATGTGCTAGGAATGATCAGAATCTGAAATCCTCTGGCATGGTAAGGAAGAAAAGAAAAAGAAAAAGCAGGAAGAATCAGAATTCCTCTGGCATGATCAGAATCTGAATTCCTCTGGCATGGTAAGGAAGAAAAGAAAAGGAAAAGGAAAGAAAAAAAATATTCTGGAATGCAATTCAATTTGCAAGCCAAAAGAGGATGACAATCTAGGCATTAGACCTTTAAACCAAATGAACCAAAATCCTTTCAGGTAAACGGTTATGGACACTAGGTGATGAGCCAATGGGGATATGGAAGGAAGTCCTTATAACACAATGGGGGTACGGGTGTGTGGTGGTGGTGGAGTGGGAAGCGGGGATGGTTAGGACCTTCAAGAGGCTTCTAATTGCCAATTCAGAGGGTAGCAAGGAGTCAAATCAGTCCTGGAACACTTCAAGCAAAATATCCAATTTCAGGTTGGAGATGGACCATACATGCTTCTCTGATTGGACATGGGCAGGGTATCCAAATCTGTTCCATTACACCCTAAATCAAAGAGAATTTCATTTAAGGATTTCTTTCGACATGCTAGTTTTTGTTTGGAGGTATTCTTTAGGAATTTCTCTCAATTTGATTCTCTCCATCTCTCTCATTTTTGTCTATTTTTGTTAGATTAAATTAGTCGTTGATTTCTCTATAGCTTTTTTATTTCTTTCCTCATTAAGTCCCCGGTTGCCTAATTCCTTGTGGGGTTAAATGGAAAGGGAGTATGAAAGAGGTAAGAAGTAAAGGGTCTTTAAAGGTGGCATTGAACCTTTTTTTTTTTTAATGGCTAAGGCAGCATGATTAGAGTCATTAGACATAACAATAGACATTCTAAATTCAATATTTTCTTTTACAAAGTAAATAGGTAGTATTTTAGTTAGTTCATTCCTAATTTATTTAATTTTTTTTATTTTAAAACTTTTTTCATTCTAATTTTATGGTTTTTTTAAACAAAATGAATGGAACAGAATGTCGAAGCTATTGAAAATCTTATACCATGGAGACCAATCAAAAGGGGGTTCAAATCAAAATTGGCAACTATGGACTAAGAAACAACATGTATGAGCTGGCTCCAGCACTTAAACTGAGTATTGCATGATTGGCACATGGGGGAATGTGAAGCTGTGTGGACTAAGACACTGCTGGCCAAGTGGGGAAATGATAAAACAAGAAGTAGGTGCATGAAGGTGACATATATGAGCGGTAGCCAAGCAGGTGCATCATGCACGTAGCCAAGTTGTGTGGCCTAACTGCCTAAGACACTCCCAGTCAAATGCATGTAGGTGCTTCAACATCCATTTCTTTCATTTTTTTTCCCCATTGGCTTCCTAAAATGTGAAATGAACTGAAAAGTAATATAGAGTAGAAAGAGTAATCTCAAAGCACAACTAGAGCTCAGGCATATATGCACACAAATATAATCATGATTGTGATTCTTTAAGATGATCAATCTTAAATGAATAAATAAAAATCCACAAAACTTCATTAATCATGTTCGATTCTGAAGAACTCACTCGATTGCAGATGAAGGCTTGTCATTCTCCTCGTACAAAGCAACAAGAACTACATGAAATTTTACACAAAAAAAAAGAGATAATTGATGAGTTGCATGAAATGAGACAAATTATTACAATATTTCATCCACCACAATAGACAGAAAACCTTTAGTAAGAGCATCAAGCACTCCACTGGATTCTAGATACTTCCTAAATGCCTCCTTCTTCGTTTCCTTTTCCTGTGTACAACAGAACCTATATCAGCACATGTAATGAAATAATATACATGTAATGAAATAATACCAGATATTAAACATTTATACAGAAGTTTAAAAAAGATCCATAATGAGAGTAAGAAGAATGTACACCCAACAAATTAACTACGTATTTGGAAGTTTATTCACAGAAATAATATGATACATGCAGGTATGAATTTGCTTCAGTGAATGGGGGAAAACTGACAAGCCGTCAATTCACTCTTATCTGTAAAGGGCCAAGTAAGCCATGTAGATCCTTAGCTGTGAGTTACTGTGACATAAGTCACAGCACTTTGTCACAATTGCATTTGCAATACAAGAAGGTTCACAAAAAGGAAAAAAATAACCAACAAAAATAAAAACAAGATCCCACATAGACACTAAAAGATATCTTCCATCACAAAGATCTGCAATACCCTGAATATATTCAACAAAATGCAGATCAAAGAAACGAGGAAGATGAAAAAAAAAAAAAAGAGCCTAAGAAAGGGTTAAAACTACATTCAAGGAAAAGGAGGAAGAGAATTGGGGATTTGAGCTTCCATCAAAACTCCACATTCCAGAAAGAAGAAGGAAAAAAATCAACAATTCACCAAAAACAGCAATCGATAGAAAGATTCATTAACTACACAAATCAAAAGGGAACACAAAGTACACTTCCACCATGAGACCCTATGCATAGTAAATGCCACATACAACCAAAACAAGCAAAGGAAAAAATCAAGCAGATATTAAACACCTTGAATTCATATATTCAAAAAAGACCCCAGATCACAAAAACAGAAAAAGTGAAAGAAAAAGGCATTAGGAAGTGTTTCATCAACATTAAAGGAAAAGGGAAAGGGTAAAGGAGAAAGCAAGCAAAGGCAAATCTGATAGCAGTTGCTAATGGAATGTAAGGAAGTAGAACACCTTGAATTCATGTACAACAAACCCAGATCACAAAACCTGAGAAAAAAATTTGAAAAAAAGGGACCCAGGGAAGAGTTCCATCTACATTCTAAGAAAAATGGGATGTATTCAACAAAACCCAGATCACAAAAATGGAAAAAAAAAATGAAAGAAAAAAAAAAGGACCTAAGGAAGTGTTTCATCAACATTCAAGGAAAAGGGAAAAGGGTTTGGAAAAAGCAAGGAAAAAGATCAGATAACAGCTGCCAATGTAATGAAAGTCAGTAGGAGAGAAGGAGTTTGTGAAGAGGGGACTTACCATCTTTATGCATGTATCAAAATCCACCAGAGAGGATATGGAATGAGAATTTTTTTTCTGAAGGGTTAGTAGAGATTGAGAAGGAGATGCAGTTTTTACACTTTGTTGGAGATGGGGTTAGGTGAAGAAGGTTTTTGTTGGGGAATCATCCATCAGAAGAGCTGGGGAAGCAGCAAAGGGAGGCAAAAAAAATGGGGGTGGAATTAAAATCTCAAATAAAAAAGGTGTTGAGAGTTGAGACTTGATTCTCTCTTTCACTATGCTCTTTAAACAGGCCAACCGTCCGTCCAAGCCATTCCATTTCATTTGTATCACGTGCCTCCTGTGCCTGTGTAATGGGAAATTGCTTGTGGGGTTTGGGTGAGGAGAGGATTTCTTGATAAAAGAACAAAAAGAAAAATTATTCTGTTTTCCAATGCAGTACCTTGTTTGTTATTTGTAGGGGATTTAAAGGAAAAAACTTTCATAAACAGAGTATTATTGTAATTGGTCCTAGTAAAAAAAATCACACTAATTGGGCCTTAAATCCACGTTTTTCTTTTTTTTTTGTCTTTTAGCGCAATAGTAGATATCGACTATCCCTGTGTACCGAAACCCCTTTATTTCCATTCGTCTTCATCTTTTTCCCATTTTCCCCTTTCATCTCTTCCTCTCTCTCTCTCTCTCTCTCTCTCTCTCTCTCTCTCTTATTCTCTCTTGTTCTCTCTTGCTTTCTGCAACTGATCTCAAATCACAATCTTTGTAAAAAATGAATAAGGAAAGAGAAAGCTGGTGGGTGTGTGCAGATGAGATGCACGGAGATGGAGGTGTGCGCAGGGGTTGTGTGGGCGGAGTGCAGCAGTGAAGGAAGGGGAAAAGAGAAAAGAATAAGAGGAAAGAAAGAGAAAAAAAAAAGGAAAGAGAGGGAGAAGAAAGAAATAAATAAAGGACGTATGCATTGGCATGGAGTGCAGTGGGTGGCAAAGGGCAGTGCAGGGAGAAAGGAGAAGAATAGGGGGAGAGGGGGAAGGAAGAAAGAAAGAAAGGAAAATGAGGAGAGCCATCTCGGTGGGTTATGCAGGTGGGTGTGTGATGCCAGCTTTGGTAGCTTAGCAGATGCAAAATGGGTGTTTGATAAAATTATCAACCGGTATCTCTCCATTTGGAATTCAGCCATTATCGCATATTTTAGAGCTGGATATTTCTATGAGGTTCTACGGCTTTATTCGACTTTGAAAGAGCGAGGAATTAGAGTAGACAATTCGGCGATTAACTTTGCTCTGAAGAGCTGTATTAAACTCCAGAGTGTGGAATTTGGAAGAGCAATTCATGGGGATTGTGTCAACCCTAATGCTAAATGTTGATCGGTTTGTGGGTTCATCTCTTGTGGGGTTGTACTCCAAATGTGCGGTCTGCATTGAGGATGCACGGCGTGTGTTTGATGAAATGACTGATAGGGATGTTGTTGCTTATACATCCATGGTTACTAGCTATTCACAATTATTAGATTGTCGTGCTATGGAGGCTTTTGGAATTGCGTGTGACATGCAAAAAGAAGGTGTTGATCCTAATCAGGTGACTCTAGTGAGCTTGCTCCAAGTGGCGTCACAGTTATAAGCACTACTAGAAAGTAAATCCATTCATGCACATGCAATTCGAAGAGGCTGTGACCATGATGATGAAATTCTTGAGACAAGCCTCATCGACAGTATATGAAATGCGATGCTCCCCACATGGATTAGTTGACGAGGCTTTTGAAATATTTGGTGGACTGGTTGAAACGGGTATAAGACCAAACCCTGTAACAATGCTTAGCATGCTTTCTGCGACTGCTGATCTAACAGACATAAGAAAGGGCAGGTGTATCCATGGTTACATATTGAGACATGGATTTGAAATGGTTGTTGAGGTTGTAAATCAGATTCTAAACATGTATGTGAAGTGCAACAAAATTGATAATGCAAAGGAGGTGTTCAACAGAATAATAAATAAAGACTTAGTGTCTTGGACATCAATTATGATGGGTTATGTACATCATGGGCTCGTAGATGAAGCTCTAGCTATATTTTATTTAATGCGAGGAGCAGGAGAAGAACCTGATTCGGTCACTCTTATATGTTTGCTTCAGGCCTTTTCTCTATACAGGTTGATGTAATTTTCTTAGCTGGTTAGTAGAAGTTTTGGAAAGGTTTTTTGGGCAGTAGACGGAGAGGCCAAATATAGATACTTACTTTCTTTACTTCGTAATTGAAATTGTGGAACTTGTGGGCAGTGGTTATGGAACTTCTATGGTTTTGGGCAGTTGGATTTATGTTATGGAACTTCATGTACCATTATTTGAAATTGAATGGTTTGTTAATGTATGATTGTTAATTGAATGTGTGAATGGAATGTACCAATATATTTAGAACAATGTTTAGTACAATGGAATGTACTATTGTCTAATTTGTTTAACATGACCAATAGTCGAGATCGACTATTTAACTGAAGCCTAAAAAACGCAGTCATAGTCGATATTGACTATTTAGTTGAAACATAAAAAACACAGTCATAGTCGATATCGACTATTGTCCTGGTCGATATCGACTACTTAGCTGAAACATAAAAAATATAGTCATAGTTGATATCGACTATGTTATAATACTATAACTTACTAGCTCTAGATGAGGTTAGCTAATCATTTTCAATAATAAAAGTGAAAAAAATAAAAACATCAATAACGGGACAATACAAACAACCATTTTATTATCATAGATAAGTTCTCAACAGCATATAACCCCAAAAAAATGGGCGATCCTTATAAAAGGGAAAAGTATGTTTAGCGCTTGTGATAACATATACAATTCCACAACTAATAATAAACCCATCAACATATATACATTCACAATAAATAACCATTATAAGACACCAGTGATAACATATATCAAAGACAGATTCCCAAAAAACCTTTTCAAGTTCCCCAACCACACTGCACAAGAGTTTTCTTTCACAAAGGAGAGGAAAAAAACAAAACAGAAGTCTTCATGCTCACAAGGCCTCTCCGTCTACTGCCCAAACACTTCCTTGCTTACTCCTCTTAACCAACTAATAACAAGGTGATCAATGTAATGGATGTCGAACTATAAAAATGTGATGGGACGACAATGAACACAATGCTCCGCGAATGCAACAGCGAATACTCCGCAGTCATTACAATTGTCTTGATGAGGAATGTCTTCCTTGATCAGTATAGGCCACAAAAATGGATCCGTCCAACCACAATGCATATACATTGCGTTCAACTACCCGATCTGCAACAATGTCAAAATGGGGGGACAACTGTTATCATAGGTGATGTCGACAACTTTGTTAATGAGTGTTCTTTAGGATCAACTCCATAGACAATGTCTTCATGAACCTGCAAAATATCAAATGTGTTAGTTGGCCAATTAATAATCTAAGCCCATCTTACCCATCTAGCGCACAAAAATGAAAAGAAAAGACAAGAGAATGTGAGATTAGACACCCCTTTATAGTATGCTCAGAAAAGAGGGTCTTGTCCATCCTAATCTGTTTCTGAATGTTGTGGTTGCCTTGGGCCAGTATCAATGTATCATATATGCTTGAAGCATGGCCAATGTCGGACTCTGCTTCATTGTTCTTCTCCACCATTTTCCTTAGCATCAGTAAGATCAGCTATGATTCCACAAACAATACTAGAAACACATGCTCCAAAATTTTCACTTCTAAAGAAAGCATCTAAATCTAGATATTGCACATAAACAAACATAATAAATATGTATATCCGCACCATTTCTCCCTAAACTTCAATTGAACACCATAAAAAACAGCAAAACCAGAATACCTTTGCTGCAGAACTGTTGCAAAATCCAATTACGGTGACAAGTAAACTAAAAAACACGGTGTCAAACACCAAAATACCTTTGAATTCTGTGTAAGCAATTTGACTTTCATTTAATTTATTTGGAAGCGTTGATATTTTATCATATGCACTCATGGCGACTTAAATATTTTGTCATTCAGAACATTCATCTTGTTAACCAGATCACTGGTAGTTATATCTCCAAAATACATACTCTTTAAGTGCATTGACTAGCTTTTCATGTGATTGGCTAAGATTGTCTGATCAAATTGATATTGGAAAATCTTTTGGGAAATGGCTAAAAAGTGGATAAATTATTTGGAAGTTGTCTTAATGGTGAGCTATAACTGTCTTTAGAGTTTTAGGGATGGGCAAGGGCAAGTTTAAGTTGGCCAATGGTGGACAACAGGAGAAGCCCTCCATGTCTTACTATCAAAGTGTTGTATTGAATTAACATTAAGAGAATCATTTTGGAAGCTGTCTTAATTAAGAGAATCATTTTGGAAGCTGTCTTAAAAATATGATGCCTATTACTGTTTTAATGAGTATGAAGGAAATGTGAATGTTGTCTGTTTCATTTTCACTGAACAACAGAAAGCCAACCTCACAAGCAGCCTATATTGAACAAATAAAAGATGAATCATTCTATAAGCAGAAATCGGTCTATGTTGGTTTGGGTTCCGGAAGTCGATTGTCGGGATCGGAGAATGAGACCAGAAAAGGGTGTGGCTGTTGTGACCAGAAATGGAGGACTGGTTTGGCCACCGTGAACGGAGAAGAAGACCATTCATCTGTCTTGGATTGCGACGCAGAAGATGAACCAGAGAAATCTGATTTGATCGAAGAAGATGAGAAACTCAGAGGATCTGGGCTTGCAAATTTGATCTGGTCTTCGCCTGTTCCTTTCTTTTTTTCTTCATTCCCCCTCTTCTGCTTCTTTCTCCCTACATTGCCCTTTGCCACCCACTGCACTCCACGCCGACGCACACCTCCATCTCCGTGCATCTCATCTTCACACACCCACCGGCTTTCTATTTCCTTCTTCCTCCTTCTCAAAGATTGTGATTTGAGATCAGTTACAGAGAGCAAGAGAGAACAAGAGAGAGAGGAAGAGATGAAAGGGGAAAAGATGAAGAAGACGAATGGGGAATAAAGGGGTTTCGGTCTTTAGTATAGATACAGGGATAGTCGATATCGACTATCGCGCTAAAAGACCAAAAAAAAAAAGAAAACGTGGATTTAGGGCCCAATCAGTGTGATCTTTTTTACTGGGGCCAATTGCAATAATATTCTGTTTATGAGGGTTTTTCCCGTTAAATCCCATATCTGTGAAAGAAAATATCAAAATGCAAGTGTTAGTTACCATTTAAATAATGCACCCAAAAATGTTACGTTTGAGAATCATCCACCTGTAGTAGCTGCAACGGCCCTATGGGTGTCCTGCAGGACTTACTGTCCTCGTCTTAGCCTCTGTCGTCTCATGGCCCCACCAAGTTGCCTTTGCTAACATTCTATAAAGATTTGCAAGGCATGTGGGTGCCCATGCATAAGGCTTGAATTCTTTAAACAATTCAAGCAGATAAGCGGGCCTTCTCGCACCAAAAGTCTACGTGAAGATCTGCCCGGCCACAAAAAAAAATAGATATGCCCGGGTGGCTCTTATCTCATCATATTTGATTTTCTTCTTTTTCTTATCCTGCCAGGCGGAAGGTTTGCAGTTGTCTTCAAGCCACTTAAATTTTATTGTTATGCCAACATAGTCTAGCTTCTTCTGTGGCGTGATCCCAAGCAACTCACGACAAACCGGCTCTACAAATCTACTGGGGAAAGTTCGTCCGGTTACAACCGGGCCATCCACCGGCAAGCCATAGATATAAGCAACGTCTTCGAGTGTTATAGTTGCTTCCCCGGATGGCAAATGGAATGAATTTGTTTCTGGGCGCTACCTTTCAATCAAAGCTGTTATTAAGGCATGGTCTATGACCATACGATCTATACCAGCCAAGTGGTGTAGACCTGTCTGCCGTACATATTGTTTTTGAACATTTGTAAGCACCCATATATCTTTATCGAGGTTTGTTGGGATGCATCTCATCCGTCCGAGTTCCTTGTATAAACAACAACTATTGAGGTGACCCCATACAATAGAACAAAATAAATAAATTGCAATTTTAAATTCCAAAAGGGTCTAATTTCGGTATACCTATCCGTGGCCAATACCCTCCGAGATATGATTGTTTTGGTTTAAGAGGAGTATGTTCGGAGTTTCAACGGGTTTCTCTTCATTGACCTGCAAAATATCAAGGATTTTTTTAGACAATTAATCTGGAATTGGCGGCATTGAAGATCATTGATTCCACCAGGTGAGGAAAAACTCAATTTTCATGGTAGTGTGTGTGAACAAATGGAATTACAGGTATTGGCGAGATTATCTTGTCTCATAATGACTATGTAGCCTGTTGTCGCTTCCATAATGCACCCCTTACAATGGCCATTCTTATAACCAACAAAGGCTTTCTAATCCAAGCTATAGTACATTACAACATCTTTTCTCTTGAACTACATTCCATGATCAATGCTAGAGTACAGATTAGTTAGCTAACGAGAGACATTTGTTTCTAACATGGTATTTATAGCATTTGACAATTACATACATGACCTCCTGTCCTCGTTTAACCTCCCTCCCTACCTAAGGCCATCTACAATTATTCTATGCCTCTCACTCTCCCTCCATCCCTTGGAATATCACCTGTACTATTCGCCTAATATATACGCTTGCACATAATTCGTTACACACGCAAACGCAAAAGAAAGAAGAAATCATATTACTCTGTAGTTGAAAAAGGATGTGGGTTGCATTGAACGGACTACATAAGAGGTTTTGGTCATAAGGATTCCAAATGTTCAATTACGAAAAAAAAAATAACAGTGGATAATCCCGGGGATAATCCCGCTCTTGAACTCTAGAACCTTCTATCTTGAATATTGGCGATGATAAAAAGTTACATAGAAGCATAGATAGGTTAACAGATTTACCAATGCAGCCCATCTTGTTATAGCATCTGAATTTGGACTATCACAGAAAATTGTAGGGAATGTATGGCCCTATCTGCATTGTTATCACTGGAGGCATCCAATAGTTTTACATTCCTTTTAGTTTGAAAATGAACTGACAATTTATTTTCTTTTAACAGCATCTTATCAAGTTGTCAGTCGAGGGTTTAAAACCAACAAATCACTAGTAGTTTTGAATGACAACATATCCATGTGGGGCCACATTGCATCAACTGTTTGTATCACCAAACAGTCGACTGCACGTATATATCTTCCAGAACATTCAAGTTTGTTTGTCCTTGGGTGAAGGGTCATATACTTCCTCTTTGTATGTGAAAGATTATCAATCGAATGAGGTGTTCATGGGAAGACGAAAGCTTCAGGTGTTTACTGTTTACGTTGGATTGGAATTATTCAAAAGGGTTCGGGATGTTTGGAGGCTTGTGAAGATGTCTACCTCTTCTTTAATTTAAGGACAACTGTTGGAAATATGCTCTCCTTTCCCTTCCCATACCACAATATAGTACTCTCTCTAGAATGCCCACATATTACTCTCTCTGGATTGCCCACATATTATAATACCACATTATATCACTCTCTATGGAGTGACCATTAACAAACCACCACATCTAACTAGAGTGCTCACGTACACAAAAGCAAATAAAGACAACAATTGAACAACTATATGTAACTTGCTTGTTTGGGCACAGAACATTCATGACAAAGAATAAACCACCATATCTAACCTTTGGTGCACATAGTAGTACATTGTGATGGAGAAGAGTTTCGGTCCATTAAAAAAGTATGAGACAAAAACTATAATTAGAGGAACTAATTACCCCTTATGTAGTAATGATAATAGATACATAGTCTTTCTTTAATTCATAATGCAGTTGGGTTTCAAGTAAATAAGGAGGAAAAACATATATCCAATGCATGTTAAGAGAAGTGATATGTGGTTTAGAATTTTCAGTGATTGTGTCTAATTAGCAGTTCCTTTAGATGAGTAAACTGCACTTGCTACATTTGCTTCTTAGAGGAGGATAAAATCACTGAATAGAAAAAGCATTAACCATATAAATCAAACAAGCAAAATTTCATCCTCAGACCAAAGAGAGCTGGTTACTTCTAGTTTGTTGTTGGGTATCTTGTCGGTAATTTCAGAAAACCCAGTACTTTGCCACGAACATGTAACTTGGTTAATGTCATAAACAGGATGAAAAAATAACTTCCGCAAACGGCAGTGCTCATAGTCGAATAATCCCTTCTAAATGGGCAAACTAGAAAGTTTAAAAGAAGATTACAAGTCTTTCCCTTTCGAACGATCAAAACCATCAAAAAATGCTAACTCCCTTCTAAATTTAGGGCACAAAAACGAGAAGAACAGAAAATACCTCCATTTACGTCAAAAAGTGGAGAATGTTTGAGGAGTTGGCGCGAATCTTTCTCTGGGACCACCGCCTGGGACCACCGTCGAGAGGATAAAAGGGAAAAGGTGATGAAGACAGAGTGAGAAAGGGAAAAGGTGATGAAGACAGAGTGAGAAAAAAGGGTGTTTCCTTTTGTATAAAGACTGGATAGTCTATATCGACTATTATAAAAATAGATTAAAAAAAAATGCAAGTGGCCCATGGGAGTCGGTGGGACCACTTCTGTCTGCCAGGTTTTATTGGGTCTAAATTTATGAAATGCCCATGTAGGAGGGTTTTTCCCGTTAAATCCCCTTATTTGTATCTTGTAAAAAAGGGGTAAAAAGAAAACTGATTTTTCCCGATAAAGAAGATTCTCATATGGCAAAGGTAAAATGCAAAATTATTCTCTCACATAGAAACAAATTAAATCTAAACAAGTTTTGAGCATAGTTGTTTACAGGAGGATTCCTCAATGCCCCTAAAATAAGGATTCCTCGTTAAAGATTTATATGGTGGAGGATTTCACATCAATTTCAGTGCAAAGTGTAGCATATAGCTGATAATGCAATTTTATGGAAGTGAATATTTTCAAATTTAAGTGGGGAGGTCGGACTCGAAGATCCTCACATAAATCTCATTAGTCCAAATTCTCATAGATTTACAATTATCAAAAGCGAATTTTCTACATCTTTATGGAAAAGCTGAAATCTTTTTTCTGATGATTTATTTGCCACATGTGACCATAAAATTGGCTGATTTAGTGTGTTACAGAGTGACAAAAGTCACAAAATAATGATTTTTTGTGTGAGGTTATGAAAAGTTATTTTCCATGTCAAGGGGTTGAAATTGTTTTTTTTATTCCACTCAAGAGAGGGAGAAAGTGTGTGGAAGGAAGTAATTCTATAGACATTACACAAACATATGCCCAAATAATGGCATTTTTCACTCCAAAACATGTGATAGACACCTGCATTTAGTCTTGTAGGTGTTGGATATTAAGTAAAACTAAAATATAAAAAATTAGGTATGTGTTTTGAGACTAATTGTTCAAATAGGGAATTCAATTCCTAGAAAAATTCCTTTCCATCAAAGGGCTATCAAATAGTCTCTTCTTTCGATGATAATCATAGAGTGCTGCCAAATTGTCTAATCTAATTTCATAAAATGTACCATAGATAAAGTTCCTATTCATCACTGGATGGAGAGAAATTTTATAAAGTATGGAAATTTATTACAGAATGCTCTAAATTTTAGAATTCTGATTGCTTTTTTTATATTAGCATCTAAGGAATTACATGGTTGATATTTTAGGAACTCCTTGATATTATTGCTATCAAACAAGCCAAAAATGGTAAGTGCCCTGACTAATCTGCCAAAGGATGTCCTTGTAGATTATGAAAATTTTGCAAGTACATGTTTTCTAGAGTTATAGGCCCTGGGAATATTCCTGGGCACTGACTGCATAAAATAGTACTACAAATATAATATAATATGGTAGCATCTCTTATTCACATGTAACAACTAGTTGACCGAAGGCCATTTGTAAATGGGGGTAGCTGTAATTCTTCGTCCAAGAGATGGACAGATGTTAGAAAAGGTTGACTTGTTGGTCCAGTGACAAATCACTCAATTCTCACCAAAAGAGACACTAATGGTTGTAGGAAATGTTCACCTTTTTATTTCTTTTTATTTTAGCTTCTTTAATGGAAAAGTTTGTCTAAAATCCTTACAAGTTCAACATGGAACAAACAAACAGGCCTTGACAAGGATAAAAGTAAGTTTTTATTTTATAATTTAGAGCTTATTTACATATTAAAGTATTGAGTAAACCTCTTATTGTACTTTTTTATTTTAGAGCTTATTTATGAATTAAAACTTTAGCTTTAAATAAATAAATAAAAACTAAGGGAACATTTTTTTTAAAAACTTTTTTTAAATAAAGTGAATGGAGGTAAACAATATAAGATTTACAAGTGTTTCGAATGAAAATGACTTTATAATTCTTTTAAAATGACATAAATAACGAGTTCTATATTTTAATTTATGTACCATGGGTTGCCCCGAAATATCTTATGAAATAAGAATGTTTTCTTTATAATTTCACCAAACAAATTAATTATAAATTAAAATTTAAGATTAGAGCTTTTATTTTAAACCTTAATCTAATTAGCTCTTATTAATTAGATAAAAGCTTCCAAATGACCCATTAGCTTAGAAATTCATTTAAAGTAAATTTGACATGATAATGTGAAAGATGATTAAGTCTAAGTTTAATCATGCTTAAATAACAAAATGCCCCCATGCTTAGCACGGGCAATAGAATTCATAAAAAAAATAACTTTATGTTATGATATAAGTAAAAAAAGTGATTTTGATATAATATGTTTATATTATATAAAATCTAAAATAGAAATATTTCTTAAAAAAAAAAACTTATAGGCTTAGAATTATAATCACTTATAGGAAGGATGTTATGTTCTATGCCTCAATCGTGAAATACGGAACAATTATCGAATATAATATGAAATTAAGATAATCTTAATGACAAACACTTATATTTTGGGTTCTATGGAGATGATATTACGAAAACTATTTGAGCAGATCCTAGTTTGCACATTTTTTTTTATTATTTCATATTGGATCTTTTTATCAATATTGTCAAAAATAGAATATTTTTTTAATTATGTGTCTATATATAGAAATATAAATAACCATACATCCTAGGTGCTAAAAGTGTGTTAGTTGTGTTCTCATCGCCGTATCAGTAATACTATTGTTATAAGATATTTTCTATAAATATTGTATTAAATGGTGAAATGAAGAATAGAAAGAGGAGTTATGATTCTTGTAGAAATTGTTGAAAGGAGATGAGGGGACAAATAATAGACACGGTTTCAAGGACTTAAATGGGGTCAAAATCAATTTGGTATTCAATTTGGTTGATTTTTCAATCGGAGTCGGCCGCTTTCATATATTATAATGTCATAAGTTAGAATTAGTCTAGACGCAATAAACAACATCATCTTTTTATTGTAAAATACATAGAAAATTTGATCCACCAATTCTAAATTAACCTATGATTATGAGTAAAGGTAGTCTTGGCGCATTTGGATCACTCCAGTAAACTTATGCAATGGGGCAATGTTCTCGTGCCGTACTTCAAGCAGACTGCATATAACCAACATGTAGTTATGCTCATGCGGCGCACTTAAAATGCCTTATTATTAGTGGGGTGGGGCCGTGGGGGCACATGAAAAGGTCTCCTTATGGCTAATAACTAAAAAAAAAAATAGTAAGATGATCCCAACCATTGATTTGTTTAGAAATATAATTCTATTAAAAAAAAGGGAAAATGAGAGGTGAGGAACCTCCCTATGAGTCGGGAAAATCCCATTGCAAAACAAAAAAAAAATTAACATTACTTTGTCCATTACCATATCAGCACTCAGCACCATTTAAAGTCCTAAAAATATGGGCAAAATGGGCCGGCGAAAATATCCTAGCCCTTGATCTGAAAGCCATAAACTTTAGTGCTCGTTTAACTGTAGATTTCTTTGAGATTTGATCCAAAGGTAGATAAAAGTTTGATGGTAGTGAAATTGACCCTAGTATAAGATCATTTGGAAGGATGATGAAAGTGTGAAAAGGCCTCCACTGATTAAAGGTTGACCCAGGTGGACCCCACATAGCTGAACTGCAATAGCAGGAGAAAGTCAGAAACATCTCTCACTACTCTAATGCCGTTGGCTTCTTTTCTCATCACCATTCCTCTGGTTCAGAGGCCCAAGAGCCTATAAATAAAACCTCTCCTCTAAATTTAACCCATACGTCGCTCCCCCAAAAACGCTATCGTCCTCTCTCTCTTTCTCTCGAACAGGTAAAGCAAAACTCTCTCTCTCTGACTCTCTCTATCTCTCTCTCAAGAATGATTCTTTTTTCATGTTGGGATTTGAAAAGTAATGAAAAGGGGTTCTTGTTGATTGATTTTGAATGTGGGGTTTGGGGTTCATTCTGAAATTAGGGTTCTGAATTATCTTCCTTGTTCCATGTTTTCCATGTATGCATGTATTGTAACTTGAGTTTTGTACTTGTGATATGTTTTTACTGCTTCCAATACTTCACGAATTTCATGACCCCCCAAAAAACCCTAATTTCTTTGGGCCTAGTCCTCTTGTTTTGGAGGTATTTGTTTCATTTGTTTCATCTCCCTCATTCAATGATTTTATTTTTGCGGTGAAGTGAAAAAACGGGTGAAGTGAAAATTGGGGGATTGGAAAAACTAAACATCTCTACAATCTAGTTTTTTTTTTTTTTTTCTATATATCTATTTTTGGGTGCAAATTTTTGTATTTTATTAAAAAAAGATTTAGGGAAGAAAGTAGAACAACAATGCCAAAGAGATGAGATGGGCACTTCCTATTGCAAATTTAATTTTATGGACTAGAAAGTGGAAATCATGGAATGCCGTGTCTATGGCACGGGCGTTTTATGGTTTCCTGTTTTAGGGAGTCGCGGGTTCAGCCAATCACATTTATGGGAAAATCCCACTGATCAGTACAAAGCTTTGGTCAGGTTCTGGCCACCGAATGTGTTGTGTAGTATGATGTGGCTTTTACTTTGTAAATATAATTTGGATAATCTGGGTTGGAGAATGTCAGGTCAGGATTACAGAGCTTCTTGTTTATGGAAATTTTTTTTTTTTTTGAAGAATGATTTTGATCTGTGGATTCGCTTCACGGTTAATGATGGTCAATGGGTGAAATTCTGAAATGATGGATGGTGTGAGTAAATGGTGTTGCACGATCAATTCTCTAGTTTGTATTTTTTGGGTTGCGGGCATCAGGCTTTTGTTGCTAAGAATTTATGTTTTTTAGGTGGAGTTGTTGTTTAGGGTTTCTCTTTCTAGAGGAACTTATTGGATAGAGAAGTTCTTGACTTTGCTAGAATGCTTGGAATGCTAGAGAAAGTTTATATGTCCATTGGCGAATCTAATGTCAGATTATGGAAGCTAGATGTTAAAGGTAAATGTTCTGTTAAGTCTTTTTAGAATGTTTTGGTTGACAAAAATCCTTTAGTTGATGGGTGGGAAAGCTTCTGGAATCCTACTGTCCTCCCTAGAATGTTGGCTTTTTTGTTGGGAAGCGAAGCATCATGAAATTCTTACTATAGATAAGTTGAGAAGAAGAAATCATGTTCTTATTAATGGTTGTCGCATGAGCTTTAAAGATGAGGAAATGTTGCATCATATGTTGATTAATTGTCAATTTTCTTAGAGTTTGGATGGCAGTTGTTAATATGTTTGAAATGGAGTGGGTCATGCCAAGGACAATCAAAGATCTTTTTCTTCAATGGCGTGTGGGGTGTAAGTTTGTTCGGATCAATATTTTATGGAAGTCAGTGTTTTATGCTACCATGTGGAAGTGGAAGATTTGGTGTGAAAGGAATAGAATAACAGTATTTTTAGAAATCAAAATCAAGGAGGGGAGGTCGTTGAATCCATTGTTTAGATAGTGTCAGAATGGGTGTGTAGGAGAAATGAGTTTTAACGTAGTTTCCTTGGACAAGGACAGTTAGTTTTAATAGGGGTTGGTGGCTTCCTTAAGCTAAAATTTGATGGAAGGTATTTACATTTTACACTCTATTTGTAGAGGTGGCATTGGAGGTGCCATTAGAGATTGTAATGGCAATGTTGTTAGGAACTGCTCTAGGCCTTTGGACTCCTCGGACGCAAATGAAGCAGTAGTTTTGGCTCTTCCAATTGGTTTCCGGAGTTGTTGATATTGGGTAGATATAAGGCTATTCTTGAAGATGATTCTTTTTCGGTTATTCAGTGGGGCTCAGGAATGTCCTCATCTTTGGAGGCTTGTAGATTGGGTGGAGGAGTGCAAGATACATTGTTCTAAAAACCAGAATCATATCACAAATTGCTCCAGGAGCTGAATCAAATTGTATCGTGAATTGTATTGCAAATCATGACATTTTTTATTTTAATTTTAAAAATGGAAAAAAAAACAGTCAATATATTCATAGTAACATAAATATAGCCAATTAAGATTTTGATACAATCATATGAATAACATCATTGACATATATTAATATACTACAAATGACATTTATGTATAAATACTTAAATATGTAAGATATCAACATTATTAGGAAAACTAAACCAGTTACAGTTTTTTATTTGATATCCTTAAATAAAAAATGATGATGATGATACAAACTAACAATTTAATATGGTTAGGATGTGTCTCGTGAAGTTAAAGAAGTGTTCATGAAGAAAATTTGAAAAGAAAGAAAGCAAAAAAAAAGGAATGTATGACAAACACATGTACAGGTCGTCATCATCATCATCAAAGCCTTGTCCCAACTATGTGACAAACACATGTACAAGTAAACGGTCCTTATTTATCTCTATAACCGCTTCAAAATCCCACTAATTTTTAAGATGTTTTGTTACTCACTAAAGAACCTCTTAAAAATGGGAACATTAAAAATAAAAATAAAAAGTAAAACATACTAAGATTAGTCACTTGGTTGTGGTTGTTCCCTCCTCCACTAATCTCATGAATTGTTAGATTCGATAAATCATGTATAAAAATTTAAGCTTCACACCTAAATCCTAAGATTAACCTATAAAGGGGATTCATGGTATAGGTACGAATCTTTTTCTTAGGACTCGATGCAAATCATAGGATTCCAGATACAAATTGTAGGATTTTAACAACAATGACAAGATATTTCATATTTCTCACTATAAAGAAATAAAAAAATGAACAACATCCCACTAGAAAGAAACAAATATGGATGATCTAGAGATCCCGTCGTTATTGGGGGAATTTGCTTCAGAATTAGCTGAATGGAGAGCATCTCTTAACTTGACCCTTCCAGACTCAACAAGAGATCAAATTTGGTTGATCTAATAAATCACTTGGTAGGTTAGAAATCTTAGTGTTCCTTTGCTTGGGAAATGCATTTGTTTTGGATTGTATTTTTCTTTACTGTATGAAAGGCAGTTATGATCTGCTACTTTTGAAAGCTTCATTTATGTGGCATGCCAATCTTCAGTTGATGGGATAATAATGATGATGATTCATTTGGCAAACCAAAAAAAATGTTCGTTCATTCACCTTGAAGCCATATGTATTCTTCTAGTAAGACTGCATGGACTCCTCCTGTTGATGTATACCTGTTTTGCATTGTATTGACTGCTCCAGGGAATCTGTGGAGAGTGAGTTTATTTGTCAACTTTTAAGTGTGTAGAATTATCATTTCAGTATAAGCAGCTTTTCAAACTTTAGTGGGCCAGTTTTCCCTTAATAATGTTAAAAATTTAGATTTCTTTAGAACTAGGGTATTTTTTTTGTCCGTGACTTCGAATACGCCTTTCATGTGAGGGATGCTTACAGCGTACTATCATCTGCTTGCCCAGCCACTTTGTAGTAAATCACTATCCGACTTCATCTACTCTTAACTGTTGTATTTTACAGGATTCTCTTTCTCTCTCTTTGAACTAGCAAAGGTATTTTTCCAGTACTATGGAGCCAGAGGTCATGGACGCGGATATTCTATTACCACCTGTTCTTAGTTTTAAGAGGATACAAATGTCCGAGAAGTATCCTAAAGGTCATGCTAGAGGTAGACACTGGAAACATTTAAAGCAGATCCTACAAGCTGAAAACTATCAGACTTATCCTGCAAATGAACCCAATTGTAAGTACTTATTGCTGTTTTTTTTTTTGTGATGTTTACCGTTCTCTCTATTAATTTCACAAATTGTTTAGTCCAAGTTGCGCAATTTAGTTTAGTTATAATTTGATGTAATCTTAATTCTCTTTAACTTGAAGCACCTTACACCTGTTTTCTACTTCATGTCAATCCCATTCGTTGCGCTGTCTTATTATGTTTGAGCCTTTTTTCACCAGGTAGCAAAAACCTCAATAGTAAAGAAAGTAATATAATAAACTGTTCTGTATAAAGCAGTATAGAAAATAGATCAGTAAACGCCCCTAAAAGAGACCCACCAAAAATGATTGAGGAGGAAGAGAGAGTCTATGAGCTAACTGCTCCTATCTACATATCTGCTGGTTTATTCCCTTTCTTTCTTTTTTATTGTATTTACTTTTGATAGGTATCTATCTGCACTTCTCATCTATCTGTGTGACACTTTCCTCGGGATAGACACTTCTCCTGCATCCCTCAACCGCGTGATATGCTTTCCATGGAATGGTGGGCACTCCCTTTTCACAAGCAGTCACAAACAATTTGAAAAACAGGATTACCTAACCTGGTTATTTATCGAACATTATAAATTTGGAAAGAACTTACAAACTTTCCCATCAATAAGAGGCTAAAATCTTTTTTTGAAGAACAGGATTGCCTAACCTGGTTATTTATCAAACAATTATAATTTGGAAAGAACTTACAAACTTTCCCATCAATAAGCGGCTAAAAACTTTTTTATTCAATTGGTAACATGACTCGAACAAGCAACCTTGTGGATACATAAGCACCTTCCAACCATGCTATGGGCTCTTGTCAGTTTTTCACAGAGGTCTAGATGCATGAAGTAAAAGTAAATAGAAACTGAAAGTACTCACTATTAGACCCGATAACTTAAATGATTGAGCCATACTCCAATACTGTCCCTCAAGCTCGAGTATTATACTAATGAATCATGTCCAGTTATTATTATAAAAATATCATGGCTGGTTAGTCCACAATAGATATTTCTTAATCCGTTCCTTGATTTTCTTCTAAACCATGGTATATTCACTTGCATATATCGCATTCACTGTCTTGAACTTCCTCTTTTCCAAGTACATGCCCCATCCAAATCTAACCTCCTCTTTTCCAACACCCTTTAACTTCCATTTTTAGGGTCTCTGTTTTTCGTTTGCTGATCTGGCCTAAGCTTATAGATACCCTTCTCTCCTTATTTAGTTCTCAACAAAACATATGAATGGTCATAATCTTTGTACTCAGATTTGCTTACAGCTTTCTTAGTTCCATTTTTTGCTAAGTTATACCTTTCTTTGTCTTTGGTCATTTATTGAATAGTGATTTGTCTCCCATAAACTGCCCATTTATGTGAGTTTTATGGCTAATTAGTTGTAATTCGTGTGTGTGTGGATGACAATAATAGCCTCCACATTTTTACTTTTGGTGAAAGTAACCTCATGACTTTTTGAGTTTTTTCAAGTACTAATGGTAAAAGTTTTGTTGTTTTTCCCTTTTCTTAAAGATTTGGTATTTTTCTTCTTTCAAGGAAGCCAACTGCAACTAAGAATTTCCTTTCAGAAGAGTCAGTTCAGTTTTTTTTTTTTTTTTAATTTGGGTGAGTTTCAATATCATCCTGAATCTTTTCCTTTATTTCAAAAAAAGGATCTAACAAATTGGTTATTTCGAAAAAGTCCAAACGCTTTTCAACTTTCTTTCAAAGAGGTTGTCTCCAGCGAAACAAGTTCACCATCGGTGGCTTTTTTAAAAGAATTTTTGAATGACAAAACTACTCCTCACCAACCCAACTTTCTCTTCTTCCCCCTTATAGACCTTCTCTGATGGACTCACAGTGATCCCTTGCTTCTGATATAAATTTACCACAAGGATGATGTTTTAATATGAACTTAAGGTTCTATACCTGACTTGTAATAAACAGAAACAACTATTCTTCTATGTCATCTGAAATTGATGTACAGGAGCTTCTAAGTGAGGGCAAAAGATATGGTATCATTCTCATTGAAGAAAATGCAGGGTCTAAATATTAGTATGGCACCACCATTTTGTCACGCATCCATATGCAAATTCTTGCATTGAAACTTCAATAGCTATGTGTCGGCAGTAAATGGGGTATGAAGAGGCACTTCAATTATTTCTTAGGATTTGCCCAATCATGTATGGAACTTCCCATACATGGATGATGCTTATGCTCTTAATATGGATATTTGAAGCTGGATGCTGTTCCTAATTCTACAATATCATTTACAATAGCCCTCCACTTGTCTGCAATGACTATTTGCTAATTTCCAAAACTCCATAAACATGTTTGAGATTTCTAGAAGCATGATCTAGAATAATAATTGAAATAGATTGAGGATCTTCATATAGGTTTCAATATATTTCTATTTTCTATGATGAAGTAACAGTTACACAGTAGCAACAATTTGTTTTCTGAATAGGTATGGACATGTAAGTAAAAAGAAAATAGAAGAAAAGGAAGGAGGGGAGAAAGGTGGGTTGGGGAAATGGGAAAACTATATTTCTATTATATGCTGCAAAGAGTAGTTCTGTCATACTAAAAAAAAACTTTTTTTAAAAAGTCGCCGGCAATGGATCATTTTGCCGGAGAGGACCTTTCCGAAAAGAAAGTTGGAAAACTTTTGAACTGTTTTGAAATAACCAATTTATAAGACTGTTTTGAAAAGTAGGAAAAAAGTTTAGGATGATTTTGAAATTTTCCCTTCTAATTTTGAAGTTCTTCTCTTCTTCAAAGAATGTTGGTATCTCATCTCCTTCCTGTTTAGCCTTTTTCCTGAATTTTTTAAATTTATTTGGGCTGTTTTCTCTTGATTTTTTTTTTTTTTTGGATGGCTGTTTTCTCTTGATTTCTTCTGTCATGAGTGAGAGAGAGAGACCTTTGAATGCTAATTGGCACATTTTGTATGAGCGGGACCATGGTTAAATGATCCACAACATTGACCTGATAGGCCCAGCACAACTTTCTCAATTTGCTAAACTGGTAAGGGAAAGAGTACTTGTTTTGAGCATGTTTCTAGCAAACAAACCAGCCCTACTAAAACTCCAACCAGAAGCTCCTACAAATATTAACTTATCGAACCATTCAAGGGCTTTGTCTGGTTATAGGCCAAGTTTGAGTGGCACAAGTGTGCACTTGTTGACTGGTGAGTGCCATCAAGTTTTTTAATGTACTTTTTGTTGTCAAAACTATGTTGGTTATGATGTGATCTGAAGCTTGTTAGGTTTAATGTATGAGTGCTCTAGTTGTCAACTATATATTTTTAATAATTCTTTTTCATCATGGTATATGATATTTAGAATATTATGTAAATATGTTAACTTTCATGTAAGAAATAGAAGCAGTGTTTGGCTACACATTTGTTGCAAGTCTCCAAGCAGTGGAAATAGGGGGAACATGTATAGTTTTTTTAAATTAAAGTGATGGGTTTTTTGTTGAAAGTAAAGTGATTCTTGTAAGAAAATTGCTGTGCAAATTTGGCCTTATAAATTCTAAATGTTTCCATTGTTATTTTGTTTTTTACCTCAGATATAAATATCGAGTCACCTCCTTCTATGTATCCGTCTAAGAAATTTTGTGATATAACTGGCTTTGAGGTACGTCATCTCTTTTTATCATTCTTAATGCATACTTATAGCTATTTCATTCTATAACATTTGCTTATATTGATGCTTCTTTCAATTGATTTTGCAACATGACTAATGGATAAAAAGGAAACGTGCAGTAACAATACTGGATTCCAATTTCCATGGCTTTTGTAGTCCAGTCTACTTTTTCGGTGAACATCTTCAAGTGTGGATTGCACTCACTGTGGGATCTGGCCTCCTTTTTTTCGGTGTTAGTGATGGAGAGGGGAGGGAGATGGCATACTTTTTTTGCAGAAAAAGTCACAAATCCGACCCCTCCATAGACTTCAATAAAATCAAGTCACGAGTTCTTGTTAATAATTTTCCACTGAAAACTCCTGTACCAAACATCAGATGCCTGATTTTTCCTTGTGCTCCATCGTTTAGCTGCTTTTCCATCTGGCTACCATTAATGGATATTTGAAACCAAAATTGCTTGTGGCTTCCACTCTTCCAGGCTCCAGCTATTATTCAGTTCCTTCACAGTTTTCATTGCTTAAACAGAACTTCACATTCTTCCATACTCATGGGCATCTTCCGTTGTGTGTGTGTTTTTAATTTGGTTTCTACGGAGAGTTGACGTGAAGACCCATATAAAAGGGTGAGGGATCAAGTGTTTCAGAACATTGACCGTACATTCCATGGTTCAACTAGGACGGGGCTTGCTGCCTCACCATTCAGGTCTCACCCCTCCTTTCTATCGGAAGCATCTAAAAAATGCATGAACCCACTCTCATCATCATCAACAAAGCTTTGTTCCCAGTATGTTGGGGTCGACTACATGAGTTTTGTTTCTCCATTCCAATCTATCATGAGCCAAATCCTTAGATAAGGTGCACCTGTTCATATCTATTTTTACTACCTCCATCTACGTTCTCTTCGACCTACCCCTTTCCCTTGGGGTGCATCAACATACCCTATGCGACTAGAAAATGTGCGCTACAATTGAAATTTCGAAATCTAATCTAATCATCCATTAATATTTTTTTGGCAGGCACCATACATGGATCCAAGGACTAGCCTCCGTTACGCACATGCCGATGTTTTCAAGCGTGTGAGATCACTTCCTAATGAGTATGTACAGAGATATCTATCTCTTAGAAATGCAGCGATTGTTTTAAAGTAGTGAACATTTTCGTTGCATCCTTTCGATGCATGTATATACATTCAAGTGTAGTATAATTTTTTGTCAAAACCTTCTACCCGGCTTTTTTGTTGACTGGTTGTTGGTATTTAATGTTTTACTTTTCTTTACCTAAACTAATTTTGTGCAATATGTTGTTTTGGCTATGGACTCCTAAGCCAAAATTGCTAGTTTTGAGCTATTCAAATTGCAGACTCTTGAAAGGTGTCACGCTGCTGTATTATATTACTTCATTTCATGGACCCTCTTTAGATTGAGTATGCTGGAGACAAACTACAAAAGACCTAACAGATGGGAGAAGGAAAGTGTAAGGTTTTTATTTAGGAATATCTATCACATCTAAGTGGACTGGTGGGCCCAGTGATGCACTATATAAAAATGTGGGTTCATATTTTTAAAATCTTTAGAACATCATCTCCATTGGATTTTGCTGCTGGCTCAGCAATGCGACGTTTCACAGTGCTTTTAATCAAACAATTGGCAATGTCCAATGGTGATAAGTTTTGGTACATAGCTGTTGTGCTGACCTCTTTTGTATACAGGCAACTGGTGAGCCATCTTCTATTTGTGATGGCCCCACCATAAAATTTGTGCGGACCAACAGTTCAGATCATGATCCCATTAGGTGGACACAGGGTGATTATTTCCTGTGAAACTAACTTTTGATGATCTTACCCTCACCTTTGCTCTTGCATTTTCAGCCACTTAGAAGGCTATTCCTTTCGGAAATTCAGGTGGAAGTAGAGAAATGGGCCATGGTAACTTTGGTGTCTTTCCAATTAAGGATTAGAAATTGTACAATTTTCACAGCAACCACCCCTCTTGACTCTGTATCTTGGAGTGGAGCTGTGGGCATATTCATGGCTCCAAGTTCTCATTAAAGAGGAGAATAGAACCCTATCATTTCATGTTCCCCACATCTTCCACTCATTCTAGACCCATTATTAGTAAACCATTGGACGTGCAGGGACAGGATTGTGGAGAAAAAACCTCCAAGACTCAAATGATCGTTTACCATTTTTGGCAACCTAAAATTAATTCAAAATGAGCACAGCGCAACCATCCCCAATGGTACAATCATGTTTGGGTCGGTTGCATGAATTATATTTTTCCATTCTGATTTATACTGACCACATCAACAACCTAGAACTACTATTTAGAAAAGAAAAAAAAATCCAGAACTTGACCCAATTTGTTGACTCTATCCAAAGAGATCTGCTTCAAGTGATCATAGAACATACCGATTCATCCTTGGATCTGACATGAGGTTTAAGTGGGGTCCGCTCTTAAAAATTTAGGGTCCCCCTTTTGCTTGTTCTTGCCATTAAATCCATTAAATTGAACACTAAGAACATGTTTGTGTGCACACCCTTTTTTGCAGAAAATGAGAAATTGCAACGTCAGCAAATTCCATAGAAATGGAAACCTCGGAAAAGGATTTCCGCAGAATTTAAAAATTAATGTTTGGTGCGAATTTTTTCTTCACTGAATTGGTGCTAATGTTGTTTGGTGCGGCTGTGGATTCCTTCTTGGAAATCAAATTTTCTTGTTTAGTGAAACAATTTTTCGAAGAAAAATAACATAACATATATATTATTTATTCAAAATCAAATAATAATTTATTTTAAAGAAATAAAAAATGAAAGAGTGTAGGGTTTTGGGTTGAAATGGAAAAGAGGGAGAAGTTTTTCGAGGAAATTCATTTTCCATACACCCATAGAAAACCCATTTCCAGCATTTGCAAGGAAAATGATGACGAGGCAGGAAAGCATTTCCGTAGAATTGTTATGCACCAAACGCATGAAAAATAGGTTTTTCACGGAAAACTGTCCACGTTTATGCGGAAAAGTGTTACACAAACTTGTCCTAAAAGAAAATTCTATGTTTTATAGTGACTTCTATTGAAATGAAATTTGGTTAGGTCCCATACAAGATAAAGGCATTTATTTTAGACGATTTAGATTTTTAAGTCCTCCTGAGTTTCTTGCCAATTCCAAGCCTTCTTTAGGGAGACCCCTTTTTGATAATTTTTTTCTCCACGGACAATCTATATAATAAGGGAGCTCAGTATTTTAATTCCCCATATTTTGGACCCTTTGATTTATTTACATAAATCCTACGGATATTTTGGACCCTTAGATTTAAGAGGAGAATGAAAAAAGGCGCTAAAAGTTGGATAAATTTACAAGTTTTTGCCATCCCCATCAAAAGCACGTTCACATCTTGGTTTATTTTGAGTTATTTACAGGTATTGTCATCCCTTATCATTTCTTCATTTAAAAGAAAAGCAAGAGTGTTTACTTTCTTACTGTTCTGCCATTGATAAAAAGGTGTCAAAAGCAAAAAAAACCAAAAAAAAACTTCTTTTATAAGAGCTCAGTTTTTGAATTCCCCATATTTTGGACCCCTGAATTTATGTACATAAATCCTAGGGCTGAGATTAAGAGGAAAGGGGTTGAGGGGTTTAAAGGGTTTGAGAGTCCAAAGATCTAGGACACTACTTCCCCAGATCCCTAGACTCTTTCTCCCTTATCCGGGCGACGAGTCAAGGAGTCTGAGCCGGGTATGGGGTTAGGTTCAGGTTAGATGGGTTTGGGTTGGATTTGGGTTCGAATTGATTTAGGCTAGAGTTTGATGGGTTTGATTCGGCCAAGTTCAGGTCAGGTCTGACGTGTTTAGTTAAGGGCCCAATCAGGGTCTGGATCAGAGGCTTAGGGCCCAAAAGGTGGGCTGCAGTGGTGTCCGGTCTGGGCAATAATCACTGGGACCCAGGTTTTGCAGATTTTGATCCGCCCGTCGGATTTCAAAGTTCTATATATAGATAGAAAGCCCTCGATGAGTAGATCGCGATGAGCCAACTTTTGGGGTGATCAGGGGTCTAGAAGTGATAGGTGATTTTTTAGGTGGGCACCCCAAGGGTGCGGGGCCTACTATTATGATTTTTTATCCGCCCGTCGAACATCGAAGTTCTATATATGGACGGAAAGCCCTCCACGAACAAATTGCAATGAGCCAATTCCTAGGGCAATCAGAGGTCCAGGAATAATAGGCGATCTTTGACTCGGGACCTAATCAGAACATCGTTAAATAGGGTGGACCGAATTACCCCTCATAGAGTGCCAAAATTTAGGTTAGTTGTTAGGTGGTAAAAAAAATAGTAATTACATTTAGTTGTGCTTAGAATATGGTGCGCCGTGCCTTCAGGTACGGACAATCACTATTTCATCAATAAGGACTAGTAGAAAAGCCCATACAATGTACTGGGTATATAGATAAACAACTTTGTTTCACAAATTCAAAATCAGTATGTTTCAGAAAAAAAAAGGGAATCATCTCATATAGAGTGGAAACTTTAGCCACTCTTGCTCTGTACCTCTGCTTGTGGGGGACTTTTGGTGTTTGGGCCAAGAAGTGGCTCACAACAGGTTAGGGATGATATCAAAGGTGGGCCTCAAAAGGCTCTCACCTATGGGTGTCACCATCTGTCCATCATGAAGCTCATAACATTTGTTTGTCTGTATATGCATGTGAGCCATCAGATTCAACAGCAAACCAACAGCTAGATTAGTCAAATTAATCACTATTCTCGAGAGTATAATTCGAATTCCATAAACAAAACAAAGTGGGCCAGGACATCTTAAATTTGAAACTGTTTCAAACTCAAATTAGCCCAACATGTTGCCAATAATCTTAAAGTTGTGTCTGTCATTCCACAGTGAAGTCACAGATTCTTGCCAGATGCAAGGATCTAAACAGGAAAAGACGGATTAGATGGACCTCAGTTTTGTTGGCGGCTAAGGTACCAACAATCAGGGCCGGCCATTGATTGCAATCTTGTCTCTCCCTTACAATAATTAATCTTATCTTAATCATAATTAGCTTGCAATTGAATGCAAATTCCAACCAACCAGGGTTGCATATGGGCTGCACCGGGTTGAATTTTCTACCGAGTCGAGCCCAAGTTCTGGAAGGCCCAAGCCAATCATTTAGCTGTATGAAAACAATAGGCAAGGGACATTTCTGCATGACAAGCTAACTACTTGAAGAGAAAAGACATAGGCAATTTGATGCACTCCGACCGTGAATCTAATCAGATATAAGAAGATATTTTATTTAAGCATCTATCAAAAATCAACTCAACCAAACATTCAATAATTCCTACGATCCAATTATAAGGTGCTTGAATTGGAATAGGCTCTATTTATTGAATTAGGAATTTGCATCAAATTCATCAGTGCCTGCACTGCACTTGTGGCTAACCCAAGTATATGGTCCAATAGGTCTCACGTCTAAGCCCAACAGTAAGCGGTCGAGTCGAAGGTAGTGATGAAATGTATACAATATTTTTCATTTTAACCTACTACTTCATTCTCTTTGTTTAGGCAACTAGCAATGTGTTTAATGTAGTTGAGTTTTGATAGATGCCTAATCCAAAAACCTGGTACAGACTATTCAGTAATTGGGAATGAACGCAGGCTTTTTCTCTTTGTTTGGGCTTGTAGGAGGCTGAGCCCGGCCCAGTTTCAACCCACCAGTCCACCATCAACCAAGAGTCTTAAATCCACTTACTGTCTTTGTCTTCTTCTAGTCTAAAAAGATTGAAATAACAGAGAAGAAGAGAGTGGAAGAAGACCAAAAATGGAAGAAGTTAGGAGGGTTGAAGAAGGGTGGGGTGACAAACCACCCAGAGCAGAGGAAGATGATAGTAACAATAACAACCACCCCACAAAGGAGGCCCATGAAAAGGAGGATGAGAGCAAGGAGAAGCTAACCCAACAAGAGGAATCAGCACCCTTGATCAAGCCCAAGAGGAAGAGGGTCGCAGCCCTTGATGCATTCAGGGGCCTCACTATTGTGGTATCTCTCTCTCTCTCTCTCTCTCTCTCTCTCTAAAACTTTAGTGATGTGCCCATGGATGGGCCCACACAAACTTCATGGTGAGGCCCACCTTGATGGTTGGATGAAAAGGTGATGATCAAGTCCATCTTGTGCGTTCCACTTTGGCCATTTGCATGTATTGTGGATGGTTCAAAATAGAATTTGATGGATTGTTTGCTGCAAGACCATGCAAAAATGAATGGTTGTGATCCTCAAAGTAAAGGTACGTATAATTTTGATCTAACTACATAATGGGAGGCGGTCCTGTAAGGACCGTTACGGTCCTTACGGTTCGGAACGCCCACTGGGGCCCACCTCATGATCAATCCAAATTGACCACTCATTCATAACCCCCTTATAGGCAATGAATCCCATTAATTTGCATGGATTCGGATGAACTAGACCATTGGATTGAGGGTTTTTTTTTTTCTTTGTTATAAAGCTATTAAACTTGTGGACGTTGGATGAAGGGGTTAGAAATATTAGATTGACTTCAAATTTGATATGTAAGTTGACTCCACTTGGATCTTTCAATCCCCCTTGTCCCATGACCAGTAGGGTCTCACGGTGGGCCCCAATAGGCGTTCCTTACGGTAAACCGTAAGGACGGTCCTTAGAGGACCGCCTCCCATATATAATATACTATTAAGATATAATATACTATTAAGATATTTCATCACATCAAGTGAATGGAACCATAATTCCACAGTCCCTCAGTATATAATTTATCTGAAAATGTGGATAAGATAGTCTTAGATTCCGATCTCATATATTCCCAGGCGAAATTCATGTTTTTTTTTTTTGTTCCCTAACAGAGTGTTTCCAGCCCTTTGGGTTGGACTAATCCCTCCAGGCCCAAAGTGAAGTCAGGTAAAACCCCTGATGGCTCTGAGGTAGCACAAGTGGGCTCAACCTTCGGTTCCTGAAGAGGAAAAAATCGGGGGTCGATACCAAGACCTTTAGCTCCGGAAGAGGGAGGAACTATGGTCCTGGCCACTCGGCCAACCCATTACGGCGAAATTCATGGTTAATTAGCCTATTTATGTGCCTTGCCTGGGGAAGTTTAAAAGTTATGTGATAGATGTGGGGGTGTTTGATATGAGTGACATTCATATCAAGTGGAAGAATCTAAAAAATTGTATGGCCTACCTGCCACAGGTTCCGTGTTAGATTAAGCAATTGGCTAATACTAAGGTTGATCATAGGTCTTAATTTGTGACCCCTAGGAGAGTTTGTATTGAGATGACTCTTGGTAAAGAGAGGTAGATCGACATCTAACTTGGATGTGGCTTATCTCTCTCATACTCAAGTGATGAAGGATTCCAAAAGGGGTAGACTTCAGTGATAGTTGTGACTCATCAGGATTGCTCTATTTAAGGGGGGTTGAGAGCATAGTTGTCAATTCCATTTCGGTCGTCATTTTAGTCTAGCCTCCAAGATTGAATATTTTGGTATTTTGGAATTTCAGTAAAACTTTTTGAAGTATCTTTTTGGAATAACAAAAATTAAATAATATATATACATAAGTAAAAAATAGAAAAATAAAAATATAATATAAATTATGTATGTTTCTTGATATGGATATTGAAAGAAATAAAAAAAATAAAGTGAAATTTGTACTACAAACCGAAATGGGCCGAAATCCAAACAGAGATTTTTCCCCCCATTCTGTTTCGGCCGAAGGGCTAGAACGAAAAATGCTGGCTATTCCTGCGGAAACAAAAATTGACTACTATAGTTAGGAGCTCTTCATTCGTAAATACAAAGGATAAAACATTCACAGCGAGTTCGCAGAATCTATTTCACATTGAAACACATGGCAATACTAAAATAGATCTGTATCTAAACCACCTGGAACTAGCACATACTTTAAAGTGGTTAAGAGGGGCCAACTTGTACCTAGAAACATAACCTTCTCTCTCTTTCCCTCTCTACATTGTGGACTCAAATTTGGGTAATCTTACTCACCTAGCCATGTTCCTTACTGGCCAATCTACAACTTGGGGCTAGACAGAAAAAAAAAAAAAAAAAACATTTGGCCAAGCGATTTTCTAAAGTGATTGAGTTGATAATAAATGGGCTACATAAGTGAACTCTCCTTCTGCATCCTATTGGATTAGATAATAAAAGGTCTCCAATAAAAAAAGTAAGGTCCATTTTACTTGTTTGTGTTTAGGGGCTGAAGCTACTTCTAATCAAACGAGAAATGCAATTAGAGGTTTATCAAACATTCCTAAAACTAAATAAACTCTAAGAATTAAAACGAGAGCTTGTTTTTAAAGTTTCCAACCGCTTTCCTAGTTTAATCTTATAAAAGCTAGTTAAAATAGGCCTGCAACAAAGAGTTCTAATTCTTAAGTCCTTGTTTACATTAAACTCCGTTTGGTAAATTTCTAGAAAGAGAAAAAAAAAACTCTTATTCCATATTTGATAAACATACAAATAAAAGCTCACTGGGAGGTATTTTCTTTAATCTTCAATTTTTTTTCTCCATTATTATTGTCATCTCGGAGGTTGTATATTCAAAACTGCACTACCACACTGGGGCTACAGGGGAGTTTACCCAGCTTCCTTCCGGGCCCGGAGGGATTAGTCCAGCTCAAAGAGTTGGGAACCATCCGATAGAAAAAAAAAATGACAATAACAACAACAATAATATTAATAATAAGTGATGTGCTGCAGCTGATGATCTTGGTTGATGATGCCGGGGGAGCTTATGAAAAGATTGATCATTCCCCATGGAATGGCTGCACTCTTGCTGATTTTGTCATGCCCTTCTTCCTCTTCATCGTCGGAGTGGCCATAGCCCTTGCTCTCAAGGTACACTCTCTTCACGGTTCACACACACTGGCTGAAACATGTAACAAATCTATTCCATACTCACCCCGAAGAACACATAGAAACCACTATCAAGCCCTTCTCTAATAGGGGCAGGGGCGGACTCAGGTACAAGCACGTGGCTGCAATCACACCAGCCAAACTGCATTGCTCTTTCAAAACCTATATAAAAACTCTGGGTCTACTTCAAAAACTTCAATAAAAATTGTGGGTCTCCCCTCAAAATCCACACGAAAATCCTCCGCTTACGCCCAAAACCAAACTACCTATTATGGTCCACACCCCTCAAACGAAAATCCTGAGTGCGAGCTGTGCGTTCTAGCAAATCACCCAATAAAATGGACCTGCCATCCCTACCCGGACCTAGAAAGACCCGATAAAATATAACTGGGCCCAAGTTCAGGTCCCTCTGGAGTCTGGATCCAAAGCTGATCCAGCCCTACCTGTCACAACCCCATCTTCAATGCTGCTTTACTCAAGTAGATGATGATTATGTTTCACTGATCAATGAGTTGAGATTAATGAAAGGAAACAAGTGCAAATGTTCAATTGTTATGATGTGAAGGAGCTTCTTCTTGTTCCAATACAGAGAATTCCAAAGGTGAGCCATGCAGTTAAAAAGATAGTTATAAGAACATTGAAGCTTCTATTCTGGGGATTACTCCTGCAAGGTAAAAGTTGCCTATAAAAAACTTATGAGTCCAGAACTTTGAATTGATTCCATTTTAATTTAGCTTCTGACCCCATGATATGTGTAAACACTGAAGGTGGATATTCTCATGCTCCTCTTGAACTATCATATGGAGTTGACATGAAGTACATTCGCTGGTGTGGTATCCTTCAGGTATCAAATTTCTCATTTCAACTTCTGCTCAACACCGAAGGGTAGTTCGGTTGGCCTAGGATCACGGTTTGCATCCGGAGGTTGAGGCTCGAAACTACACTACCACACTGGGGCCACAGGGGATTTACCCTACTCCCCCTTGGCCATAGGGATTATTATGGCCCAAAGGGCTGAGACACCCTCCATTATCAAAAAAAAAAATCTCTCATACTCTAGTTTTGAGGAGGTCAGCTTATATATAGGATTGCAATTTTATTTTCTGTGGGGCTGGTCCAGGTTGAATTTACAGTCATTTATGAGTAATGACCTAATTGGAATGATATATTATAAGGTTTTGTTAATAATAACAAGAAGACTAAAAGTGTTCACATGGGACTCGGTCCAGATCAGGCCCAACCGAATTATAGCGGGACAATATGTGCCCAATAGACCAGGTCAGGGCTTTAAAACAATGGACGCTTGGTAAATGGGTCAGGCTCGGGCCTTGGCTATACTAGGCCCACTAATCGAATACCCTGGTTTTCTAAATGATGTCAACTTAAAGTAGGGTTCTAAAGGGGCTGATGGCCTGGCCAAAGATCAAGCTTATTGCAGCTACAGGTGGGCTCGCGCTTTGTTGTTGGATAATGGGCATACTCTAACTACGGCCCAAAACATTCTTAACCCAGGACCCAAGTCTTACACAAAAAAGGGCTTGGGTTGGGCCTGGTCTCAATGAGTCAATCACATTGCCTCTCCTAATAATAACAGTAATAACAATTATCATCATCATCATTATTGTTGTTGTTGTTATTATTCTATTCTTAGTCAAGTTATTGTCATAGTTTTCGTTGTTTAGATCCAGTGCCCTGGACCTGAACCTGACCCATCAAGTTAAAACCTATAATTAAACCCAGCATTTTTTTTTCCCGATATATCTAGTGCATGTGTGCACAATGCCACCTGATCCATGGCTCAGATCTAGTTAGATTAGCAAATGGGCTGGAGTGGGCCATCTAATCCAACCTTTACATAAACAGACCTGACCCAGCCTATTAAGATAGCAGGCCAAAAGCTTGTGCCTGTTGTACATAGCCACGGCAAAGAGCAGCTGACCCAGCTGGAAACAAAGGTCTCGGTGCATGCTAACAAATTCTGGTGTAAATATGCAGGCCTAGCTAGAGATTTTTTTGGGGCTAGAAGTTGCAGGCCTAGATATTTCTATGCTCACTGACCATCATCTTTTGTTTTGTTGTCAGAGAATAGCTTTGGTGTATCTGATTGTGGCTCTTATAGAGACTTTCACAACAAAGATCAGGCCAACTGTTCTTGGAACTGACCGTTTCTCTATATTCACTTCATATAGATGGCAATGGTAACATACTCAAATAATAAGATTTCCTTCTTTCAGTTGTGGTCTCAAGCCTCTTATTTCGCAGTTTTCTATTGCTCTATAGAATGATTTTATAGGGTCTTGGGCACCTTTAATGAAGGCTAGCGCCATAGTTCAACAACCCAAAAACTCGGATTGATTATATCCAACTGAGTCGATCAAACTCGGGCGAGTTGGTGGGTCAGTTCGAAGACGTTTAGTCTTGAAATAATTTTCTACATGATTTGTACGTGTCTATATTAACAGACGAATGTGGCTCATCTTGAATAAGATGATCATCATCGTCGTCATCTTGGCCTTATCCCATGTGAGTCAACTCAAATAGTTGTACCATATATCTGTCTAACTATGTCATGTTATAATCTAACTTTTTAACTATGTCACCTCAGAAAAGATGATGGAGCCAACTCACTCATTTGAGTCCACTCGGTTCTCAGTGCATTGCTTTGTCGAAATAATTTATATTTCTGTTGTAAAATAAATTAGAAGACCCACAAGATGCACAGACACCAGAATTGTGGGAGACAAAAAAAAAAAGGTGGGAAGAAAGGAAATGAAAGAGGAAAAAAAAAACTTCTTCAAGAGTACATGAAAACCAATAGGAAGACTTAAAAAACCATTGGCTGGGGCTCCTTTCTTAATTTTACTTTCTCATGCTTTCACTTAACAGTTATAACCCACATCTCTTCCTTACCAAAATCCATGATGGCTTTATTTATGGAAAAACTCTGAAAATCCATTGAGAGAAATTAGCCTAAATCAGTTGGACATAAGCCTATATAAAACTAAGCATTGACTCTGGCAATTAATCAGCAATTCAAAGTTCTTTTCTTGCATAATGATGATGACTAGGAGAATTTTATTGGATAGTAAATCCCTTCTAGCACCTCTTCATCTCAACTCTGTCTCAGTCCAAAGTTAAATATAACTCTCAACAGATAAATGTTTCACCCATGAGTGCTAACGTATAATATTTGTCACATATGTTTGCATAACTCAGGAAAGATAGAATTATAACTACAGAATCTTCTTCTTTTTTTCAGGATCGGTGGGTTTATTTCCCTTCTTATTTACTTCATAACAACATATGCACTCTATGTTCCGGATTGGAGTTTTGTAGTACATGAGCCCCAAGGTGCGCAGAGATATACGGTATGTGGTTAAAATTTCATATGGATTATCTTCTTACTTCAATTGGACCTTTGTAATATCTTTGATAAGTTAGAGCTGATGAAACTAAGATTAAGCACCTTTGTTTCAGGTAAAATGTGGAATGAGAGGTCACCTTGGGCCGGCCTGCAATGCAGTCGGTCATGTTGACAGGCAAGTTTGGGGAGTAAATCATCTTTACTCACAACCCGTGTGGATACGTTTAAAGGTTAAAGGATATTCGAGAACTTTCGCTCCGAAAACCAATACCCTGTTAAGACATGACTTTCAAGTAAGAGTTGATATTTGCTTTGTTGTTTGATAATTTTACAGGTCTGTAAAGGAACTTGGGCAGACAAGCCCCCAACATGGTGCCTCGCCCCCTTTGAGCCAGAGGGCTTGTTAAGGTTTGTGAAATCTCAGCTGAAAAGACAAAAAGTTAAAAATTAGCTTTTGTATGATGATCATTTATCTTCCTGAGCTCATGGTGGATTGAAACAGTTTTTGTTTCTTGTTAGCTCAATTTCAGCTATCCTCTCTGGCACCATTGGGGTTCATTATGGACATGTTCTTATACATTTCAAGGTCATTATCCATCACTTTCATGCTTCAGATTAATGAAGTATTAATCCAATAGTAATCTATAAATGAACTGAATCTATGTACTATATGTGAGATATGACAGTTTTGAGGATAGGTTCTACTCTTGTTGTGTATAATATACCTTTTATAATATATATATATATATATATATATAATGGTTGTGATTATATAATGTCTGTGATCATGGGCATAGATTAAGCCACTTTATACTCTATAAAAGGGGTGATCACTCTCATTGAGAACATCCAATATCCCTCATTACACCTGTTTCTTTTTTTCTGGTATTAGAGATTTAGAATTTTCACGGGTGTCTTGATGAGGCTTACGGAAGCCTTCGTGAGAAAAAAATTTGTCGAAGATTGAAGGTCCACTTGCGTCAAAAACCCTATACGCCAAGAACATGTGCATAGATCACTTGCATCGAGGACATCCAAGTTTCCCTCATTACATCTGTTTCTCTTGATACTATATGTTGCGATTCCTATACATGGAATTATGGAAGGTTTTGTTTAAGGAATTATTCAAGATATAAATACAGGTAGTGGAGATAGACTCTGCATTTTTGTAATCTAGGACATGAATACAGATATGGTATCATATCCATCACATGACATTTCATATTTATCACCAGAGTTTTTAATTAAAAGTTCACTCCATCATAGCTATTTGTTTCTTGATGAGAATCTTACTTTACTTTAGAACATTTGAAATTGTGTTCCATGTCACTACTTTCATTCTTTTATATCGTTTTTGGTTTTTGTTGAAAGGCAAGGAAATTAATAGAACTTAATAGAGTAAAGACGATAGTTAACCCCCGGGACACAATAAAATGATATCCTACAAGTATCAATGTAGTATCATGTGCATCATGTCCTATGGATATCGTACACTAAGCACATACTATCTTGGATGAGAAGTTCTATATGTAGTATGATAGTATCAAATTTGTATTAATATCTCGAGATTTTGAAAATTGAAGGGAAACAATGCTATTATAACAAGGGTTTTTTAGGTTGAACACCATATTAGCATTGGTTTTCCTTTCTCAGAAGGTCGTGACTGATTTGAAACCATGAATATTTACAGGAACATTCTGAGAGGCTAAAGCATTGGGTGTCTATGGGACTCATATTGCTTATTGTTGCCATCATTCTTCACTTTACAGATGGTAAGCTTCTTTAAATTTGTATTTTAAAATGTGAGAATGTAAAAGTTAGATGCTTCTACTCTAGACAACTGGAACTGGTTCATGAAATATGTTTTATTTTCTTTTTCTTTTATTCTGTTATTAATTTTCCATTACATGTTTTTTCTCTTTTGATTATTACATTATCAGTCAAGCAAAGACCAAAGCCAGTAGAGTCCTATTAACATACTACTTACATCAGTGTTCATCACCTCTTTTTTTCTTGTTTCTTGTTGAAACAACACTGACTAAAAGTTTCTGTTTGTAGTCATTCCTCTCAACAAACAACTCTACAGCTTCAGTTATGTTTGTTTCACAGCTGGAGCTGCGGGAATCGTTTTTTCCGCGATCTACATATTGGTATTACAACAACTCTTTCTAATAACTTCCAATTGTTAGTAAATGCTTATTTCACTATCATCGTCACATGAGACTTTAGGAGTTATGCCCTCCCTCCCTTGGGGTAGAACATATTATCTGGAGATTCAAGCATTCGCATGCAAGTTATCATGACCATGGCCATCTGGAGCGCAAAGACATTCAGATCTGAGCCGGCACAGACCCAATCCTGGACTAGCATGTGTGTTTGATCAATGAGTGAGTAAGAGACTTAAATGGTGACAGGGAGAAAATAAATTTAAGAGAGAATTTGGGTACTTCTAATAACCTGAAACACATCTTCTAAAAAAGATTAATCAAGAATGTGGGTATTTTTTATTGGTAGAATGAGGGTAATTTCTCTAATTAATATTTATTAGGCACCTGTTATGGTACCCTCTACTCGTCAATTCTCCGTCAAGAACCATCAATGAGATCATCATAACCTTATCTCATCTGTTGTGATCTAGGGCCTACAAAAAGAGATCAATCACGCACAAAAGAACACAGAGATTTATGTGGTTCGGCTTGTGGCCTACGTCCACAGGAAAACGGGAGAAATAACTATGCAATCAGAATAGAGGTGTACATCCTAGAGACTCTGAATCTCTATTTATAATATCAGCCCCAAACCCTGTTACACCCAAACCCTACTTCTAATCACAGTACAACTTGGGCAATACAGGGGCCCAGTTAACCAAGATTTATTAACTTCTATTGAGCCATACAAATTAACATTATCTATCTATGGTCTCCTTTGTGGATACTACACTTACTCAAACCTTATTCAAAAGCCATGCTCTTTGTTAGTAACTGCTTACTTGATACCATATGTTAAGTTCTACTACATCCTAAAATATTCCATTGATGCTTATTAAGCTACTTTCCAACACCATGATATCAAAATGAGTTGTATGCAATCCAACTACTGATTTTTCTTGTTTGACAAACAGATTGATGTTTGGGGGGTAAGATTGCCATTTCTATTCCTTGAATGGATTGGAATGAACGCGATGCTCGTCTTTGTAATGGCAGCTCAAGGCATATTTCCTGCATTTATAAACGGATGGTACTATGAAAATGAAGGAAATTCACTGGTAAGTCTGTTGTTCTGTAAGTTGCAAATGTTAGTTTCTCAAGGAGAAGTGATCTCTCGGGCGAGCCCGCCCATGACCAATGGGTCCCACCTAGGAGGGGGGATTATGAATGAATAAGGTTTTTTTTTTTTTTTTGGTACCTAGCCAAGGGGGCTCAGACCTATGAGAGGACCCAGCCATGGGGAAATAATGCATGCTCACACAAGTAGAGAAACCTGCTTGTGCCGGGAGATAACACCCACTCACACAAGGAGAGATCAGGGGATCAATCCCCGGGCTGTTGGGTGAGAAACCGGATATCCAACCAACTGGGCTTACCCTATGTTCTCATGTTATGGGTAAGGTTATGGTTGGATGCAGGAACCACCAAATCTCATATCCAAAGGATCTGAGATGATCAGTCCAAAAAAATTGGATGTCCAAAGTCCAAACCAACCATCAACATAGTCCGGATGGGGTCTGATAGCAATTCACATGGGCTTCTTGCCCATGGGTGTCACCTCAACTGAAAGGGCTGCCAGGGGAAAATCCCAGATCCCTTAGTTCATGGCATCTATTTGATCACTCAGATTGCTTCTATGCTCATGTGCAGGTGTACTGGATTCAAAAGCATGTATTTAATAATGTGTGGCACTCTGAGAGGTTAGGGACTCTTTTATATGTGATATTTGCTGAGATAACCTTCTGGGGAGTGGTTGCAGGCATCTTGCATAAATTGGGCATCTACTGGAAACTGTGAAAATGTGGCACAAAATCAGATTACATTACTTGCTGTATGCTTTAATTTTATTTTATTTTTTTTATTTTTAGGAATCTGCCTCACTGGCTAGCCTTCTATCTTCTGTGTAAATACACAGCATTAGGTGGCGCATCAGTGTGAATTTAGATTTGGATTGACTTTATTCTTTGTTCTCTTTTGAAATATTGAATTCTATATATTCTGTCCTTCTATACAGAGACTAGATACTGTAATGTAATGCATCAATATGTATGCCCTCACAGTACTAGGCATATGTGTATGATAAAGTATTACTATTATCAAACACATTGTTCTTAGAAATTTATTGTCTCAGGGAAATGTGGGGATATTTTCAAATTTTGGATTTTTCCCAGGATATTATAGGGAGAAACTTGCAGATATCAAACAGATTTTTAAGTAATTAAAACTGATAAAACTTCAAAATAAATTTAATTTACGGCTAAAATGAAGCTTATATATTTTTTTCCAATTTATTCTGATGTTATCACAGTATTATTGAATTTGCCTGTAATGGTTTCACGCACATATTATCAACAAATGTCAGTTTATGATAATATTGATGGATTTGGATGCGGAGACTCCGACACGCGGCCGGAGATCTATGTGCGTTCCGGCGATTGGGAAGCTCCGTGGATCTCTTCGCCTCTTGTCTCTCCTGTGAGATGGAATTCTACCACCCCTAGGGCTCCCTTATCTTAAATAGACAAGTCTCAAAGACTCACACTTGCTAGAGACTTATTCGCCAAGAAACCCACATCCACTAATCCTATTAGGAGTCTTATCAGTGGGACCAGATCAAGTCTTACATTAAGTGGGATTGTATTCTCTGTTGGCATCAGCCCTGCTTGATCTGACGTGGGACCCGTGGCATGCGGGCCACACGATTTCCTACAAATATCACCTTTTCTTTTCTAAATCGCGGATATTTGTGACACTGATATGAAGCACAATTGGCCCTTGGAAGAAAAAGTTCTTGTAAACCATATTCAAGCTTGGATGGAAAAAATTATTGGAAACCATATTCTCAAGCTGTGCTTTAGCTTTTGTGCTTTGGAACTACATAACCTATTAGCATAGATGGGGAAAAGTAACTTTAACTCCATCATCATTGTCATCATCAAATGTCAAAGCCTTATCTCGACTATGTTGAGGTCGACTACATGAATTATATCTTTCCATTTTCAATCTATCCTGAGCCATGTCGGATAGGTTGTAGTTCTTCAAATCTATTCTCCCTACTTCTATCCATGTTCTTTTGGGCCTATTCCGTCTCCTTTGTGGGTCATCAATCTACGTAGAGATTTTTTTTGTCAACAGCCTTACAACCCAAATACAGATTACTTATAGAATGCCAGTTGTTTCACTGGCAAACAGAAAGAACAAAAGACAGATTTGCAATAAAAGATCAAGTTTTTTTTGGGCAGTTATCAACTGATCATCCTACGATGTTATATCTCAGAATCCAAAGATACACAATGCACGCAAGTCAGGATATAAATTTTAGGGGTGGCAGTTCATTACCCGACCTGCCAAAAGTAGTTCAAGGTTGGAATTGACACTTCTAACCCGATTAATAAATGGATAGGGTCAAAGTTGAGTATGTTGTTGATTTTGACCTGAAGCCGTTCTTTTAATTGTAGGTTCAAGTTAACCATTTTAACTTAGTTGAGTTCAAATTGACATTTTCAATCCAATCAATAAATGGGCCGGGTTTGGATTGAAACTATACACATTACTCTCTATGCTAGACCCAACCTGAATCATAGGCATGGTGGACAGGCATTTCCATGGTAACAAGCAGTAGAGCAGCAGATGTGTCCATTCTATCCTTACCCTACACATAATGCACAATTATAAATATATAAAACAAGAAGAAGAAGAGGGAATTAAATTTATGAGTATGATTTTGAGTATCAGCTGATATGTATAAAAAAATCAATTCAGATATTGGCCTATGCAGGTAAATATAAGCTATTATTTTACTTTTTTGAAAACAAGATCATGCTAGTACAAAATACTAAAATAGGTTGCCCATATGAGGATTTGTATCCATCTATCATACCTGGATACTTCAAAATAGGCAACACAGTGTGTTGCATCGTATGTGTAAGTGCAAAAAAATATAACTTATAAGATTAGAGGATGCCTTACAGGACTCATCAAAAGAACTGGTGGAAATTAGCTACTCCGATTTTGAAAGGGAGAGAGACAAACGGTCAAAGGACCCTGACTGTGGGCAACGCAGGGCTCTCCGATGCCTAAGTTAGTGCATGGACTTGAACAAAGGATGGACGGGGAGAAGAGATGCAGAGTAACGACTCTTTTTTTGTGTGTATGTGTACCTTCCTCTTAGAATGATCTTCTATTTATAGAGGATTTTATGGATATTTTGGGGTGTACCCATTGATTTGATAGGAGGGCCTAATCAGCCCACAAAGTAATAAATGAGGGTCCATCATAGCCCACAATACATTTATTGACAGTCCGATCAGCCCACATTGCATTAATTGCAGGTCATGTTGGGCCTGATCGAGTCTTGACTTATTGGCGGTAGAGGTCCCATCGGATCCTTCCTTGGGCTCTACCCAGATATGGCCATAGCCGCTGGATGCCGCCTTGTCAGAGATTTGGTAAAGATTGTGGACGCCTGGGATGGTCCACCTGTTTCATTAGCGCGTGCCCGTACCTAGCCGCGTGGCTGACGACGCGGCAGAAGGTGGGGCTCGACCTTCCAATGCTCATCTCTGTCGTCAGCTTGCTGCCCTAGCTGAGATCAAATCATTTGGTCGAAATCAGAGTGACCAAGATGAATAAGTCGTGTCTCGGATAGCATCCCGCCGTTCTTGCCGAAATGCGCCCTGCCGAGACGGAATCATGATCGATCATTTTGCTTAGACCGAAACTGGTCGGATCACGGGATCTTAAAGAATACCCCACACAATTGCCCCCTAGCTTCAAACTTCTTAGAGTCCCGGATTCTGAGGTCGGAAGCTATAGAAGGAACTTGCTGGAGGGATCCGATGACGTTTGATCCTTATCCGGCGTCGCTTCGACTCCCCGAAGTAATCAATATTGCGTCCCAACCATCATGAAGAGCAGGCTGGCGACGACACGTGTCATTGTCTGATTTGCTGCACTGTCAAATCGAAAGGACGTGTGTGGCTCGAGGTGCGATCATTTCGAATTTCAAGATGGCGCTTAGGGAAGGCGCCCTTTTTTCTAAAAATAGGGGCGTCTTCCTCAGCCTCACCTTCTTTACTTTTGCCTTCTTCATTTTCGAATCCAGAGAGTTTCTTCAGAGACTTCCAAACAGGGACGAGTGCTCAGCGTTGTGTAAAGAGGAGGTGCTGCGCTTAAATTAGAAGTTGGATTTTGTGGTTTAATGCATTTGGATGAAAGGTATCTTTTAGGATTCAGTTGAGAATGAATTAGGTTTCAATTAATTAGGTTTGATTTTTAATTGATTGGTTTCCAAGAAATGAGTAGTGTAGGTGGAGTTCACAGGCTGGGTGCCCAGAGGGTGGTGCCCAAGTGGATTGATAGGCTAGGCGCCCAGGGGGTGGTGCCCAGGTGACTGCCTTGTGGTTTGATTTGGTTCAATGGTCTTTAAGTTAATCTGAGGGTGAATTGATTAGGGTCTTAGGTTTCTTAAGTCTAAAAAATGTTTTAATGTGTTAATTTAGTTTAAAGTTTTAATTAGGAATTTCTTAGTGAAGGGATAGTTTCTGTTTGTGCATCCTTGGATAATCCATTGAGGGATAGGGAGGGTGAATTGGAGAAGGGGCAAACTACTCTTAGTTTTAGGCCCTTAAAACCTGGTGAGGAACCATCCCCATCAATGACAAGACCTTTTAATCATCAGAGAGCAAAACGATTCTTAGCTGGCATGGTCGTAAAAGATGAATTGCCATTTAGATTTGTGGGAGGTGAGGGTTTTTTGGAGTTTGTGCATGAGATTTGTCCTAAATGGACCAAGATCCCTGGTCATGTGTCAATTTCTGGAGAGTGCCTTAGTGTGTTTGCGGAAGAAAAGAAAAAAATGAAAAAAATCATTTATAGGGCAGCGTGTTTGTCTTACTACTGACACATGGACTTCGGTCCAAAATTTAAATTACATGTGTCTCACTGCACACTTCATTGATACTAAATGGACCGTGCATAAATGGATTCTCAATTTTTGCATCGTAGATGATCATAGGGGTGCAACTCTTGGTAGGGCTGTGGAAACATGTTTACTCGATTGGGGGCTAGATAAGATTCTTACTCTTACCGTTGACTATGCTAGTTCGAATAATTTGCTTATTGAGTTTTTGAAAAAGAAGATGAAGTCTAGAAATGACACTATAATGAATCATGAATTCTTGAATGTTAGATGTTGTGCACATATTTTGGACCTTATTGTTGGTGATGGATTGAAAGATATGGATGACTGCATAATGAAGGTAAGGAATGCAGTTAAGTATGTTAGGTCATCTCCACAAAGAATGAAGGTTTTTAAATTATGTGCTGAGAAAGAAAATTTATCATGTAAACATAATGTGGTGTTGGATGTGCCTACAAGGTGGAACTACACTTATGAAATGTTAGATAGGGCTGAAAAATATCAAAAAACTTTTGAGAAATTAGAGGAGGATGATACTAATTTTTTACGGAGTGTCGCTTTTGAGGATGAACATGGTGATGGAGGGAGGAGGATTAGTTTTACGGTTCCTACCGGCGATGATTGGGAAAAGGTGAGGTTATTTGCAAAGTTCCGAAACTTTTTTAAAATGCCACTATCCAATTTTCGGGGTCTCAATTGATGACGGTGAATGGTTTTGTTACCGAGTTATTGACAATTCAAGATGCAATTGAGACCGAATGCAATGGTGGTAATGAATTGTTGAAAAATGTGGCTGAAAATATGATCACAAAGTTTAGAAAATATTGGGGGAATATCGATAGCATTAACACTTTGTTGTTTGTTGGACTTGTGCTTGATCCTAGATGCAAATTGAAGATGATAGAGTTTTCTTTCGATGCAACATCGGGTGTGGCAACCAAAGTAAAAGATACTTTGAGGGCATTTTATAATGTATACCTTGTGGATGATGGAGGTCTTAACGCACAACAAAATACCAGTCAAAGCAATGAAAGGAGGAACAATGGAAAGCCACCTGCGGTTGCAAGTGCTTCGAGGATAACTATTCTTCAAAGGCATTTGAAGTCCTCACAATGTCTTGAAAACATGTCAGAAGTGGACAAATATTTGGAGGAGAGCTTGGAAGAAGACACTGTTGATTTTAATCTACTTGCATGGTGGAAGGTCAATGCGACTAGGTACCATGTGCTTTCGAGTGTTGCAAGGGATGCCCTTGCAATTCCAGTGTCAACGGTCGCTTCTTAGTCAACATTTAGCACGGCAGGGCGTGTCATTGATCCCTTCTGTAGTTCATTGTCTCCTACTACGGTAGAGGCACTCATTTGTAGCCAAAATTGGATACGTTCTTCATCTATCCCGATTAGTCTTCGAGAAGCTATGGATGACGTCGAACGTTTGGAAAAGCTTGAGAATGGTATACTACTATACTTCAAATTTACTTTATATCTAAAATACATTGAATTTGTTATTTATGTCGATAACTATGTGATAATTAATTGAATTGTAGAGTTTCGTGAAAAGATTGGCACTGCAAATGATGAAATGGATGAAGATGCTACTGCTACATGAAGATTATGGACTATTTAATAGCTCAAGATTATGGCTTATCTGAACTGTGTTTTTGTTAGATGCCAAGGAGGGGGTGGGTGCCTTTAAGGGTAGTATTAACTCTTCTGTTTTGGATATTAAAGCCTTATGCTCTTCTGTTTTGGATATTAAAGCCTTGTTTTGGATACTTTGAGGGTTTCTATTTTGGTCTTTTTCTTGTTTTGTTTGTGTTCCTGTTCTTCTTCTTTCTTGATTTTATGAAATTCTCTTTACCAAAAAATATAAAAATGATGACAGAACGGATACACAAACTGTCTTTCAGATCAGGTCATTCCAATAAGGCCTGTTTGTTTTCATTATAATCAGGTCATTCAGACTTGCCTAGCCTCTCAAATGTAGATCTAGGTGAGTTCAGCAGGATTAGAGTGAATTGGGTATGAATTGGGTTTAATGAGTTCAACAGCTTCTCAAATACAGATCCAGGTGAGTTCAGCAGCTTACCAAAGTTTTTTTTTATTTTTCTATTTTGGATTCATCTTATGCAAGGCATCATTATCTGAAATCACTTAAAATCAAGTAGAAGACTCTGAATATGCATTTTATTATCATAGGATTCAGAAATGGTAAGCATGCTTGCCTACTGTGCCAGGATGGGTCGCAGCAAAGTTGTGTGAATGCTATTAAGCTGGGGTCTGCGGAAAAGGTACTTATTAACTGATCTTGGGTCTAGTTATTTATAATAAATGTGATATCCTGCATTTTTAACTTGGGTCTAGTTATTTATAATAAATATGAGTATCAACCTTGTGCATTGCTCGTGAAAGCAATGACTGACAACCAATAGGGTCATCCATATATATGTGTTTAGGAAGCATGATGGCAATGGGGTACTAATCTTTTGTCCAAAAATAGTATTTGGATTTAATGATTTAGGCATAAAAAAATATAAATTTTATTGTTGAACCCCAATAAAATTAGGCACACCCACTAACCGAAGACCGACAGAAACCGACCAAACCGAAATGTCGATTTCCAATGTCCAGCATATGTACTTTGGTCAGTTTTGGTTATTGCAAAATTGTAAAGCTGAAAGTTTCGGCTCGGGTGTCATATGTCGTAAAACAGACCGAAAACCGACCGCTTACAGCCCTAGTTTTCTATAAGCAAATGGGTCAGTTGGCCTTACCACATCTGGCCTACGAGGTGCCTATGTAGGAGGTCTTTCAACCTCCTCAATGTCTGGATCTTGACGGGGTTGTTTATGACTAAATGCCCGACGCAAACTCGCTCCCCCCGATCCGGATGAACCACCCTGCTCATATTGGCTACCTCTAGCTGCTGCTTCATATTGCATTCTTCTCCTTTCTTCCTCCTCCTGAAGTGACCTTACACTTTCTCTCCTAGCCCTTGTCATTTTTGGGTCTTCATCGTCACCATCAAAGGAACCAAATACCTTTTCTCTGCATGCTTCAAGTTCCTCGGTTCTTCTTCTTTCTTGTACTACTTTTTTTTGTGCAATTGCCTTAGAGAGCCAATGCATTTCAGCTCTCACATTTGGTGGCACTTTCGGACATTTTGTTACCTGTCCTGATACATGTGCCAAATGTTGTTTCAATTGGGTAATCCCCCCCATTGATAACTTTTTCACAATAATTACATTTTATTTTGTTTTAACTAGTTCCTACTGCTTCACCGTGGCTCCATGCCGAATCTAAGCACGCACCATTGTTCCTATAAAATAAGAAATTCATATAATAGTAATACTCTACAATAAAAATAGATTTAATAAAATCATTTTCAAAGTCCTAAGCCTTTGGTAGTTAAAGTATCATAAATATTAAATACACTTGAACAATTATGTTTAGAAAATACTAAAGATTTAATAAAATAATTTTCACAATCCTAAATATATAGATCTAGCATAAAAGTATGTAAATCAATCATTTACATGCCACACAATGATCATGAATAATTAAAGAACATATTTATGATGAAATCCCCAAAAAATGATATATTATAATTCAAATAAATTAGAAAATTCAAAAATAAAATAATTAAAATAAAAATCTAAATCATGTTTATGACTATGGTAGATGTAGATCTATCATCTACACAATATTAATAAGCATTTGGTATTATAAATACCCTAACAAGAAACAATAATTATTTTTAGAAAAGACAAAGATTTAATAAAATTATTTTTAAAATCCTAAATATATAGATTTAGCATAAAAGTATGTAGATCAATCATTTACATACCATACAATGATCTTGAATCATTAAAAGAACATATTTGTGATGAAATTTAAAAAAAACAAATGATATATTTTTATTCAAATATTAAAAAATTCAAAAATAGAAAAATTAAAATAAAAATCTAAATCATGTTTATGGCTATGAGTAGATGTAGATCTATCATCTACACAATATTAATAAGCATCTGGTATCATAAATACCCTAACAAGTAACAATAATTATTTTTAAAAAAAATAAAGATTTAATAAAATCATTGTTAAAATCCTAAATATATAGATCGAGCATAAAAGTATGTAGATTAATCATTTACATACCATACAATGATCATGGATCATTAAAAGAACATATTTGTGATGAAATTTCAAAAAACATGATATATTTTTATTCAAATATTTAAAAAATCTGAAAATAGAAAAATTGAAAAAAATATACAAAATCACGTGTATGAGTAAATCTAGCATGAAAGTATATAGATCTAACTTAGTTCTAAGTGAAGAACACAACATAAGTGACATTCTCATGATTTCCATGTTTCATTTAAAAAAGAACACATAAATACATAATAAATCCGAAAATAAAAAAATTTAAAAAAAATTTCAAAATCATGTGTATGAATAGTAGATCTAGCATGAAATTATATAGATCTAACTTAGTTTTAAGTGAACAACACAACACAAGTGACATTCTCATGATTTCCATGCTTCATCTAAAAACAAATATTAAATACATGAAAAAATACTTTAAGATGATTTTTTCTTACCTTAAATAATTTTTTCTTGAATAAAATATGCAAGAGGGATGTGTGAATGTGTGGCTGCTGCTCTTAGGTGTTTAGAAATGCGAGGAGAGGGGAAGAAGATGAAGAATGCACAAAAAATTAGGGTTGGTGATTTTTAAGGGATATCGGCCGATATTTTCTCAAATCGGCCGATATCTCGTCACGGCCGAGATGAAGTCCATCTCGGCCGATATATACCGATAAATTGGCGATATTTTGCCGATTTTTAATGGGACCGATATATCGTCCCGATATCGTATCGGTACCGGCCGGTTTTTTAATCCATGAGTACAACTGGTGTGAGAAACGAGCTGAAGCGTCCACTTGTCATCATTTGATTAGCCGCACTGTCAATTCCAAGGTGGCGTACACCGTTTGCAAAGCGTGGGAGACCATGCCTCTGCCAGTACCTGAAGCATGGGGGGCCATGCCTTGTAAATGGAATCTTGGAATCCGGTCCTCCCCTTTCCCTATAAAAAGGAGTCCTTCAATCTGTGACCGTGTCTCTTCTGAGTAGAAGGACTAATCTGCTTGGGATGATCTTTTCCCTTTCCTTCTTCCATCCAACCCTTTAGGATCTTGGTCTTGAAGGTATATGGGGATCTATTTGCTTTCGCCGGTTGCTTCGGTGGCTCCGTCATTCAGGAGTCCGCCAAAGCTCTCTGTTCTACATGAACCCTCTACGATTGAGAACGATCATAGCGAGAATGTCGCATTTAGGTGTCATGGACCATGCACTCTCTGAATCTGGTCATCATGGACCATGTACTCTATGAATGCGGATCCTTGATCAACTCCTGCCGATGTGGCTGCGAGGAGATTGGACTTCTATGGTGGATCGGGGAGTTGGTTGTGAACTTGGCATGGCCAGTCAGCAGGTAGTATGGGGCTTCAGGGTAAAGTTCTCTAGGCTCCATGCAATGAATAGTAGGGCTCCTACGTCTTCAGATATTTCTTGAGTGCAAAGACGGCTACGTGGTGAGCCAATTACGAATAGTCACATTACATCTCGTGTAAATGTTTCCATTGTACTTTCACATTTCATGTAATGAAGACATTTTAATCAATACAAATGGAAATCCTCTTTTGGGTCTTCTTTGTTTCCGTTCATTTGTTTTTGTCAACCACACTTTTAAAAGCATAAATGAAAATACATCTACTCGTAACTCAGTGGTTGATTTTGAAATCTGGGAGACCTGGGTGTATGAACCCGGGGTTACTCTTTATGGAGATACCTGGGTGTATGAACCCGAGGTCAGTCTCTGATGGAGAAGCCTGGGTGTATGAACCCGAGGTCAGTCTCTGATGGAGAAGCCTGGGTGTATGAACCTGAGGTCAGTCTCTGATGGAGAAGCCTGGGTGTATGAACCCGAGGTCAGTCTCTGATGGAGAAGCCTGGGTGTATGAACCTGAGGTCAGTCTCGGATGGAGAAGCCTGGGTGTGTGAACCCAAGGTCAGTCTCTGTGATCATTGCCGAATCTCTCAATTTGCTGACAGAAAGAAAGGTGATTTTATTGATCTCGAGATTTGATTACAATCTAAAAGTAGAACTTCTTGAGATGCATTGCATTCCATGGTCGCGGTAGTTGCCTACCACCCATGTCTTCAAGCTTATATGATGATCGCCCGACGACTGAGGTAACTTTGAAAGGGCCATGCCAGTTCGGAGCCAATTTGCCTTCGTTTGGATTTCTGTCTGCTGGAAGTGTTTTCTTCAGGACCAGCTCTCCCACCGAGAACCTCCTCTCTCTGACCTTCTCATTGTAGCCTTTTGCTAACTGTCGTTGGTATTCGGTAAGTCGGATGGCCGCCACTTCTCTGCGCTCGTCGGTGAGTTCCAGTTCTCGGGCCAGGTTCATTTCATTTTGGCCTTGGTCAAAGAGTTCTGATCTCAGGGTCGGGAGGCCGATCTCAAGGGGAATGACAGCCTCCATCCCGTAGGTAAGAGAGAAAGGAGTTGCCAAAGTGGAATGCCTGGGAGTGGTTCTATACGCCCAAAGGACATTTGGGAGCTCTTCTACCCATCTCCCTATAGCACGGTCGAGTCGCTTCTTCAATCTGTCGTGTATCACCTTGTTAGAGATTTCTGCTTGGCCATTACTTTGTGGGTATGCCGGGGTGGAGTAATGATTTCTGATACCATACTTCTGGCAAAAGCTTTTGAAAAGGTTTGAATTGAACTGGGTCCCGTTGTCCGAGACCAAAGCTCTTGGGATGCCAAACCTTGTAATGATATTCTTCCATACGAAATTCTTTGAATCTTGCTCGGTGATGGAAGAAAGCGGTTCTGCTTCTATCCACTTGGTAAAATAATCAATGGCTACTATTAACCACCTCCTATTCCCTGGAGCTCGGTGAAGGGGTCCCACGATGTCCAGTCCCCATTGGGCGAAGGGCTATGGGCTGGAGAGGGGACTCAAGTCTTGTGCCGCCTGATGAAGGGAGTGAGAGAACTTCTGACACTTCTCGCATTTCTTGGCGTAAAGTTGCGCATCCTTCTGCATATATGGCCACCAGTATCCCTCGTGGATAGCCCAGTATGCCAGTGACCGTCCTCCGATGTGGCTACCACAGATTCCTTCATGTATCTCATAAAGGAAGTCTTGGACCTTGTCTGAATGCACGCACTGAAGGTAGGGGCCGGTGAAGGATTTCCTGTAGAGCTTGCCTTCGGGAGACAACCAGAATCTAGCTGCTTTGAGCTTGACCCTGTGAGCCTCATTTTTTTCTTCAGGGAGCTAGTCATCTTTGAGATATGCGATGATTGGGTCCATCCAGCTCGGGCCGAGGTCGAGACACATCACTTGCCGAGATGAGTGAAGTTCTATGCTTGATCTCGGCAACGATCCAACTTCAATGGTCCTTTTCCTTCCTGCTTCTACAGCAGAGGCTAAGTTGGCGAAGGCGTCAGCATGAGAGTTAGAATCTCTACCGATCTGTTTGACTTCGGCTGTCTGGAACTGGGAGAGGAGCCTTTTTGCGAGGGCTAGGTATGCTACCATCCTGTCATCACGAGCTTGGTAGTCCCCAGTCAGTTGGCTTGTTACCAACTATGAGTCGCTGTAGACCTCTAGTTGTTGGGCTCCGAGGACTTTAGCACTGTTCAACCCTGCTATTAGAGCCTCGTATTTAGCTCCATTATTTGACACTTTGAAGTCTAGGGTTAAGGCTTGCTCTATGACCAGTCCCTCCGGGAATTGGATAATGATACCTACGCCAACCCTCTTAGAAGTAGAGGAGCCATCAACGAAGGCTTTCCATGTCGAAGTGAGAAATTGGTCCCCGGATTGTTCATCAGTCCCTGCGACTTGGTGTCCTCTGCCCCCCAGTTCGGTGCCGAGCTGGGTGGTTAGTGCCGAACTCGGAGAGATAAATTTGACAATAAATTCCGTCAAAATTTGGGCCTTGATCGCCGTTCTGGGCTGATACTGAATATCGTACTGCCCCAGTTCAACAGCCCACCTTGAAACTCTACCTGAAAAGTCAGCTTTTTTGAAAATAGATCCTAGTGAGTGTTCCGTAATAAGTAACAACCACTATGGTATGACTCTGGAAATAATGAGAGAGCTTGCGGGAGGCACCAACTAGCGCCAATGCGAGCTTTTCTAATGGTAAATATTTGGTCTCAGCATCCAAAAGGATCTTGCTCGTATAATATATTGGCTTTTGTAGCTTGTCGTCCTCCTTAACGAGGACCGAGCTTACCGCATGTCTGAGACTGCCAGATATAAATAGAGTGTCTTTCCTCAGACTGGAGTTGAAAGCAAGGGGATGAGGAGAGATAGGTTTTGAGTGCTTGTAGGGCCTGGTCTCACTCAGGGGTCCATTGGAATTTCAAAATTTTTCTCAAAAGCTGAAAGAAAGGTCTACACTTATTTGAAGATCTGCTGATGAAGCGATTGAGTGCGGCAGCCATTCCGGTTAGCTTTTGAACCTCTTACACAGTCGCTGGGCTCTGTATTCCTAATATGGCCGAGATCTTATCCGGGTTGGCCTCGATCCTTCTTCGTGTAACCAAACTTCCCAGGAACTTGCCCGAGCCAACGCCGAAAGCACACTTTGAGGCATTCAACTTGAGTTTGAATCTTCTGAGGATGTCAAAAACTCGAGTTAAATCTTCCAAATGGTCTCGGGACTGTTTGGATTTCACGACCATGTTGTCAATATATACTTCAACAGTCCTTCCGAGCTGATCTTAAAACATCTTGGTGACAAGCCGCTGGTAGGCTGCCCCCGCGTTTTTTAACCCAAAGGGCATCACTTTGTAATAGTAGATGCCCCGAGGTGTTATGAACGTGGTTTTCTCCTTGTCTGGTCCAAACATTGGTATTTGATGGTAGCCTCGGTAAGCATCGAGGAAGCTCATTCTGTCATGGCCGGCGGTGGCGTCGATCATATGATCGATCTTTGGGAGCGGGAAGCTGTCTCTTGGATAGGCTTTATTGAGGTCGGTGAAATCGACGCACACCTTCCACTTGCCGGTTTTCTTTTTGACAACCATTGTGTTGGCTAACCAGACTGGGTATTGAACATCTCTGATCGCTCTGGCTTTCAATAACTTTCCAACTTCTTCAACTACGGCTTTTGTTTGTGGCAACCCTGACCTGTGAGCCTTTTGCATTACGGGTTTTTGCTTGGGGTCCACGTTCAATATGTGGCATATGACTTCGGGGTCGATACCAGGCATTTCGTTCGAAGTCCAGGCGAAGACCTCTCTGTTTCGCATTAGGAATCCAAGGAGCTCGGACCTCTCGGGGTCGGTAAGCTGACTTCCGAGCAGGAAAAATCTATCGGCATCGTGAGAGTCGATCCTGACCTCAGTAAGGCCTCTGGTTCTTTTCCCACCTCGTCCAGCTTTCTCTTTAGTTCCGCCATGTGTACTTGCTTCGATTCCTTCTCTCCAGAAACTACGGCCAACATGCACTGCCTGGCCATCTGCTGATCTCCTTCGACCGTGATTACTTCCATTCGGCCATGATCCTTCTCCAACAAGAACTTAAGCTTCTAGTGGAGAGTTGAAACGACCGCCTTCATGTTGTGAAGCCAAGTTCTGCCCATAATGGCATTATAAGGGGATGGAGCGTCTACTACAAGGAAGTCGGTCATTACGGTGGCTCCTCCTATTTGGGTTTCCAGAGTGACCTTTCCTTTGGGATACACCGGCTTGGCGCTGAACCCTATCAGAGGTGTCCGGGCTTCTTGCAGGTCTTTTCCTGAGATGCCCAATTTATGGAAACAGTCGAAATAGAGGATTTCAGATGAACTGCCGGAGTCGATGAGGATCCTCTTCACCTTGAACTCTTTCAACTTCAAAGTGACAATCAGTGAATCGTTATGGGGGAGCTGGACTCCTTTCAGGTCTTCGTCTGAAAAACTGATCACGGGCCGCTCGGGCCGAGCTCTCTTTGCGACTGGTCCGAGCTCGGCTTTCATCACCTCTTTTCCATGAGAAGCATGCCTGGCCTCAGCACGGGCTTGGTTATGGCCTTTGGGGGAAGGCACCAGGTGGATAACATTGATGATCTTTTCGGATCTGTCGCTGTCTGGATCTCTGTCATCCCGGTGCTGGGCTCGGCTGCCGTTTCCATTCCCTTCTTTAATGTAGTCCCTCAGATGTCCGTCCTTAGCGAGCTTTTCCAAGTGCGACTTCAAAATCCTGCATTCCTCTGTTTTGTGCCCATTCTGCTTGTGGTAGGCACAAAATTGATTCTGGTCTCTGGAAGAAGGATCGCCTAGCATGGGCTGAGGCCAACTGAAGTACGGCTACGTCTTGGTTTTGTTCATAATCTTATGGATTGGTTCCTTGAAGATAGTGTTCACAGCCTTGTAGGGGTCGGAAGAAGGTTTGGGCTTTTTGCTACCTGCTGTTGCGGGCGGCGGGGTTCGAGCTGAATTGGTAGAAATCCAATTTCGATCCGACTCTTTTCTTCGAAATGATTTCTTATCCTTCTTGGGAGGTCGGTCTCCTTGGCTCTTTGATAAGTCCCTAAAAATGCATGATTTCATCATCATTTTAGAGTAATTAAGGACTTATTCTTCAAATCATGCACTGTTTTAGTAGGAAAATCATGATTTTATGTTTTGAGCATCAAAGTTCAAGTTCAAGTCAAAAGATTGGGACCACGAGCATCCAAGATTGGTTTCAAATCTGAAATTTCATATTTGAATTCTTAGCCAAGTAAGTGGGACCCTTTTTAAGAGGCAAGCTACAAAGAGAAGTTTAAATTGAGAAGGACTTTTGGTGGCAAGTCAATCAACAAGAAGATCCCAAGATTGTTCAATCTCAGCCCTCCAAATCCTATCCCAACTTGGACCCACACTTCAAACTCCACCAAATCCAAATCTATTGCAACAAACCTTATAAAAAAAAATATATAAAAAGAACCCAATATGGGCTGCACGAATGACCATTCCCCCTACTTCATTGGACGACCAGCAACTCCATCATTCATCCATTGATTTTCTCCACTTCTTCTTCTACCATAAATTTTCGTCCAAGGTCTTCTCAAAGGCACACCATCACTTGGATTTTTACGCCGTCGTTCTGCCGCCGTTGCTAGCGTTTCTCCATCACTAAACCATCCATAAATCATCTTCTCTTGCTTAGATTTCAGAAGGCAAAACGAGAAACGGTTGGATCGCCGTTCTATACCGCGAGTCCTTCTCCTCCGTTTAGTGTTTCGGGTGTCTAAGGGTAAATTTGGATGAACATTATTTTAATTCAAACAATCTTATAATGGCTATTTGCATGTAATGGGGCTTTATTTATTGAATCAAGTTCATGGGGTCTTGGTTTTCACCAATGGTCAACATCGAATGTTTGTGTGTAAGTGACAGTACACACTTGGTACGGTGGTCTTGGTTTTTTTTATCGATGACATTCAGCAAAGTAGCTATTGCATTATTTTAGAATTAAAATCCATCTTTTTATTCTCTGATTTTATTTTATTTTTTTAATTTTTATTTTTAGGTATCTAAATAATCACTACAAATTGGTTGTTCTAACAACTCTTATGGTGAATGCAGTAATTAGATTAGACTAAGTTTTTTAGTTTAAGATTCTTATTTCTAATTGTAATTAATATTTCAGACTTGTAATTAATTATTTCATGCAAGTAGGATACTTGATTTGTATAGATTTTATTAGGCTAGTACTAATTTTCAAATAGGACATGTTTTATTTAAGTAATTACTCCTTGTGGATCGACCTCGGACTTCACCGAGTTATTTATTACTACAATCGCGGCCTTGCACTTGGGGCTGACGATCACTCTTGTGCGCGATGCTGTGACTTTCTCGATCTCAGATCTCATTATCCTCCGGAGCGATGAACCGTTTTACCCTGGTCATCAACACCGCCAAGGTGGTGACTAGATTTCCAGCAAGATCTTTCCGAAGATCGTTGCCAGGCAGTAGAGCGTTCTGGAAAGCAAAAATCACAACTCCTTCATTTGAGCTCTCAATCTGGCTGAACACTGACCAGAATCTCTTGGCGAATTGGATGATGTTTTCACCTTCCTTTATTTTTAGAGCCAATATGTCAGAGTCGGTTTTGGGAATGACCCTGTAAGCCTGAAACTTTTCCAAAAAGGAGTTCTGGAGCTGCCACCAACTGGAAATCGACCCTTCTGAAAGTACACAGAACCACTTCAGGGAGAGGTCTCCTAAACTGGAGGAGAAGATCTTGCAGTTCAGATGTCCTTCGTCTCCCCAAATGGACATTCTTTGGGAGAAGTGTCGAAGGTGCGTGCAGGATCCGAGGTCCCGTCGTAAGGAACGAACCTCGGGACCGTGAACTTCCGAGGAAGAGGGAAATCCTTAATTTCTCTAGAGAGGGGAGATGCTCCAAGATCGATGGGATCGTAAGCGCTCCGCTGGTCTCGGGTGAAACCAGCTACCTCCAGATTGCGCTGGACCGCCTGCTTGATGTGCCTGTCCAGCCATTCTTGAGCACTTCCTTTAACTTCTGGAATGGTTTCGGACTTTCTCTTCGAGTGGTGTCGGCTGTTGCTTGAACTCTCATCATGAGTTCGGCTACGCTTCCTCTCCAGGTAGGTCCTCAAGTCCTCATGGGAGGAAGCAGTTTGTTTGCTCTGAGGGGCCTCCTTCGCGCCTTGGCGTCCCGAAGGTTACTTGGCTGAGGTCGTGGCCCTAGCTTTCAGTTGCTGCTGGAGCTGATAGATCAGTGCCTCCTGCTCCTGAATAGTGGCATTCTGTGCTCGGATATCCTCGAGGAGAGGATCGTAGTCCTTGTCGGGATTATAATCTTCATCGTCATCGTCCTCCTGATGACTGGAGTGTCAGGGCCCGTCTACCACTGGGGATTTATCCCGTCGAACTCTCTCCAGTGGAGGACCTTTGCCCCTAGGAATTAGGATGTTGCTGAGGATCTCCTTGCTGACGGGATGCCGTGCCTCCCCCCGAAAGTGAACCCGAATGAAGATGGCGCTCCTCGACGTGAACCTGGATGAAACGACGTTCATCGAGGGCGTTGAGGGCATCGGCTCTTGCCTCAGGCCTCCCTAGAGGGACTAGGGAGGATGGTCCTGCATGGGGTGCCCTCGTAGTTTCTCCGCCTTTTGGAGCTTTCTTAGTCATGATGAAAGGAAAAGTCTAACTGGTCGTTCCCCACAGACGGCGCCATTTGTAAGTGCAAGAAAATATAACTTACAAGATTAGAGGATGCCTTACAGGACTTATCAAAAGAACTGGTGGAAATTAGCTGCTCCGATCCTGAAAGGGGGAGAGACAAACAGTCAGAGGACCCTGGCTGTGGGCAGCGCAGGGCTCTCCGATGCCTTAGTTAGTGCATGGACTTGAACAAAGGATGGAGGGGGAGAAGAGATGCAGAGTAACGACTCTTTTTTTGTGTGTATGCGTACCTTTGTCTTGGAATGATCTTCTGCTTAGAAGATTTTATGGATATTTTGGGGTATACCCATTATTTGATAGGAGGGCCTAATCAGCCCACAAAGTAATAAATGAGGGTCCATCACAGCCCACAATGTATTTATTGACAGTCCGATCAGCCCACTTTGCATTAAATGCAGGTCATGTTGGGCCTGATCGAGTCTTAACTTATTGGCGGTAGAGGTCCCATCGGATCCTTCCTTGGGCTCTGCCCAAATATGGTCATAGCCGCTGGATGCCACCTTGTCAGAGATTTGGTAAAGATTATGGACGGCTGGGATGGTCCACCTATTTCATTAGCGCGTGCCCGTAACTAGCCGCGTGACCGACGACGCGGTAGAAGGTGGGGCTCGACCTTCCAATGCTCATCTCGGTCGTCAGCTTGCTGCCCTGGCCGAGATCAAATCATTTAGCCGAAATCAGAGTGACCAAGATGAATAAGTCGCTTCTCGGATAGCATCCCGTTGTTCTTGCCGAAATGCGCCCTGCCGGGACGGAATCATGATCGATCATTTTGTTTAGAGTCGAAACTGGTCGGATCACGGGATCTTAAAGAATACCCCACACAGTATGTAATACTCCACTTTCTATGTGTAAAACCTCTTTCCTGCACTCTCCATGGCATTCCCTACCATGTTCATATTGTATCTAGGTATCATGGGTATTTGTACTTTTACGAGTTATAATAAGATCCGATACTGGTTCTTAAACCTATGACTCTGGGCTTCACGGATCTGTACATTACTTCTACCCAAAAAAATGTACATTACTTATCCCACAACTCCATCAATGTGGGCCCACCACTGTTTATCTGTATTGAATAAAACAGTATTCAGAAAAAGATGGATTCTTTAGAAAATCACTGGTAGATGTTGATCCCGTTGATCTCTTTGATGAAAAGACCAAAGAAGTAGATGGTTGAAAGGAACACAGCAACGGTTCAATGATGATAACCATATGCCAAATGAGTGATGAGTGTGATGCTTACATTTAAACTGATCACATACAAAGGCACCTTGTTTTAAAACAATGGGCTCACAAAAATCTCTTGCCTGTTTGTTTGCAGGAATTTTAGAATTCACACATTCTAGGACTTAGAAAGGAATTCAAGTTGGTTCTCTTTGAGAATGGCTACTTACCTCATTAGTAAGTGGCGGTAGTTTTCACCTGTATACAAAGGGTTCGAACTATGGATACAACACTTCTTCTTACTTGTGTGACTTTCTTTTCACTTATGAGGGCTATTTTCCCACTTGTGCGAGTTATTTTCTGCCTATTTGTGCGGGCTGTCTTTTTGTATTTGTGTACAGATTTTCCCATATGGATCTCTCTTGATCCCAGCCTTGAGATTGGTTACCATAAAAAATAAAAAAGTCCGCTCTTTTTGGACTACTGGGTTAAAAAAATAAAAAGTTGGCTCTCTTTGGACCTTTGGTATTCACATGCAGATTTTTAAATGTTGAGGCCATATGATCTTACACCAATTTCAGCAACACTCACAAATTTCTCATAACAAACTTCAATGTTCTTGTGAAAAAAAATGTTAGTCATACTTGGATGTTGAAGTGAGGAGTCGGACTGGAAGGTGGCTCATACTTTGATGTTAACGTCAAATCAGCTGGATATATTTTAGGGTAAAATGGAGTCCATTGACACCTCCACCACACAAATAATGTCATGGTTTAAAATAAATTTAAAAAAAGGCTTGATAGTACGTACTCTTTAGGTTGAAAATTGAAATTCTTGTTGCCGGGAACTTCAGACAAATGTCAGAAACTTTGCCCCCCACCATCATCAGAAATCCCTTGTTTAAAAATCCAACATGTTGTTTTGGTTTTTAAGTCCCCCAACTTCTTTCATTTTCAGCTTTCAAAATAATAAAATATTTTCAAACATTTATCAATCAGTTTTTGATGAATTTAGATGTTTTCGGACGAAATTCCCTACATACCCTCTAAACAAATAAGGCCCCGTTAATGTTCTGTGAATATAACCAGGAAAAATTCATATAATAATCGTACTAAGTGGTGCAAAAGTCATAAGAATCCAGACAAATCATACAACTCCAACGTAAACCCAACCATTTCTGGCATTAGGATTGTCAATTCGGCTCTTTGATAAGGGGGCCCGGCCTGGCCCATAAAAGCCCGCAAAATAAGGGTTTTTATTTTTTTCCCTAAAGCCCGAAGATAGGGTAGGGCCCGATTTTGAAGAGCCCGGAACTTTGAGGGCCGAACTAGTGCTTGACCAAGTTAAGCTCAACCCGGCTAGCTTTCGATTAATATATATATATATATATTATACTCATACATGTTATAAAAATATATATATACAAAAGTAACTGTGTTTTTTATTTTCAGTTTTTTATTCTCACTTGACAAGATAATATCTTTTCTCAATCTAAGAAATTTGTTAAACAAATCCAGCCTTTGAAAGCTTATGTCCAAAGCCAACTTCATCTTATTTTCCTGAAACTATAACATACTATCAGTCTTATTAACAGTTGAGGACATGAGGTTAATGTTTTACCTTTGCAAGCAACTATAGTTATAAGGATAATTTGTAGTGTAGTACCAAAGTATATTTTGTTTGGAGTTGGTTTTTTTAATTATGTTAGGACTTTGTTAGGTATTGTGAAATGAAATAAAAAAAAAAGTGGAGAAAAGTGCTTGTAATATAAAATTGTACTGTAGTTAGTATTTTTCATCTTCATTTTTTCCGCATTTTCTCTATATTTGAATAGACCTTTATATTTCTATAAAATAAAAAATATAATAACAAGGTTGTGAAATTAATTTCAATGCATCTCACATTTTGTACTGAAATCATTACAAAGATTGTATTGGTCATGGCAGGAATATATAGGTATTAGATGATACATCATTATTTTAGTCGAGTTTAAAAGAATCATTGTTATTTATTTTATGTTTTACTATATGAAAAAATATTTTACCACGACATCAGCCCACCAATCAAAAGATCTTTTCATTATTTTTATTTAATTATTGTTATTTATTTTATATTTTACTATATGAAAAAATATTTTACCACGACATCAGCCCACCAATCAAAAGATCTTTTCATTATTTTTTTTTTAACAATATCACGAGGCCTTTTACCGCACATTAAAAAATATTTCATTTCTTTTAACACTGTCCCTTGAGGATAGGTTAAGGACCTATGCACCGAATGCGCGTAGGCACCCAGGGCTCTGAATGGACGGCCCAGGCCTTTGACAACCCTACATGGCGTTTTCGCAACAAAGGAAGAAACAAAGGGTCCAACGGTTAGGATCAATTTGGCTATGATCAATTTTTAAAAAAGCATTTTACATCTTGACCTGCACCATGTACTTTGAGGGTCTCTAATCTATTTAAACCGTTACCCGTATGCTTGCAAAGGTGGTGAATGAATGGCCAAGATCCTCATCTAATGGGGCCCACTAGGTGGACAGTCTACATCAACCGTTCTGTCACTCCACCTACTATAGGATGGGCCCACAAGGAGACCTATGATTAGTGCAGCATTGTTTATTAAAAGCCGGATACGGTGTGTGTCTCATACCATTTAAAACGACAAATCTTCCATACAATGTGATCAAGGACATTGATGAACGATTGAAAATGTTAACAAATCTGGTCCATTCAACTGGTAGGTCACCTATTCTAAAAGGCCTACCTAGACTTTCTAATGTGTCAGCATCCTACATGTTGCATTAAAATAACAAATGAATCTTTACTTTAAGACAATCTCACCAGTATCTATCAACCTCCTCCAACTCTCATTCAGAGCTGTTTCTTTTTATGGAATTCAACTCCTTAGAACTCTAAAAAATGTGAAGATTCATAAAAAGCTATTTATTAAGGGTATGATTTTTTGCATTGAAAATACATAAAATTCATGTTGAAATAAATTCTACTACCGAATAATTATTAAAGAAATAAGAGGTGAAGATAGGATCATATGACCTTTATGTTCGTTTCTTATCTTTTTTTTATTTTGTTTTTATTAGAAAATTTTATTTTATGCTTAGTTTTTTTTTTTTTAATTCACCAGGGACAGAGAAAAAATGAGTACCTAGCCAATCACCATGAATTCCTAGTTGTTTAATTTAATGCAAACTAATAGGCCCAGTTGTGTCATGTAACTGAACCTGTAAATTCTAAGACTTCATTTTTAGAAGTTTGGTGATTGTATCGATATAAACTCATGCAGCCATCACTTTTCTAATATTTGAATTACTAGGGTGGTGGCTGAGTACTCATTTTCCAACTTTATCTTAATTATTAATTTTTCATTAGAAACACTTTTAAATACTCACTTTTGCTCTATAATTTTAATCATTTTTAGAATAACAAGTCTTACTATTCATTTACCCAAAAAAACAAAGTCTTACCATGCACTGAATTCAACCAAACAAACAGGTCCTCAGTAATCATCCTCTTGTGGAAAAAGAAAATGAAATGACAGAGTAATCTTATCTACTCCTTTCCTCTAACCAATTAGATAACATTGAGCTAACAAAGCGCCATTGGTGGTTGACCCTGTTGCAGTCAGGGACTTGCAAGCTTGACTAGAGGTAATTATTTTCCATGTAAAAAAGGCATATGGTGCCACAGTGGGAAGATCAAGTGGGTAGAGTAGATGGATGGTAAGTTGCTGCTCAGTGGGTATATATGGTAAGAGTAGGCATGGGCCTCAGTTGTTTTTAAGTTCTCATTACATTGAAGGATGAGATTGTTTGAAAAGATGAGAACTTTGATCATTTTTATGGGTTTAAAAAAGGTCGGTGGGCCATCCCATGTAATCAAAAGTGGGAGGCACCTGAATTAGTGCCCATTTATTTATTTGTTATTTGAGTACTTATAACCATCCAGCCTTTACCTGACTCATGACCTAAATATGGATTGAAACATGAATCCTGCTAGGGATGGGAATGGATAGAGTAAAGCAGAGTGACCTGTCTAGGCCCATTGGGATCAGATGTGATGGTGATTTTTGTGAGTTTGAGGTGGTTAGAAACTCATAAATTGTAATCAAAGTCAGGTTTGGTGTGGATTTGTATTTTTGTCGCCCGCAAAATTTTCTCCTGCATAATGTCTGCATGCAAATGTCCTAGACCCCACTAAATTTCATGGCACCCATAGTGACAATGTGGATGTCCGCACCGCAGGAGAAAATTCTCTTTATGTTACCTAATTTTACTTCATTTATAACAACTTTATACATTTTAATAAAATATATTATGCAAATCTTGTGTAACACAAGTGGTAAAGTATTTTTAAAGAATTAAGTAAGAAGCTGTAGGTTCAAATCCTCTTAGATTTACAATAAATTATATATATATATATATATTATTTATAATATTTTAAAACACATTTCCCAGCATGAAGCCCAAAAAATCACAGAATATTTTAAAATAAAAAACCCTAATACTTTTTATTTACGGTTTAAACCACGTTAAAGTGTGATAAAGTAAAGTGAAATAAAAAAAAACTACTTTACCACTCTCTTCCATTTTACTTCACCATATACTTTATCTCACTTTTACTTTACCTCACCTTCACCATGATGTGATATGTACATTTACTTTACTTTATCATACATGTAAACAAGTACATCGATCATGATAGATTTGGTGAAGTTCTTTACCTTACTCTACCATTTTGTAAAACTCAATTTTGAAAGATTTTTATATTGTAAAAAGTTTTCTACAAGGGAGAGCTGTTGGAAAAAATATTGAGCTTTTTGAAAGAAATGAATATTTTCTTCATATTTTTCTTTGGTTACCAAACGCATAAGATTTTATTCGTTAGAAAATTAAAGATTATATTTTATATAATATTACTTTCTTGCATTTTCTTGTGCATCCAAACCGGCCCAATAGTAAATTTTCAAATGGGCCCTAGTTCAATAAATTTCATTGGAGTCAGACTTGAGTCCAGATATATACACTAATCACGCCTGCTTTGAGTCTATCATGACCCAACTCAAACCCATCATGTTTATTGTTTGCCTAGTGCGTCTAGACCAATTGGGTTCGGGGTCATGGGTATTTTGGTAATTGTATCGAGACTTTCTTCTTTACTGAGATATGATTTCTTGGAGGATAAGAAAGATAACATTATATATTGATGTAATGTGTAACCCTTGAGAATAGAACAGAAAGTAGAATCCATAATGAAAGTCAAGTTTCTTTCATGCAGATGTAGACGAGTTTGCCGATCCATGTAAATCCCTTTGTATGATTTTTCTCTTTCTTGTGTGGTTGATTGATCATTTAATCGCGGTGATTCATGCTTTCGCACACATATAACATTTACATTTCTAACTACTTGTACTCTCTCCTACGATGCACTTTTTTTTTTCTTTTTTGTTATAATGGAGAAGCTTCGTTAAGCGGGAAAAAGAGAACAAAAGACAACCAAGACACAAAGGCCCAACAACAAACGAGCGAATGGACGATCCCCTGCAACAAGGATACCGAACCCATTACATTACCCAGCTTAGCACACTCATGGGCCACCTGATTAAACACTCTAGGAATATAAAGAAAATATATGAAATCAAAAGGCAAAAAGTAGCCTTAATATCAAACAAAATTGAGTCAACAGACCAATTAGAATTACCTTTAATAGCCTGCACAACTTCAGGAGCATTCGACAATATAAGAATCTTGTTGAAACCCCATTCCTTTACCTTTAAAAGCGATGCGAGAATGACTCTCGTTTCAACCTCTTTAGAGGAAGAGACCTTTGGGCCTTCAATTGAACCTACACTAACAATATTATTATCATTAAGCCCAGTAGAAAAACTGAAACAACATTTTCCATCATATTTTTTGAAAGAAGCATACGTAAAAACTAAGGCCACATCCTTATAAGAACTAAAATATGGGATCGATAATTTCTCTATGGGGTTTATCTATTGAACTTGGATATTTGACCCAACCACCAGGATGGTAACATATTTTATTATTTTAACAGGTTTTATTTCAACACTTAAATATAAAATCATATATGGCTTTCGACGCTGCCCACCACATGGCCAAGATCCAGGTTTTAATTTGATTAACCATCTCATTAGAAGTCGATTCACATTTCTTAAGAAATTCTTTCCACCACTCCAAATTCATTGATGATGAGATTGAATGAGTAATAAGGCCTAAACTAGAGCCAAACCAGGCAACTCTAGCATGATTACATAGGAATAGAGCATGCTCAATCAACTCCTCATGATTTTCACATATAGGGTATATGGCTTTATAGCACAAAGATTTATTGAATAAGATCTTACACACCTGAATCGCGTTCTTTAAACACTTCCATCCAAATAGTAAAACCCTTTACAGAAGAGGGATACACCAATGGGACCTCTAGTTGAAGGTTGGGTTGTGCTCTCCTACGATGCACTTAATAGTAACATGTCCGGATGCTAAATCTTCATTGAGGTATTGTTTGCCTTTCACGCATGAAATAGGAAAATAGATTTTAGTTAAGTGAATGGTATATATACAAATGTTATACATGTGAAACACTGTACCATGTTTATCAAAATCTTCATTTTCACATGAGTGAATGAGTACATTCTATAATTTTAGATGTATTTAGATTTTTTAGAAATTGTATACAAATTTCCCAAATTTCATGAAGAATTGACACGAGATACTAAAGGTCTTGATGTTTATTATTAATACAATAATACCGAACAATTCAAATCATGAAATGAAGGAAGGCCCATGGTACGTAGAGCAGAAGATAGATCTATAGGTTCAGCCTTTTGGGATGTTTTTCATAAATTTCTTATAACCCATGAAAATCTAAGATTTGAAATTAAAAGTCTTTGGGTTTCATGGCCTATAGAGAAGATAAATGGCTCAAAACATGAATTTGGAGCCCATAAAAGTTTTAAAAGAATGCTGTTGATAGGGTTTAAACCCATAACTTGTCTAAGCATCTCAGACTATACCTTGCCTTCTATAATAACACGTGCAGCCATTTTAAGATGTGTAAATTTTCATATGAAAATTATTTACTTATAGCACTTCATTTACACATCACATGAATAAATCAATACAAACAAATGTGCTGATGCACAATTATCACCCGTGTGAGTCATTTATATGTAAATGATTGTAAACAAATGACCCTTACCTCATTTTTCATCAATTTCCCGCTGTTTCGTCATTTTAGCAACTTATTTCCTATAAAAGAAAAATCTCTCTTTGCTCCAATAAAAAAATATTAGAGGGTGTAATTGGTGGAATCTACATATTTTTTTTTATTAAATATTTACCTTATTTACCAATATTTCATCATTTACTTTTATTGGTATCTTATACTATATTCATATATTTTTGGAATGAATTCATTGTATACAAAAAGGCATAGACCTTTGCATGCTTTCTTTTCATCAATTACGTTTTGTTGTGTCCTGTAGTTTTCTCATTTGTTTTGGTCACATTTCCTTAAAACGCCTTTTTCTTCGAGACAAAGAAATATATAGATAATGGTACAAATACATTTGGTCGTCCAGTTTTTTATTGAAAGATATATTTGTTTCCAAATGACCCAGCATGCATGTACATTTACCTATATTCAAGACAATCAAATTGACACTCCACCAACTAATGCAGTGGTGATGGCAAGGGACTTGAGTGAATATGCGCGTAAGTATGATAATTTACCATAGAACGAAAAAAAGAAAGAAAAAGGGAGACACGTACGCTTTTTTATTTTTTATTGTCTCCTACATGAGGATTTTGGACGTGTGTGCCCTCATACATTGCCTATTTTCCTTTATTAGCCGAACGATAGATTGGGACAAACAAGCCCTTTTTAATTGAAGCAAAGGCTCTCTGTCTAAAGCCAACTCACTCATCATTGAGCGGTTTTGGCACCTTACGGTTATTCCTTTATTGAAATTTTTTATAAGAATTTGGTGTATTGGAAAATTCATAACATAATGTGATGACTTGTCCTCTGGCCTTTGCAAATGTCATGATTCTTCACTAAAATTACAAAATTCCAGTCACGTAAAATTTCTCAAATAACAGTTTGAAAATTTATGGAATCCCTCCCTCCCCTCTTCCATGTAGTGCATTTATTTTGAGAGTCCCAGTCCCATCCCTTCATTATCTGTGAATTCTCTGCCATCTATTAAGAAATAGAAGAAAGAACTGGTTGATATACTCATGTTTCATGCATGTGCTAGCTTTTCATTTGAACAATACACCTCATTTTTATGTAATGCCGTTTGTACATTTCAATGAAAATACAAATAGCCAGACAATACCAAAGATGAAAGAGTTTTAAGGACTTAAACACACAAAATAAATAAGACAGGTTATCTATAATCTTTGTAAATGTTAATTTTAAGAATAAATCACAATCTATGGAAATGAAATAAACCCTCTCTTGAAGTGGTAGTGAACTATATAGTTAGTACCCAGGGGCTCAGAACTTCATTTTCATATGTGGTCTTCAGTGGCGATTCATTTCTAAAACTACTTAATAAAAAAATTGAGAAGGAATTGGAAAACCATAGGGTGGAATTTACCAATTTCCAGACAAAAAATGTTAAAATGTTTCTACCTGTAAGACTGCCAATTGAAGTTTCTATTGCAAGCATCTGGTTTTATGAGTACATGTACTCTCTCTCTCTTTCTCTGCCCATTTTCAAGTGCATTTATTGTCCCTCTAATACCTCTATCGCGAGCCTCATCTTGCTTACTTGTTTCATGTAACTGAATGCATATAAATTGCAATGCTTCTTTTTCTAAAAATTGTCAAAACTACAGAAACAAGTGTGAATTTTCATGAATGGCCATCAAATTATGTCTCGCCTAATGGGACATCAGTCTATAAATTTAAATCTCAAGAAAACGAGGGTTGCATCTATGTCCCCACCTAATATGTATAATTCCCATTATAGAGCCCCTCGAACCATAAATTTCTATGTATTCAGTTCTCATGCAAACAAATAACCTCATTATTTTTTTTTTCTAGGTTCTATATTCCAAGAAAAGAAGAAGGGTAAACTGTAACTTTCCAGGTATATAATTTTGAAAGAAACATGTTATATCATTTTTGGGTAAAAGAAAATGGGCATTTTCACATAAGTCACTACATCCTTGCAGTAAAGACTGACACAGTAGTATTGGGGAAAGAAAAGAGCAAAAGATACAGAAGCCACTTCCAGTCAACCATGCATAGCTATTAGCTAGTGATAAGATAGTTTTTGAGAAACAACAAACATGAAAAGAAACATAGGATGGTGAAAGTAAAATAATGTTCCTTGTGGGAAAGTAGATCACTTAATAAAGACATGTACATAGAGCAACAACGAGTTAGGCAAGACATAACGTTGTGAGGCCCATTAGCTTATCAGGTAAAAATGGGCTTAATGATCTAATGTTATAAAATAATATTGCTTACCATCCATATCATAGACTTAAATAGGATAATTGGCAATATCTAATGGACTTGATTTCTGTTTTTTTTTTTTTTTTTTCAAAAATTAAAAAAAAAACTAAAAATTCTGAAGTCTAGTCTACCATGTACTTTACTTCAATTGATAGTTACTTTAACGAGAAAACTTCTGCGGTTATTATCAATTAATTAAATACAAAGAAAACTACAGGTGTAGAATCCCCACTAGGAGATCCTCACTTTTTCTTTGGCCATGATTCTCCAAAGTGTTTTGATTAAACTGGATAAAACTATAACTCACTTACCCATTTTTAAATTATTTTTTTCTAAATAAAAGCTAATTATTAGATAGTTAAATGCAAAATTTCAACACTGAGAAATTCCCTTTACCAAAGAAAGTGATTTTTCTTCACGTTTGGTAAATAGAGATGAATCCTCTAAATAGAGGTTCCTTCGTTCTCCCGGATCCAACATACCTTCAAAGAGGTTTTGTGAGCAGGGTTCCAGGTTTGGTAAACTGGGTGGATTCCCACCATATGTAGAATATGCGATCTAACAGTCATAGGTTTTTTGCAATTTTCTCAAAACTTATGAAAAATCATAAGTTGAGCTTTCACCCCGTAGTTGTGTTTGACTCTCTAGAGAATTTGAACGATTCGAATTTTGAAAATGGAGCCCACATCAGTAATAAATTAATATTTTAGGGTAATGACTTATTTGCAAATATATCAAAATATATGAAGGATCAACAACTAAAATTTGACTTACTTGCCGCTTTGAACCTTCTAATCATGATTAACGGTTCAGTTCTTAATTGTAGGACCAAAAAGGTAGGTTTCCAAAGAAGATAACGGTAATCCGCATGTCAGGCTTAAAGCACTATGGCATCGTCGTCTTCTACGTTCTCTAGCTTGCAAATATCTTGAGAGGAATCAACTGGCATTTTCTTATGATCCATAATAAATCGTACTTTCAAAATTCACCCTATAACAGTTTTAAGCATTCTAAAGATATTGAATGGTGCAGATTTTTCAAAAGGGCCTGCAGAAGTTCAGATAATGAGATCCAACGGTCTGAACTTTATTCCAAATATCTCAAAATGTAGGAGGAACCAACGGCTGATTCTTGACTTATTAGCCGTTTGGGACATTCTAATCATGATTAACTGTTTAGATTTTCATTGTGAAACCCATGAAATAGGTTTCCAAAGAAAAATAACGGTAATCTCAAGCTACTGTTTAATACACTATTGCAGCGTCTTTCTTCCCTTCCGTTCATTTACCGAGTCAGATAGGGGGAGGTTTGACCGTAAAAATAATCAAAATCATTGATGTGAGGTTTTTTTCCGGGCATTTTATAGGGTGTACCAAACGTGGGTTTTCCATGGGAGCTTGGAAAAATGAGAGAAATCATCTTGCGTGATTTTTTTTTTTGTGAAATATGCCCTAGGGATGCCTTGTAATACTCCATCCAGATTAGGGATGTACACGGATCGGATTGGTGCGGATTGGGCCAAATCCGTCACCGATCCGTGGAGGATCGGATTAATCCGTTCAATCTAATTTTAAAAGAAAAATATCAAACATGTTGTAAAAAATATACATTTTGACCCTTTAAACATTTTCTCTTATTTTAAATTTAGACATCTTAATTTATATTTAGACCCATTTTATTTTTCTTTATTTATATTTAATGTCAACGGATCGGATCGGATTGAATCCGTGGATTGAGGGTAAAATCTGTCACCGATTCATTGCTAAGGATTACAAAATTTTTAATCCGCCACCAGTCCGTTTAGGGAAATTCTATATGCACCCTCCCATTATGTAGCACTTTAAGAGGTGCATATAGAATTTTCCATCTGTTTACATTTGAATCGGGCAAAATTTCCGTGGATCGGATCGGATCGGATTAACGGATCGACGGTTTTTTTATGCACCCTTAATCCGGATAAGTATTTCCTCTTGTACGGAAATGAGTCTCCAAACTCTGACCGCTCCCCCAACCCAAAAATGGGATTTCCTCTCCAAAGATGTCAAACAACTAATCACTGCAAGGAGGAAGAATGAACAAGGACTAACATATGCATCCTTAATGCTTCCATAGAAGATTTGTTATGCAACGTTCTATTATAATAATTTTAGTGCAACAAGAGAATTTTACCATGTGGAATTCTATTTGCTCAGGAGAGAAGAATTCTGCATTTCTACTTATCTCACAGAAAATAAAAAACCTTTCTACCAAGGGAAATCATATATACATATACACTACTTTTATTCACAAGAAAATACATGTCATGCCAAACAACAAAATAGTGGACTGCATTGAAATCAAAACGACTTTTCTCTTTTTATCACAATATCCACCCATTGCACAAACCCACCCTTATTTTTTTTTTTTTAACTTTTATTTTCAAAACCTTGTTGATGTAAGAATTACTCTCCTTTCTAAGGGCATGTTTGTGCAGGTCCATGGAAAACTAATATTCCATGCTTTCGCCCTTTTGCGTTCTTTTTCCTATCCTTACATTGAAAATGCTTTTCTCTGGAATTGCAAACGATCAATCCTATCTTCATACATTTTCTAGTGAAAAAGCAGTTACACCAAATAATATAAAACTTTCACCACAAAAAAATATCCCAATTTTTCCTCAGCCTTTCCATATAAAGATAATTGCACAAATTATTACTCCCAAGTCCCAACATAAAAACTCCCCCCTAGATCTCTCCACATCCCAATAAGCCAAAAGTACTTTCACTCCACCCACATTTCACACATAACACCCCATTCCAAAGCAAAAAATAGCCCCCAATTTGAGAAGGAAAAAAAAAAAGAAGTTAAACACATGATAGATAGCCAAAATGACACATTATATCCCCTCCAAAACAATAGAAATAGAAAACAAACACAACACCCCTAGCCCCAAAACATTGTTATCAAACCTCTCCCCACCCTACAAAAATTTCAAATAAAAGTGCCCCCCACCCCATGTAGCGTGGAGACCAAAATTGCAATAGATTAGTTTTTTTTTTTTTTTTTTCATTTTTTTGTCATTTCACACTTCGCTCCTCTCTCCTTTTCATTTGCCGGCTCCTCTCTCCTCTCCTCTTCTCTGCCCACCAAAAGCAAACAAAACCAAACATCAAACAAAAAAAGAAGAAGAAGATCCATCCCCTCTTCACATTCTTCCCATTCTCCTTTCCCCCTTTTCATCTTCTCCAACAACAACAACAACAACAAACATAGATATATATACACACATTCATATATTGAGATATTTATAGCGAGAGATGTCTGAAGATGAGAAGCTTCTCAAGGAAGCGAAGAAGCTTCCATGGGAAGATCGCCTTCTACACAAGAACTGGAAGGTTCGCAACGACGCCAACATCGATCTCGCCGCCCTCTGCGATTCCATCTCAGATCCCAAAGATCCCCGCTTTCGAGATTTCGGTATGTGTTTCTCGCCTGAATCTCTCGCATTTCGCCTCTTTTCGGTTTTTAGGGATCAGATCTGCTCATGTGATGCATTGCTGCGTTTTTGTCTGATGTGTTTTCATTTTAGGATCGGTTTTGTGTATTAGGGTTAGATTGATGGATAGATCGTGGCAAAAGCTATGATTCATGTGTGTTTTGTGTGTGGTTTTTTTGAGTAGGTCCTCTTTTTCGGAAGACGGTGGCGGATTCTAATGCGCCAGTGCAAGAGAAGGCGCTTGATGCCCTAATTGCGTTTTTGCGCGCAGCAGATGCAGATGCTGGGAGGTATTGCTTGCTGAATTTGGGTGGATTTGTTAATAATGGGTGTGGGTTTGGATGTGATTGTTGTTGTTGTTGTTGCTGTGTGATTTTGGTAGGTATGCGAAGGAGGTGTGTGATGCCATTGTGGCGAAATGCCTCACTGGAAGGCCCAAGACAGTGGAGAAGGCACAGGCCTCGTTTCTTCTGTGGGTGGAGTTGGAGGCAACAGATGTGTTTTTGGTGCGTGTTTTTACCCCCCTCCCTATGCATAGATTTGAAGAGAATTGAGTGTTATTTCTAATTGATTTTTTTGTTGGGGCTGTAATTTGAGTTTACTTTCATCCAATTTATTTTTCATGGTAATGTTTGTCCATTTTTTTAATCATGTTTATGAACATTTTTGATAAATTTGTGCTTAAAATAATTCAGAGGTGTTGTTCTAATGCTGATTTAGACTTCTTCTTCTTATTCTTTTTTTAATGAATCAACTACATGATTTGTTTTTTGTCTTTTTTAATTATGTTCGTGGCACGTCCATATATTGCCACTGACCTCCATGTATGTAGATTTCATGAATTAGAACTGTGTTATTCCATCATTCGAGGAAGTAGCATGTTGGTCCTTTTACTGGTTTGCAATGTTATACATCACCATATTTCTTGTAAATTAGACAAGCATAAATATAATTGAGTAATAAAGTAACTGCCCTCTCTTCATTTTTCTATGGAGGATAATGGAACTCGATCATGATTTGTCTTCTGAAGATTAAAAAAAAAAAACACGTTTTTAACTCGATGCTTCACCAATTTACGAGGGAGGAGTGAGTAGATGGACCATTTCTATTTATGATAACTTCCTGATTATGCAATCTTCCAATCCCTTTTCTTAGCTTTTACATGTCTTAATGTGCAGCTCAGTTTTATTATTTTCTCGTATCTAGTATACTCCTTTTGTACTGCTTGCTTTTCTAATGAAAGTAACTATTGAAAAAAAAAGAAGTTATCTTCCTACTAATTGTATCAAACCATAGACAATTATAGGTATGCAGAATCTCAGAATGTGTTTCTCTCATTTGATAACACATAAGTTTAAAAGAATATCTGAAAATTAGACAGAATGTGAACAGACATTATCAAAAACTTAAACGGGCGATTTACCTAGCCAAATTAGTTCCAAAGCCCTTTGTAAAATGCATAAACCCCCAGAAATAGCCAACATCTTATTTTATTTTTTTATTCAATAGAAGGCGAACATAAAAGAAACTCTAATTAAGCATAGTGAATTCATAACAAAATAATAAGAACATATCTGTGAAACCAATGACAAAATTAGTCATATTCAACATTCCACTAGTATTTGAAGCCACAACTTTTTCTAGTTAAGTCAAGGACTCCCAAAATCTTAAATAGCATTAAATAAAGGTAAAAAGCAATGTAAAGCTTTTATAATTAATTTTTAGGTTACCATTAAAAAAAAAATTTTCTTAGGTTGCTGCTGGAATAATTGATTATTCATTTATGCGTATTAGTTCCAATTTATCATATACAGACACGTTATCTGAGGATTGATTGCTTTTCTATGGAATTGCAAATGATCTCAGTTTCATTCTTAATGAAATGATCTCAGTTTCTTAGAAAGCACTTTATGTTAATTCTTGGTGCATGTTTTCCATTGCAGGAAGCTATGGAGAAAGCGATTAAAAACAAGGTCGCTAAAGCAGTTGTGCCAGCTATTGATGTCATGTTTCAAGCCCTCAGGTTTATATTTTAGGAATGTCATATTGAAAGATCATTAATATCTAGTTTCTCTCTGTTATTCTGTAACTTTTTTAACATGTTTTATGATATGGTTTTTGTATCAAGTGAATTTGGAGCAAAGGTCGTTCCGCCAAAAAAAATTTTGAAAATGCTTCCTGAACTTTTCGACCATCAAGACCAGAATGTCCGTGCATCCTCTAAAGGCTTGACACTTGAGCTCTGCCGTTGGATTGGAAAAGACCCTGTGAAATCAATTTTGTTTGAAAAAATGAGGGATACCATGGTAAGGACAATAACTTAAGAGTTTCTCTTCTTCTTCTTTTGCTTCTTTTTCTTCTTTTTCTGAAATAGTAACTGTTTAACTACTACTCTTTTTGAAGAAAAAAGAGCTTGAGGCAGAGCTTGTCAATGTCACTGGCACTGCCAGACCTTCACGTAAGATAAGGTAGGTATTTCATTTCCTTGTATCTTTATTCTTTTTGTTAGAAAAAGCCTGCCTTTTTTGCTGTCAATTGTGCGTGGTGCTGCTGCATGGTGTTTGGTTGAGTAAGTCTATGATGACAATTACAATTTGCAGAAATTGTTAATTTTACTATACATGTTATGGAGCACATGCGATGTATACTTTCTATCCTTTTGTGCACATGAAAATATCTGCTTTTGATGTTTACTCAAACAGGATAAAAAGACTTTGAGAAAATATTTTTGTTAGCGAATGAGGTTCTCTTTCATTAGGTTTTTCTCAGTCACAGTCCAATCCTGTTTGGTGGTGAGATTGCCAAGTGTATTTTCCCAGATCTAGATTTTCAACCGGAGGATTTATCCTGAGGTTCTTTTCCTTTTTGGTGGTGAGTGGAGTAGGGATTGTTCCTATAATTTGAATATGGCAACTAGGACTACACTACTTCAAGATCTGGAGAACTTTACCATTAAAAAAAAAGAGAGGAAATATCTGGAGAACTTTGAACCATGATCAATTGAATTATCTGTAGCACTGTTATGTGATTTCTGCCACTTGGAGCATTGGATATATATTTTTCTAAATGCCAACTTATATTAAAAAACTATACAGTAAAAGATACATGTACTGATAGAGAAAAGGCTGCTACACAACAAAAAAGCCAGAGAGCTTGAGAAACACCAAATCAAAATAAAGATGAGCCATGATTAGATATAACCAAAATTTGACTCACGACACATTGCTTTGCTAAGAGATGATCGGTCATCGAATTTGCACTTTGTTTCACATGGAAGAAGGAAGCATCAAGATGATGAGTTGAATCCACCACCTATTCGACCACATCTTTGAAGGTCCATGGAGCCTTACTTTAACTAGAGGCCCACCGAATGACATATAAAGAATTTCCTTCTATTAATAATCTGTCAAAGATTAAGGCGGTTGCCTCCACAGAGGCCCCTCAACGCCAACATTTCTGCTTCATTAATGTAACAACTCACCCAACTTGAGAAAGCTACATTGTTGCACTCACTTGAATAATCCCTCCAATCCTTGCTGTGCCTGGATTGCCAATCACACTCCCTTCAAAAGTAAGCTTCGAGAAACTGGACGGAGGGGGTGACTGCCTAGGCAAAGAAGGGATCATGGTCTGAGGGGAGAATGCAACCCCTATCTCCTAATGATTGTGTCTTTAGATATATTTTTAAACTGGGGATGAAAAGATTCCCTAGCCAAAACTAAATTTTGCCTTGTTCTCCAAAGTTGTTCATTAGAAGACTTAACTTTAAAGCAAGCACAGATTTTTTTTTCTGTTCAAATGACTCAAATGATAGCAAGGAAATCATCCTTCCACGTGATCCTTCCCCTTGGTGAGCCTACAAACATTTTCCAAGCCTCAAGTAGACAATATAGAGTGTTGGGCAAACCATAATAAAACAGACCTCCATTGACCTTGAGCAATCTGATAATGGGTAAAAGGTTATGATAAATACGGAGAGCTTCTGCTTTATTAGAGTCTTTGACCCCGACATGTTTAGAAACCATACATAACTTCCCCTTTGTGATTTCTTAGTACACCTTCAATGCCAGCTAATGTAGTATGAGCCAGGCCCAGGTCAACTGGGCCAGCACCGGGTCCATTGGCAGCATGTGACCAACCTCTGCGAGACTTCAACTTTCTATTCAACCATTTCACAGGATAGAGATACCAAAAGCCACTATTTCTTTGGATTCTATCGTCCATTGCAGCTTGCTAAATCTTTTCCTGGCTGTCGCTTGCAGGCTGTGGGTTGGATTATTGGAAATTCAGGAGAATCAAATCAATGCTGTTTTTTTTTTTGGTTGAAATCCTATAGCTCGTTTACATTGGGTCATTGTAGACGGGATGGGTCCAAGATCATGGATGTCTTTGCCATACTAAGTGACCAACCTCTGCGAGACTTCAACTTTCTATTCAACCATTTCACAGGATAGAGATACCAAAAGCCACTATTTCTTTGGATTCTATCGTCCATTGCAGCTTGCTAAATCTTTTCCTGGCTGTCGCTTGCAGGCTGTGGGTTGGATTATTGGAAATTCAGGAGAATCAAATCAATGCTGTTGTTTTTTTTTTTTTTGGTTGAAATCCTATAGCTTGTTTACATTGGGTCATTCTAGACGGGATGGGTCCAAGATCATGGATGTCTTTGCGATACTAAGAGTTTGATTTGACTTCTAGGGAAAATGACTGCTTCCCTTTGATGGTCTCTTTTGTGAGCATTTTCTATGATGCTTAACTTATATAATCTAATTGAATTGTTCCATCGATTTTTTGACAGATCAGAGCAAGACAAAGAGCCAGAGCAGGAAGCTGTATCTGAAGTCGTGGGTCCTGGCCCTACTGAGGAATCTGCCGCCGATGGTAAGGAGTCAACTTTAGAGTTCTTGCTTTCTCTTAGTGAATGGGTTGAGCTTTTCAATTTATTTCATATCTGGAGGACAACTATTTACTAGTTTATGTTTTTTTCCCTGACTGGCTTCTGGTTTATAGTTTACATACAACAGGCTTATAGATGACCGCTCACATGCTGACTCTGTTAAACATCTTACTTGCCAGTTCCACAGGAAATAGATGAGTATGAACTTGTTGACCCTGTTGATATTTTGACTCCTCTGGATAAGTCTGGATTCTGGGATGGAGTGGTCAGTGTTCTCTCTCATGTTATTCTGAGTCCGCCTCCCCCCCCCCCCCTCTCTTGCTTCAGTTCTTGATTCTGATTAGGGAGTTGGTATTTTCATTTAATTTATTTTTCTAGCTGGGTTTTATCATGTTTATCTCTCTCAATGGATCATGTTTAATTGTTCAACTTGTTTGTTACTCAGAAAGCTACAAAGTGGTCTGAAAGGAGGGATGCTGTTGCAGAGCTAACTAAGCTCGCTTCAACCAAACGAATTGCTCCTGGTGATTTCACTGAAATCTGTCGTACCCTCAAGAAGGTGTGTTTTTGCTAATTGATTGAACAATCATACTCAACCGACATTTTGTATTTGTTTATTGGAAAATTTTGAAAAAAATGAATTGCATTTAGCTTGGAGCCTTGGACCCTTCCACTGGAGTTTATGCAAGTGCTATAGGTTGACACCTATTTCCCTATTATTTATGTTGGCATTGGCATGCCCTGTTATCCCAAAATACTAGAGAACTGATCTGTGGGACTGAACCATATATTATCTGGTTTGACTTGTGTAGGTTCTTTGCTTGATCAAACCCACTCATATCACACTCACCCATGTATAGGCACTGACCCAAATTTCATTCCAATCGTGGTGATGTTTAACCCTTGAGTTTATGTTGTGTAACGCTTATGAGTTTATGCAAAATTTGATCAATTTAATGGACCATATCACTTTGATTGGAGTGAACTTTTGGCCAATGCTTTTGATAGGATGAGTGTTAGGTATGTACGTCACAGGTCAAACCATGTTGTTAGCAAGGGAATATGATTTTGGTCATCGGCACGTCATTACAGAACTTATTACATGGGCATGCCCTTGTGCTTGATTTTTCATGGCTTGCCAAATCTGACACCACATTCTTTTGTCTGACGGTCTTTCACTGTATTTTATAGCTCTTACTACGCTTGTTTATTTGTTGCTGACAGTTAATTCTCTAAGAATAAAATATTTACGAAGTACATCTTTGTGGCTGTAGCTTATAACGGATGTAAACATAGCTGTTTCAATAGAAGCCATCCAAGCAATTGGGAATTTGGCAAGGGGTCTAAGGAACCATTTCTCAGGAAGCTCGCGCTTTCTGTTACCTACATTGCTTGTAAGTTTATTGGAGTTCACTTGATGCAAATACATTTGTTTTTCTTTTTTCCTTAAAAGTGAAGGCTGCTTTGCTTCTATTGTTGTGTGCTGCCTACCATTCTAAAGGTTTAGAAGAAGTGGTTGAGATGGCCATACAACCTTTTTCATATGAACTGATTTTTGGTAAGTATTGGCCGGTATCAACATAAAATCTTTGTAACTAAGAAACTAATAATGTAAAAAAGTAGAGAATGTTGGATTTTGAAGTTTCCTTGCATTCTAAGGTAATATTGAGGTTCAATAGAGGACTTGCAATGTTGAGGTTTGGCTATTGGCTGCTTGGTTTAAGGAATATTGATCCCTTCTGGTGTAAATTTAAAAGCCTACAAAATGCAGAAAATATAAAGATCCACATAATTAGAAAATGATAGATTTTTTTAATGGATAAAGCATTAGCACATTTAGGATTCCCTTTTATGGTTCAGCCCTTTTACTGTTGTATGATCATGAACTGCTAAATCTCTTTAGTTCCATTTGCCTTTTAGGCATATAAACTTTAACATAAATCAAGCTATTTATGGCATAGATTTTCACATTAAATGTAAAGAACACGGACCTGAAGTTCACATCACAAAAATGAACCCTCCTAAAAAAATTTAAGAAATAGTTGGAAGAAAGAAAATAAAGAGAAACTGAAAAGAAGATGTACTTGGTTTATTTCACCAAAGCAGACCAATTTCTAAGAAAATGCAGGCACCTGAAGAAAGCAAAATATATGAGAAATGTTCTGCAAGCAACAATATATGCACTATGCAGTCCTGCTCTGGCACTATACTCAAATTTTCTCTCATAAAACCTTTATCCACCATTGGATTGATCTCAAAGAAATCGATGGCTAAAATATTAAACTTTTTGGCTATTAAATTGAGGGCTAGGATGATCTGACAGGGCTGATTTTTTTGTTGACCCTTATCCCTGAGGAGATGTTTCCATGTACCCCACCCCCACGTATAAGTTGTCATTAAGTAGGCCTCACGAGCTGGGCTGCATATGAGAAGTATGCAGTCTGCTTGTGGGAGAACATTGCCCCAAAATATATTAAAAGAAATATAACAAATTCTGTCAGTGTTACCAATTTATATAATTTTTTTTTGAAAGGTTACCAATTTAGATAAATCAATCAACTAATGGCCAAATTTGCTCAGTTTGGTGATGTGAAGTGCTTTTAGTTGGAACTTGGAACTGAGTCCCTTTCCCTTGCAAGAGTTTTGATTGTAATAGGGATCTTTGTGGTTTAAAAAAAAGGAAAGGGGAGGGTCAAAGGAGAAGGGGGATAGTGAAAGGGTTGGGATTTGTGATTAATCAGACTTAAAGCATAGGTTCGAATCAGAATGAGATGGCTCAACAGATCTTTCCACTTTGATACCATAATTACTGCAGATTGAAGTTCTGAGCCGCTTCGGTCTTCGCCATGTAATTCATGGAGTCACAATTGGATGCGATCTCTCTTCATACCACACTTGTAGAAAAAAGAATCTAATCTTTTTCCCACACAAATTAACATTTAACTTTGAGTTGTCTTATGTAAAATGTCCAATACATTTATTTTTAAATGCTATACTATTTGGGACTCGCGTCATTCTGTCTCCTACTTTTCTAGACCACTACAATTCCACTAGTCATTGTCTTAAGAATTACCTTAACTATCCTCTAACTGAAAAATGATTCTTACTAAGTTATAAAATTTAAATAGCAAAACACCAATAATCGAAATAGACCCCACTAGACAGGATTCTTAAATCTCTCAGTTACACTACAGACTTTATCAGTTGATGGCCAACTTATTCTTCAACACTTGTCATAATTGCACATCCTAGGCCCATTGGGTACGTAGTCATGTAATCCAACATCTAACTTAATGCCAGTCAAGATAATTTGACTCATGAGTCATGATTTTGCCTATTTCTGAAAAACACAATAACGTTTGTGGGACCGTTAGGTTTGATTTGGTCCTCTCTTTTGGGTTATTCTAAGCTCCAGTTCTAGGACTTGAATCTCCATACAACTTTGTAACTGTTCATAATCTTTGTGAACTTATTCTTCTCTCCTTCTTTTATGATAACATATTCTTCTCTCCCTTTTGTAGCCAATTATGTTTACTTTCTAGTAATTCACAAAAAGGGGTGCAGTCTCCCTAAATCAGCTAGTTGAGGGAGTGGTGGCTGGTTGTTGTTACAAGGAATGATGAATGCTAAGCAAAACTTTAGAACCATAGTTGTCAATTCCATTATGTTTGGGCAATTCCAGCCAGAACGTTCTAGAATTGACCTGGGGCGAAATGAAATGCCTCCCTAAAACGTGTGGTGGCTGGTTGTTGTTGCAGGGAAAGATGAATGCTAAGCAAAACCTTAGAACCATAGTTGTCAATTCCATTTTGGTTTGGCCTATTCCGCCCAAAACGTCTCAGAATTGGCCTGGGGCGGAATGAAATGCCTCCCTAAAAGTTTTGGGGCCCAAGTCTGGTTTAGTTCGGTCGTTCCGGTCCATTTTGGTTATTACGGTTCCAATTCTAGTCCAATTCCACCTCATTCCAGCCCATGTTTCGATTCATATGTTGTGAAAACTAGAAAATGGTCAATTGTATAGTGTATTTTAATTTAAGGGATGTAATTAAGCTGTTTTAGTATTATTTTAGCATTCAACTCCTTTTTTTTTCTTCCAATTTTAGGTATTCTTTATATATTTTTTTCAATTTTCAATTGCTTCTTTTCCGAGCAGAGGACCATGCCAAAACGTTCCACTACAGGGTCATACCGGAATTGGGACCGAAACGGAACTGACAACTATGCTTAGAACTGAGCAACATTGAATATTTATTTATTTATTTATTTTTAATGTCAATATTGGAGACATGTTCATGTGTAATAATCTTATATTCTACAACTACCATTAAATTATGTAAATGATGAAGCTTATTATTAAGATTGTATCTTTACTTGGGTAGATTGGGAATTTTCTTTTTGTGGATATAAATGATTTTATTTCTCAATCATTAGATTCTCGAGGGAATGTAAGGTGTTTACTATTTTTGGAATCAAAGAAGCATGGACACGGACACTGCACACACGGACACGCCAACGCGGCATTTCTAAAAAAAGTAGGACACGGACGCGTTGGGGACACGTTAATATTTAATAATAATAATATATCTAACCATATACTAAAAGATAATATCATTTTAACTTTGTAATCAATTTAGCAATCAAGTAAATAAAAATTCAAGTACCACTGTACCACTGTACCAACTAACAAACATATCAAATAGCAATACAAAACTGAAAAATAATTCATAATCATTAACATGAAATATCCATAGTTCCATAAGAGGGAGGGACATCAATTTCCCCTCCATTCAAAAAATACAAAAAGCAAAACAGAAGTCAAATTTTGTCTAAAGTTTACTCAATTGATGCAACTTCAATTGCCTCATAATCACCATCAATTTGATCATAATCAACATCATTTGTAAAATCAAGCGAGAGATTAGCAACCTCAAGCACCCCAACATCCTTGATCGTCTAAGATAGAATGCAAGAATGACCTATCCTCTGCCTTATCTTTTATTTAAGTTAACAAAATTGCATTTAGGTCCTTTCCTTTTTTCTTTTTCTAATTTAAAGCCCTAGCCTCTGCATTATCTTCCTTTTTTCTCTTCCAACTAAAAGAGATTTTTTTTACAAACGGCCCCCTTCTCTTTTCTTTATTATAATTTTAATACGTTTCTCCAATTAAAACAACCAGCGTGTCCCCAGCGTGTCCGGGACATAAAATATAAAAAAATAAACAGGACACCATTTTTAGCTTGTCGGACAAGTGTTCGGGTGTCGGACACGGACACGCTGACCCCGGAGAGGTGCCCGTGCTTCCCCGGTTTGGAATAAAGAAAAGGGGGAATTTCAAAAAAGTAAAAAACTTTTGGCTCATTTTCAAAAGAGTACATGTACATTTAAATATTTCAGAAAAGTATATAAGTTTCCACAATTCTTTCAATCAAGTCCGCTCCATAAAAACTTTTTGAAAGAAAAAAAAAAAAACCCTTGTCATTTTTTAAATTTCCCCTTTAATGAATCATTTAAGAGAAATGATTGAGTCCAGCCCTAATGACCTGGTGGGACCCACTTCAACTACCTTTATGCATGGATGGTTAAAAAAAGGGGATTCCAAATGACTAAAAAACTAGCTTCATTAAATTGTTATGATCATCAAAATCAAAATGACCGGTTTTGGGGAGGAAAGATGTTAAGAGAAGGCACAAACCCGTCATAAGGGGAGGGCATTTTTGTCATTTCTCAAGAAGTTTTACTTTTTTGAAATATTCAAATCTTCATGTACTTTTTTGAAAATGAGCCAAAAGTTTTATACCTTTTTGAAAATTTCCCCAAGGAAAATGAAAATTGTATGCTCTCATGATCTTTCTTTGTCTATATTTTTGGAGTGTTTCATTGGCTGCTTGTGTTTCAATGTTTTTAATCCTTTTTGCATTTTTAGTAGTGTAACTAAAGTAGCTTCTCTGTTAAATGACATTTTACTTTGTTTACCTTCTAGGAAAAACTAAAAGAGAAGAAACCAACTCTCACGGAGGCTCTTACTCAGACTCTACAAACAATGCACACATCTGGGTGTTTAACTCTTGCAGATTCTATTGAAGGCATGTTCACACTTTCTTTTGACTCACATTATCTTTTGTTAAAGCATGAACACCTGGAGGCCTGTATGGTATGAACCAATCACTCTGTAATACATCATTGTGTTCTTTTTGGGCCCCATCTGCGACCTCCATCAGTATGTTCCAAGCTGGGATTGGAAGATCTCATCGCAGATGATGTTTGACCAATGATCATTCTTGTTGGATGATGAAACCATATATTTATGGGTCCCATAGATGGATCATTTATACAGCGGTTGAGTGTGGTGACTGGTGATCATAACCCATTGAAAGTTAACATGTGCCAGCTTTTATTATATCATTTTCCTCAAGTCCTTGCTATTTTTACATCAAAGTACATATCGTGGTAATTCCAATACTTTTCTTCCCCTTACAGAACATTATATGTTTGACACCTATCTGCATCAGTTTTTATTCTCTCCAAACATTAACGGTAAATTATACTGAAGAAAAAATAAGTCCAAACATCTTACAAGATTCAAAACAAAGAAAAACCAAGCGAAGGTATAAGGGCATTATGCCCAATTCAAAATACAATGAAAAAAGAGAAGCCTCAAACGCAAGACCCCTATCAATCACGGGTTTTGCTAAAACGTCCGCCATACCTTTTGCGGGTCGGCTAACGCAACAAAACACCACCTGTATAGAAGAAGACAACGCCTTATTGAGGTAGAATTGAAGTTTCTAAGGACTCAGAACAAATGAGTTCAGCATACGATGGCGTTGAGCGAATCACTCTCCAAAATTAGTTCCTCTTGGAAGGTGCATGAATGGATACAAAAAACTAACAGAACTAGGCTCCTCTCTTTTACCTTTAGCCCTCTGAGACCATCCAAAGGTCGCTAATTTCGTTGCCAATATTCTTCCACACAAACTACTGCCGTTCATGCTATCTGTGGATCTCAGAGTCACCCTGTGTTCACTAAAGTGAACAAATCCGAAGCAACTTGCCTTTCCTCTCCAGCAAGGAAGCAGGGATGAAAGCATCATACACCTTGCCAAAGGTGGAGAAAGAGGCTCTCAGCCATTCTACCTACGTATATTCTGGCATGTTGTCCACGAAAACCAAGATGAAATCTTTCCACTTGACAAACCTGTTCTTCCCCCTCCTTCCTCCCTTCATATTGAATCCACCACTCATCTCCCATTTTCTTATAGAGTAGCTTCCTTAGCTGAATCCTTCCTTTATTGCATTCTTAAGCATCAAATTTTAACATTACTTTCCGTATATTGAGAGTCTTGAGGCAATGGGAATGAAGCATGCCCAAGCACTTTCCTATATCTATTGGGATTCCTAATAGACTGCAGTTCGACTCTTATCTGCATCAGTTTGCATTGCTTTATAATTCATTTGACAGCATATTCTCCATTCAGTTGTTTTGGTTTTACCTGCATAGCGTGGATCCTATTAGTAGATAGCTGTTGCACTATACGACGATTTTACACTCATTTTCCTTCTAAGACATTCGTTTCATTGCAATAAAGCAGTTATGTGGTGCCTCTTTGACAAGCTGCATATAACATATTCCTTTGTTTTGTCGATCTTCATTACATTGATTCATCTCCAAATTAAGCTAGATGACAAGGTTCTCACAAAATGTAAATTTTATATCCAGAGGCAAGGTCCTGACTATTTCAACCGTGGAAATGGATCATCTGAGTGAATCAGGCATCGAAAAGAAAGAATAAAAAAAAAAAAAAAACTTAAATCAGGTTGGCAAGAACCACACACACACACACACACCCACTCACTCTCACTCTCTCATAGTATTTCAGTTGATAATCATTGTTTAGAAAACTGAAATTGCATCACAAATCATTCGAGGTGTTCAATTGATGATTAATTCATTTGTGGTGTTCAATTGAATCGTGAATTGTATTGCAAATCATAGGATTTTTTCTTTCTTTTTTTAAATTATAAAAAATGAAAATTGTAGTATCCATAATTCATTCATTTTCTATCTATAGCATCAAATGATAATAAGACTATTACACAATCATATGAACTATGAAGAGCATTTTATTGACATAGATCAATATATCGTAGACAACATGTGTGAATTATGATACCTGTGTATGGCATACCCACGTGAAACTGATATCATAATCGTACTGGTACTCGATACTTATTGATACTTGTAGAGTACAAATTTAAAACATCCTACTGTGCTGTGTCAATTCTTTCATATATATATATATCTGATGCAGGCCCTAGGGTTAGGGCTTGCAGGGAAGTGCCGAAGCACAATACCAGTGCTACCGTCTCTGCAGAGACCATAAGCTCTGCATCTGAAAGGGAAAACCCAATTCTATTAATGAACTCTTGAGAATTCCTAAGAGAAAACTTGGGGACTAAGATTCCTACTCAAACTAGGATAATAACTCAACTTGGAAATAAAAATAAGAAATCCTGATAAAATTAGAAAGCTAATCCTAATTACAACTCATTAAATAAAATTTGAAATTAATTAAAATGCGTAGGGAAATAAAATAAATCGTAAGCTGTTTTGGCCCCATGTTTGTGGCCTGCAGGTCTATCACTCTTCTCTCTCTCTCTCTCTCTCTCTCTCTCTCTCTCTCTCTCTTTTCCCTAGCATATTCATTGCTTCCTGAATGGTTACAAGTATTTTTTTACTGCAGATGTTAGAGGAGCTGTAAAAAACAAAGTTCCTCTTGTGCGCTCGCTAACATTGAACTGGGTCACATTTTGCATTGAGACAAGTAACAAGGCTGTTGTTCTTAAGTTGCACAAGGATTATGTTCCTCTATGCATGGAGGTCAGTGAATGTTATATTTTTTTCATATCTAGTTCTAAGTTCATCCATCTTGGATGAAACAGTGGTTACTATATGCAGTTTGCCACATGCATTTAATTCATATTAGATGTCATCAATTTTTGCAGTGCCTGAATGACAGTACCCCTGAAGTTAGAGATGCGGCGTTTTCTGTTTTGGCAGCGATAGCCAAGGTAGCCTGCATATCATACTTGTGAAGTTTATCATACTGTTTTGAAGTACTGCACATTTGTTTTTTCTGCAAACAATATTTATGCCGTGCTGCAATTTTCTTGTTTTTCCCTTTTCTTTTTCCCTTTTTGCTTCAAGTTGGTCGGAATGAAACCCTTAGAAAGGTCCCTTGAGAAACTTGATGAAGTTCGGAAGAAGAAGCTTTCTGAAATGATTGGAAATTCTGGTGGTCAAGTACCTAGTTCTGGATCAGGTCTGTAGAATTTTCTCTGTCATCCATTTGGCTAGCTGTTGAGGAAGTTGTTTTCTTCTTGATGTTTGCTTAATCCTGTTTTGTGTTCACAATTTTATTGTTTACTTCTGCTAGGTCCTGTCTCAACTTCAAATGGGGGCCTTGCACTCTCTCAGGTGTGCTGGTTTTATTTTATTTTATTTTATTTTATATGCTTGATTTGTTTTCTTCGCATTGTGTTGATTTTGACTACGGCCTTTAGGCATTGTAGCCTTTTATAAATAACGTAACATGATCTTTTGGCTGTTCTGCAATATTTCGATATTTTTATGAGCCAATTTTTTTCCTTTTTATTAAATTGCATGCATTATATGTGGTCGTGTTTTGCTTGTGTTGATTCTATTATTGCAAGTTCACTACATTATCTGAACTGATGGGATTGCATATATCTTTGGGCAAACTTTAGTTGTAATCCCTTTAAGTGATTGCTGCTTCCCTTTGCTATGATATGTTTGTTCCCTCTTTTGATCAACCTTGTACTTGTTCCAACCTTTTCTCTGTCCCGTCCCCCCCCCCCCCCCCCCCCCCCCCCCTCCTCCCTCTCATGCTAATTGCCTCACTTAATTCTGTTTCCTGTCATTAAAGTAATAATCCATCCATTCTTCATTAAAAAAAAATTAATAATCCATTCTCACCGAACCCAACATAGTTGGGACAAGGCTTTGATGATGATGATGATGAATCCATTCTCAGATATCTGGTAACGGGTTCAGGTACCCTATTACAAGGATGTTATGCTCAACCTTGTTGAATGACGTTCCGTGTTAAAATTTCTGAGCTTGAATACCATTGGTTATGGTAATTGGTAGGGCTGTAAATGAGGTTGGCTTCATCAGTCCATGGCTAAGTTGAGACCTAATCCTAGGGTCTGTATAGCCCATAAAACGAAAACATTGTAAAGATGTAACTAAATACTATTATCGTCGTCGTTGTCATCATCATCATTATAAAATTCATGTGACCTGGAGGGCCTGGAGGCCCTGGAGCCAGACCTGGACCCGGTTCTGTAGTCGATCTAACATGCCTAATCTTGGATCCAAATCTGGTAATGTTTGGGTCGAGTCCAGTTGGTTCTTGGTCCAGCCTGAGACAATTATAGCCCTAGTAACCAAAACTCATTTTCCCTTTGTTTATCTATCATTCTTCCATAGTTTGCAGTCTTTTCAAGAGTCGGATCTACTCTATTTGTAAAACTAGCCTTTTGCACTTTTTTCTTCTCTGTGCTTGTCCTTTCTTTCTTGGTCTTTTGACTTTAGGCAACCTTTCATCTTATGGATGTCATACTGATTTCTGTTCACTAAACTCCTTATTTTATGGTACCTGAAACATATTATCCACTTGCCTTGTTTAATTTAATGATTCTTTGCAGGCTTCAGAGAGCTCATTTGTCAAACGATCTGCTGCAAGCATGCTGAGTGGAAAGAGACCTGTACAGGCAGCTGTGAGAATTCTTTTAATTTTGCCTAATTTCATACTCTTGTAGCAATCTTTTATATTGTAATATTGGAAAGTTCTCACTGATATAAGCCTTCTTTCAGGCGGTTACTAAAAAAGGTGGGCCAGTAAAACCTGGTGTAAGCAGAAAGGGTGAAAGCACTGGACATACAAAGACCCTTCCATTGGTTGAAGCTGAAGATGTTGAGGTGAATCTTTTTAATCAGTTTGTTTAAGTGCATCCAGTTTACTGATTCAACAAAGTGCATAAAGTTGATTCTGATTTATGGAATTTCGTAAGTTTTGTATCACCGGTTGTCTTTCTTGAATGTTTCCAGCCTTCAGAAATGAGCCTTGAAGAGATTGAAGGAAAATTAGGTTCTCTTCTGAAAGCAGATACGATTTCCCAATTGAAGAGTGGTGTTTGGAAGGAACGTCTTGAAGGTTTCATACAATTCACCAATCTCTTTTATATCTTTGTTTTGCATGGTTAGCTTTTTGTTGAACGTTGCAGCCAACCTGCAACCTTAACCTGTTTTAGGACATGCTACTTTATCCTTCTCTTAGTGTTCCTTTACCCCCTTCCTTTCTTATTTTAGTCCACTTTAAACTTTAAAAGTTCTTGAAATTATCTTTTGCAATTGGAGTTTGACCTAAAATAAAATTTTAACTATGGATATTTTTTATTCATGCCATTTCTTGGCTGTTCAGTCTCCGTAACTTGTGATATATAGTTCATATATTTCATCATTTATTGTTAAGATGACAAGGTTTTTATGTGCCTAATGCTAAATTCTTAAAAAAAAAAAAGACTTTATGCAATATGTGTTGCTCTATTTTTTTTTTATTGCAGCATTAAGCTGGCAAAACTTGTTTAACCATCAATGATTTGTCTCAGGTGATGTCATTCTCATTGTTTGGTTTTCTTTAAGTTCCTGTGTTCACCCTCAATTTTAATTCAGATTCTTCTTTTCTGTTACTAACTGTTTGTTTTCTGTATCTATCCTCCTAAATATTATCTGATGCTATCTTACGAAATTTATATTGTATTCTGTTATTTCGGTGCATTTAAACACAGGTAGAATATTGGTTGTCCTTTTTTTTCTTTTTCTTTTTCTGAATAGTAATATTGGTTGTCCTTCAATTTTGTTGAAACTTACGGTGCAGCAAGGGTTCTGAGTAGAAACTTGGTTGTAACTAAAATATTCACCCTTCATTTGGAATCCGATTGTCAGAATCTGCCACACTGAGTTGTATGTCTAATGGTTCCTGAGAATGGTAGATTGAAGCTAATTCACAACCTCGCCTGATCCATTAATACTTACAAACTAAATGCAGGAATTCTAGTTATGCTGGGACTAAACCTCAACCCAATAGCTGTGGACAACAGTCCACATCCAATAAAAATCTGTCACACAGAGGTACCAAGTGAGCCCAACACATGGTTCACATCCAAAAATTCACTGTCTAGACAACATATTGTATGGGCCGAATCGCTTAGTAGTTGGATGTGAAGTTGTTAACCCTCTTTACATGTGGATGTCTATCAAGTGGATCTTCAATGGCATGGAATTTACAATAGTATGCCATAACATGGAGATATCCCAAGCCGAGGATACCATATGCCCCAATCAAGGTCTCGAACTTCTCAGGCTTCATATCTCCCAAGCTTTTCTTTTTTCGTCTACAATACCAATTGTCGGCCTTATATTTTGGCTTAAAAGAGCCGTATATATATAGTGACTTCTAAAAAAGAAACCTTACTTAGGATGTTAACCACGACTCTCCATCAATTGTTATTGTAGATACTTTAATCTTATCCTTAGAAAAATGATAACATTTAAAAAAAATGGTCAGATACCCAACTGTTTGAGTTACTAGAACTAGTTTGTAATATTTATTATTTTGGAATGATAGATAACTGGCTCCGCTCCATTAGTCTTGGAAGGAAAAAATATAAGCATGATACAATCTGGATGGACGCCTGTGGTGGGTATCACAAACCAGAACAAAGAAAGAGGACAACCCCATTGATCCCTGGATACTACACAATGAAAGCCACTACTTGATCAACAGATATAACCAGAGTATCAACTTCCACCTTAGTGGAGTATCAACTTCCACCTTAGTCGACACACATTTTCCTGAGTTTCCTCCCCTTTAGATGTGGAAAAGGAAATCATCTTTCCTTGTAGCAGATTCTTTAACTTGTCAAAGATAGGAATCAGTTTCAGTGGTACTTTTTCTGCCCACCTTATTGCACATGCCATATCACCTTCAAAAACCAACAAGAACGTGTCAAAATTCATAGTCTCCTCGCCTTGTAAGCTATGATGCCCAGATACGGAATGGTTACGGCTAGGATACGCAACAAACACGGCACGGACACGGATTTTACACATAAAAAGTGAAGTATCGGATACGACACGACACGATACGTTGCCCATTTCGAAGTATCTGTGCATCATAGCTTGTAAGCATCCCTAAAGATTCATTTCCGCTTTGTTAGTAGTTCTCACGCAGTCACTCCCATAGATCCATGGAAAGACAATAGCAGGTATGCTTAAAATTATCTTATGAGGCCCCATTTGGCATCAAAATTTGGGCTGTAGGTCCCTAATCATGGTGAGCTTGTAGCCCTGGTTGAAGATATTGGCCGATATGTAATGGGTATTGGCCCATACTAACTCGACTTGAATTGAGGGGCCCAAGTTGCCTCCCGTAGGGGGACCAATATTTTTTGTTTATATTGTACTAATTGAAAAAAAATTGTTTTCTAGAATTTTCCAATGTTATTGATTTTTTTGGATATTTTTTCTACTTTTTTGGGGCTGAAAAAATTCCAAGCTCTGATGAGCTATAATTGCCAGATCGCTTCTAGGTCGACTGCTGCATGATTTTGGAGCATGCATGTAGTGGCTGAATGTGTGGAGTTGGTGACACATCCTTGATTTCCTCTTGCCGCTCTCTGTGCAATTATGCTAAGACAGCTTTGAATAACTTTGGCATTACCATCCATCATATTACTCATCTCCCGACGAGGGAAATGATAGCCTTCGTTGCCATTGACTTCTTGTTAAATTTTCTATCATTCCTTCCTCTCCACCTGACCAAATTGCCGCACAAATGAGAGAAAGCATGGAGTTTTTCCTTGTGATTTCTATACAATACCTTGTGTACAGAACTAGAAGATCCATCACTTCTTTGTGATGTTGTGGAGCCCATGTGGTCCATCAACTGGCCAAGTTAAGCATATTAGATCCAATGGTTACCAGGGGTGACCTAGGGTTGGGTTGTTCTTGTGTTTGGCCCCACTGTGGCCCAGTCAAATGAGGCCCACTAAACTCTTATTCGGCTGGAATTCTGATTAGGCCGGGCTAATTTCAGGTCAGATTGTGACCTGTTTTCGACCTGATAATCTGCTGGGAATTGTATAGAAACCCCTTGTGGCTGACTGTATAATCAAATCAGTCCTGAACATTTAAATTAATGTTTTTGAGGCCCATTTGATCCTAGGATCCCTAGAAGCATTTCTGGGTCCCATGGTTCAAAACGTTAAATGCCAGGTCCAACATTTTTTTTCCTGACTGTCATTGACAGGATTGATCCGCAACATCTCTGGGTAGTATGTGGAAATTGAATTTTGATGGATGTATTTACTATGCTTTCTTTCTTTCACTGGCAGGTCCCTTATTTTGCATTTCTCATTATTTTTGTTGGTTTGTTATTAGGATTAGTATAGTTTCTCATTGGTTTTGTCTTTTTCTTCCCCTGTATCTGGGATGTAGTTTTAGATGCATTCTTGTTTTCTTCATGGCTATAATTTGGTTGCCATGAAAAGAAAAATGAACACAAAGATGCCCTGGAACTATGTTCTATCTGTTGAAGTTTATCATAGTTCATTCCATTGCGTAGATTAGGATCGTTGTTGTCTTTTTTGCATGACTAAAAGGATGCTTAGTAAGGGTTGATGTGTTGGCAGCAATTACCTTGCTAAAACAAGAGGTTGAAGGTCTTGAAGACCTTGATAAGGCTGGTGAGATTTTGATTCGCTTGCTATGTGCTCTTCCTGGATGGGGTGAGAAAAATGTTCAGGTACTCTAGCACGATCTTAAAAAAGAAAGTACTTTTTTTTATATGTTATTCTTATGCAGACTCTCAGAATTCTTTTTTTCTCGGTTGAATCCAGGTTCAACAGCAGGTTATTGAAGTTGTCGCTCATATAGCTTCCACTGTAAAGAAGTTTCCCAAGCGCTGTGTTGTCCTCTGCCTTTTAGGTGGGTGCTGAAATTATAGTTAGGAGGCACATTTTATTTTGGTCTACTTTGAAAAGCTAAAGAGAGATTTTTAGTTGACAATGTTTTCAAATGTATTTATGAAGAAACTTGAACTCATGGTGTCAGCTACCCTATACTTAAAAGGATTACAGCCAAGTAAAATTTGACAATAATTATTCAGATCTGACATGTCATCATTAACACATTAAAGTTTATTAAAATGAGAGAAGATGCTGATAAATGTTTGGTGAACTTTTGCTTGAACTATTGAGCTAATTGATTGTGGCAGTTGTGAGCAACGGGCAGCATTTTGAATAATAATTTCAGTGTTTGGTATGGATCATATCTGGGATGACTTGCACCTAGAGTGAGTTGGTTCTGTATTTTTTTACAGGTATAAGTGAGCGGGTGGCAGATATTAAAACCCGTAGTCATGCAATGAAGTGCCTTACTACTTTCTCTGAGGCAGTAGGTCCAGGATTTGTTTTTGAGAGAGTAAGATAAGCCAACCATATTTCCCTTTTTTTTTTTTTTTTTTGAATTCTGTTTTTCTAATGTAGTAGTTTATGTATTATCTCGGCAGTAGAAACAGAACGCTTTCTCTCAGTATGTTATCAATCTTGCCCCCAGTCATTTTCCTGTTAATGACTACTTTGACAAGTTTCTTTGTTATATAGCTTTTCAAGATCATGAAAGAACACAAGAATCCTAAGGTTCTTAGCGAGGGAATTTCGTGGATGGTTACTGCAGTTGAAGATTTTGGTGTATCTCATTTGAAGTTGAAGGTGCTACCTATTTTTTCTGTAATATTAATTGGAGGACTTCACATTTGCCTTGTCCATCAATGTATGCTATGCTTGTTATGTTTATGTCTCTTCAGTGTTATAATAGCAAAAGATGCATATATTTACAGGATTTAATTGAATTCTGTAAAGACACTGGATTACAGTCCAGTGCTGCTGCGACTAGAAATTCAACCATCAAACTTATTGGAGCCTTACACAAGTTTGTTGGTCCAGGTGAGAGTCTGTTGATTGTATGGACAACTGGGCGCTCCTTAGTTCGCATTGAGTTCTAATGTTTCTTTTCTTTGCAGATATTAAAGGCTTTCTTGCAGATGTCAAGCCTGCACTTCTCAGCGCACTTGATGCAGAATATGAGAAGAATCCATTTGAGGTATACCAGCAGTTCTGATCATCGAATCCTAAAAGTCCAGTTATAAGATTTGCTACTTTTAGTACTCAATTTACTATGATAGGGTGCGGCTGCTGCTCCAAAGAAAACTGTTAAGGCATCGGGCCCCGCTTCATCTATGTCTTCTGGTGGAGTAGATGGCCTGCCACGTGAAGATATAAGTGGAAAGATTACTCCGAATTTGATAAAAAACCTTGGCAGCCCTGACTGGAAGGTTTGCTATAAACGTGATTGTATTGTGTTTTTATTTGTTTATTAGTTGGGATGAGGTGGGGGAGGGAATGTTAACTCTTTCAACATATGTATATATATTTGGTGGTTCTTCAGATCCGATTGGAGTCAATTGATTCAATCAATAAAATTCTAGAAGAAGCCAATAAGCGCATTCAACCAACTGGCACAGGTAAGGCATCGAACTGTATTCTGTTTCCCTGGTATTCTGGGGGGGCATGATGGAGTTTTTTTTTTTATTTATTTATACTTTTAATAGTAATATATCTGGAATGTTGCTGCACAATACAATGATTTTGATCAAAATCTTGGTGTTGAACTGTCAGCGGAATTATTTGGAGCTCTTAGAGGCCGCCTATATGACTCCAATAAAAATTTAGTTATGGCAACTTTGGCCGTGATTGGTGGTATTGCATCTGCTATGGGTCCTCCAGTTGAGAAGTCAAGCAAGGTGTGTTTGTTAGCATTTGAGGATCATTTCATACTGTTTATTTCTGTCTGTTTGTAGCTTTTAATAGGTGTTCTTTCCACAGGGAATTCTGTCAGATGTTTTGAAATGCCTCAGCGACAATAAAAAGCACATGAGGGAATGCACTTTGAATGCCTTAGATTCTTGGGTTGCGGCCATTCATCTTGATAAGATGGTATGCGCCATTTCAAGTTTACTTTTTAAAGGTTGAAATACTGCCTTCATATTGAGGTTCTTGTAACTTATGCTGGGATTTGTAGGTTCCATACATTACAGGTGCTCTGGCTGATAACAAGATTGGTGCTGAAGGCCGTAAAGACATTTTCGATTGGTTATCAAAGCATCTTTCTAGCATAAGCGACTCATCTGATGCTTTGCTCCTATTGAAGCCGACTGCATCTGCTCTGATGGTATTTGTTAAATGACTGATCTGGTGGTGCCTATTTTCTTGGTAAATCTTATGGATACAGAATCCTAATATTCAATCCATGTAAACTTATGTAGGATAAATCATCAGATGTTCGAAAAGCAGCAGAGACGTCCCTTGTTGAAATTTTGAGAATATGTGGACAAGAAGCGGTATGTATTTGTGTTTGCATTATCTCTCTTATAGTTTTATTCACTGGAATGTAACTTCAATAGTTAGCATATTGCCAATGATGTTTTTTTCCCTAGGTAACCAAAAGTACAAGGGATTTGCAAGGACCAGCGCTAGCTGTTGTTCTTGAACGATTAAAACCACCTGGGATGCTGCAAGGTCATTCTTGTAGACTTCACTTGAATTTTCCCACTTGCTTTCTCTCAATTGCATGCACTTATGGTACTTCTTTTCCTTTGCTGCAGAAGCATATGAGCCCAGCAAAGTTAGTTCGACTGGTCTGACATCTAAAACCAACTCAAAGATTGGAAAAACAGGTTCAAATGGTTTTGATCGTGTGCCAAAGCATGGAGGCAGAACTGTTCCTTCGGTTTGTTCTTGTCTGCTTGAGATCCTCTTTTTTTTTTTTTTTTTTGTTCATTCTTTTAAGGTGCAAAATGACGGACTGAGCATGTGATTTGTTTGGGCAGAGAGGTGCCTCATCGAAGGTCTCTCGGCCTGGTTCTGTAATACCTGCTCAAGATCTTGCTATCCAATCACAGGCCTTATTTAATATCAAGGACTCAAACAAGGTATAATGAAATGCAAGAAGTTATTGGATATTCTTAAAACTGTGCATACCTGATACATTACTTGGTATTTTACTTGGTATTTTCTACAGGAAGATAGGGAGAGGATTATTGTTAGGAGGCATAAATTTGAGGAGCCAAGACTGGAGCTGATTCAAGATCTTGAGGTTTAACTTCTGTTTTTTTTTTCTTTTTTAATATTCTGATTTTTTTATGTAATATAATTATTTTCTTTCTTTTTTGGGCACTTCTGCGTGGGTGCGTGGTTTCATCATGACATGTTCATATCTGTTTCCTTGATTGGATGTAACTGCAGAGTGATCTAGTGAGGTACTTTAAAGAAGACTTACACAGGCGCCTTTTAAGCACAGATTTCAAGAAACAAGTAGACGGTCTTGAGTTGTTACAAAAGGTGGTTTTGATCTGTCAACCTTTCTTTTTAGAGTTATATTGAAACTGCTGAGGATTTTCATTACTCAGTTTTACTGTTTTACAGGCTTTACCAACCTGTACAAAGGAAATAGTCGAGCTTCTTGATATACTTTTGAGGTGGTTTGTTTTGCGCTTCTGTGAGTCAAACACAACATGCTTGTTGAAGGTGCTGTGTCTTTCTATTGTAAATATTGATTGATTCTGTTGCTAGCTATACTAATGTAGGGTGCTGTAAACAGGTTCTGGAGTTTCTTCCTCAGCTCATTGATACTTTGAAGGATGAAGGTTATAGTCTGACTGAGCCGGAAGCATTCATATTTCTACCATGCTTGATGGAGAAGGTTTGCTCAGCTGAAACGTTATACTGTCATAGGTTTTGGTGTTTCCTTATCAAATTGTTCTGTCTACTTCAACTTCAGCTTCATGACTCTCTCTCTCTCTATATATATATATATTTATCTATCTCTTAACTTTTTTTATGTTTCCTAAGCTGATTCTGTGGATGATAGTCCTTTCAGGATGAGGATTCAGATATTATCTTTATAGCATATTGCTCGATTCTCTTCTACTCATGAGTTTAGTGACTCTTGTGATTGGCTTGCAGTCTGGACACAACATTGAAAAAGTGCGAGAAAAGTTGAGGGATTTGACCAAGCAAATTGTTCACGTATATTCAGCATCAAAACTTCTCCCTTTTGTTTTGGAGGGATTGCGCTCAAAGAACAACCGAACTCGTATCGAGTGTGTTGATCTCATTGGGTTCTTAATTGATCACTACGGAGCTGAGGTATCCTTTGAAGTTTTCTGATTAGGCTTTAGTCTATTGTAGAAGGGCCTAACTTTCTAAATTCCTTTTCAACAGATTGGTGGACAGTTGAAGTCTTTGCAACATGTTGCTGGGTTGACGTCAGAAAGAGACGGTGAAATCAGGAAGGCTGCTCTAAATACATTGACTACTGCTTATAAGAATCTTGGTATATTGCAATTCCACATTTGATTTAGCTGTTGAGACTCCGCTTATCATTGCATAAGGTTCTTGTCTTGTAGTTAATGCCTAATGGATCTGTCCTGGCTTTTGCCCTTTTTTTGTTAAATTACAGTGCTAAGGAACCAAGGGTGCAGTATGATATAGTGTTAGTTTTACTGAATATAAGTGCTTGCTTATTTATCATGTTAGTTTTCCTTGGATGTAGGTGATGATATATGGAAATATGTTGGGAAGTTATCAGATGCTCAAAAAAGTATGCTTGATGATAGATTTAAGTGGAAGGTTGGTATACACTTGCTTCGTTTGGGTTTTGAATCTATCTTGCCTCTATTTCATAATATTTATTTGAACAGGCCCGGGAGATGGACAAGCGGAAGGAAGGGAAACCTGGGGAAGCTAGAGCAGCTTTAAGACGCTCTGTTAGGGACAATGGGTACGTGTTTGCTAATACGCATAGTTTTTTTTTTCCTTAAATAAAAAAAAACCCTGAGTAATATGATTATGGGTGAACCAATACATAGTATTGTTTATTTAAATCATATGACTTATGTATAGGACCTCTATGACATAAAAGTTTCAATACATAATCCAATTTTTGGTTGCTAATGAAGATAAATATCAATTTTTAACATTTCTATTTTTTTTTTTTTAGTTTTTTGGGTTTAATCACAAAGTCACTTCATGCCACCCAATATGTATCGCTCCAACCAATATGTATCATCTTGGCGGGCTACTGATCCACCTCCTGCAACCACTTTTTTAATAGCCTTGATTTATTATACCCACGTCCCCTTTCATGGTGGCAATCTTTTCAAGAATTTTCTCCTTAGAAATGAAATTTTTGTCACTTACCTCTTGACAGTCTGTTTATAATTGAACAACAAAACCATTGTATACTCCCCAGATAATATCCAAGAGGATAAGGAATTAGGGACCAACAAACCAAGCTTGTGTTAGTTACATCCTTGATGGCTCGTGGCACAGACTAAGAAAGACACACCATATAGAGAGTTGAAATGGTAGTGGAGTAAATGGTGGCATGTTGATGGAGGACAGACCAGACCCATGGTCCCATGGGTCGACCAAGTCTAGTGGGCGCAGCCCATTCAGTTTATTATTATTTATTTTATTTGGAGCTGTTTTCTTATGGTTTGTCTTTCAAGTTAGGATGTTTTAATCTTGGCCGTTAAATGTGTTTAGATGGCTAGGTTTAGTTCTAGTTTTTTAGTTTTTTTATTTTTATTTTTATTTTTATTTTCCTATATAGGGATGTAAAGCCTCTTGGCATAGACAAGGGTTGATGATTAATGAAGCTTAAGCATTTGGGATCTTCCCCAAGTTTTCTTTGAGTTCTCTTTTATTTCTCTTTTGCCTCTTGGATTAGAGTTTGGCGTGAGGCCAATTTTCAGGTAACCCCTTATTCCCCCATCCCGTCAATCTCATCTTCTACCTTACCCGCCCCACATCTCCCCTTAGTTCCGCATTTATTGGTATCAGGGCCAAAGATCGATCCACTCGGATTTGAAAATTGGCAATCCATCATCCCTGCCGAGAGGATTAGAGGAAGAAGCGGAAAAGTAGAAGAGAGTAGTAGTGAAGAAAAGAAAGGAGGGGGGGGGGGGGGGGGGGGATTCGCAGATACTCGGTTTGAAGTTTGTGTTCTCTTGCTTTATTCAAGCACCACGTGTAACCTCGGTCATTGTCTTCTACATCATTGGCATTCTCATTGACTCCACAGCAGCCTCCATATCAACAAAGACATCACCGCCTTTTCATGACCATCACGAACACCGTCTTCGTTGAAGCCCGGAAGTAAAGAAAGGACAATACCATGTTCTCCTCCTCTTTGAAAAGCAGCAGCGAAAAAGGGTTTTTCACCCCTGTTGGGCACAAAGGTCGAAACAAGCGTACACATTCCTTGGTGAACTGTTCTGAGCCTATTACTTGGGCTTGAATTTGGGTCAGGTCCTTTGACTCACCTTAATCGTGGTCTCCTATGCTGATTTTCTTTCTTGGGCGGGAGTCCCGGCAAGGTCTGAAACTGATGTCATCTTGGTCAAGGCCCAGTTTGACCAAACTGAACAGTTCAAATTTGATTTGTTAATATTTTGATCATGCGATCTGTGTGATCGACGATCCGACTTTACTAGCATACTTCTATCAAGACTGTCTACATAAGAGGTCAGTCAAACTTTTTCATAAAGCTTTCTACTAGAATTCCTCACATCTAAGTCCATATGGAATTGCAACATAGAATTGCAATTCGCTGAATTCAACAAGGAAATTCAAAGAATGAAATATGCATGTATATATATGGAAAATGGTATTATGAGAATAAGGACTACTTTCAGCAGTATCTTAATTTGAGACGAGGAAAATTGACCGTGGATGAAAATGTTGATGACTTTAATAGGCTGCAAGATTTATGTAAACTGAAGAGCGAAACAATGCTTCGAACGCTTTTTCAAAGGTTTGCAACCAAGCATATTGAAGAATATGAATGACTAGAAAGATATACATGAATTATATTGGGAAGTAATTCGTGTTGAGTGCTTGATAAAACGTTGCCTCCGAAAAGCTAAGTTGCAAAATCGAAAGTAAAAACAAACAACAAGAGCCAATGTTGTGGAACCCATTGCAGAGAATGTCAATGCTGATATGATGAAAAAAAGCAAGAAACAACTGAATAAATTCAGATGAAGTGATAGTGACTGACAAAACTCCCCCATAGCCTAAAGGATTCTACTTCAGATGAATTGGAAATATAAAGAGACTTGATTCTCCTTCTGCCAGTGTTGATCAGCCAAAACAGGTAACAGAAGTGACATCCTCGGATCAAGTGGCATGTTTTCTTGCAGGAGATCATATTTTGGAAAATCCAGGAGACAAAGTGACTAACAACATTGACCAAAAGATGCAAGCAGCAAAATTCGAAAACAAAGGATCCAAATTGCCTTCTTTGGATAATGTTGATCAACAGATGCAAGCATTGGATATGTTTTGCAAGTAAACTGAAAATTTGAACGATATGAATGTAGAACCACCTCCAAAAAGCCAATTTACTCATCAGAAGAGAAAGATATTGTTCAAGAAGTTGCAAATGAAGATCAATTTCTTGAGGTGGTTGTCGGCATTGATTTCATCTTCGGGGATAGACCATTAATACTTGAAGATTTTGAGTAGCTAGTACAAATCCAAGACTTGAAGCACTTATTCATTCGAGCGCACATCCGATCCAAATACTTTATATTTGGAGATCAATAATTGAAACTTGAAGATCACGTTCAGCTCCGACAGTTTCAACAGTTGCAGCATCCTAAGAAGCACGGACACGGGACACGGACACGACACGACACGGACACGCCGACACGGCATTTTTCAAAAAAGTAGGACACGGACACGTTAGGGACACGTTAATAATTAATAATAATAATAATATATCTAATCATATACTAAAAGATACTATCATTTTAACTTTGCAATCAATTTAGCAATCAAATAAGTTATGACCTTTTACAAACAGCCCCCTTTTCGTTTCATTTTTTACTCTAATTTTATTATTTTAACTTTGTAATCAATTTAGCAATCATATAAGTTATAACCTTTTACAAACAGCCCCCTTTTCTTTTTATTTTTTACTCTAATTTTATTATTTTAACTTTGTAATCAATTTAGAAAACAAATAAGTTATGACCTTTTACAAACAGCCCCCTTTTCTTTTCATTTTTTACTCTAATTTTATTATTTTAACTTTGTAATCAATGTAGCAATCAAATAAGTTATGACCTTTTGCAATCAGCCCCCTTTTCTTTTCATTTTTTACTCTAATTTTATTATTTTCACTTTGTAATCAATTTAGCAAACAAATAAGTTATGACCTTTTATAAAAAGCCCCCTTTTCTTTTCATTTTTTACTCTATTTTTATTATTTTTTTTCCAATTAAAAGAGGCCAGCGTGTCCCCAGCGTGTCCCAGCGTGTCCGAAATATTAAAAATAAAAAAAATAATCAGGACACTCTTTTGGGCGTGTCCGACACGTGTCGGAGCGTGTCCGGAGCGTGTCCGTGTCCGACACGTGTCGGACACCGACACTCTGGCCCCGGAGAAGTGTCCGTGCTTCCTAGGCAGCATCGAACGGTTCAATCGCACATCAGCATACAATTCATCTATCAAAAGAAGCTATGTGTCGACGCAACTTTGTATTGGAAGTAGAGATCGTATGAAGATTCTACGCCATGCAATGAAAATGGAGATCAACCAACAAATCAGAAGTTCATACGGCGGATCTTTGAGCCCGGAGGTCATCTACAGAACTTGAGGTCGAGTACTGTCCAAGATGGGGAGAAGTTGATGTAGGACAGACCCATGGTCCCATGGGTCGACCAAGTATAGTGGGCCCAGCCCATTCAGTTTTTGATTATTTATTTTATTTAGAGTTGTTTTCTTATGATTTATGTCTTAAGGATGTTTTAATCTTGGCCATTAAAAATATTTCGATGGCTAGGATTAGTTATTGGTTTTTTATTTAAAGTTTATTTTTCTATAGAAGGATGTAAAGCCTCTTGGCTTAGACAATGGTTGATAATTAATGAAATTAAAGCTTTTGGGATCTTCCCCAAGTTTTATTCGAGTACTCTTTTGCCTCCTGGATTGTAGTTTGGCATTAGGTAATTCCTGACACCCTTATCCCTTTCATCTCATCTTCTACCTTGCCCGGCCCGCATCTCCGCTTTGTTTTGCATTACAAGTTGTCTCCTCTCACTTGCAAAGGGAAGAATTAGGAAATAGATTCAGCGGTCATATCTCGCCTCCTAAAGTTATCCATTGTAGAAATCTTTCTAGCCACGACAACCCAGTAGAATGCTTTCCCCTCATGGAGGATCCGATCACACACGAGGTCAATTTTGGAATGCATTCAAACAGATCCAATACCTGGTGTTGGAAAGCTAATGGCGATCTTGTTAGCTCACAACAAAGTTATCCATTGTAGAGAATTTTCTAGCCAAAACAACCCAGTAGAATGTTTCCACTCATGGCGGATCCGACCACGACCGAGGCCAATTTTGGAACGCGCTCAAACAGATCCAATACACGGTGATTGGAAAGCTAACAACGATCTTGTTAGCTCTTGGCTGTGAAATTCCATGGAGTAGGTAAATTGTTCTTAAAACGAAACTCTTTAATGCAGTAACTTCGAAGCATGGTCTTCTGTTATGTCCTATATGGAATTATGGACAAGAAAGCCTCTTGGCTACATTCTACTCTCCGCCGCGGTTCTTTCCTTATGGCTCATTGGAGCTAAGCTAGGTTCCACTTTGTAGGAACTGCATACGAAGTCCACGCAGCAAACTGAGGCCCTGGATGCGCTAGACCACCATTGAATCATAGGTAGCCCCACCCCAGGCAGAGTTAGTGGGTTGTGTAATAAGTGACCGTTCCACTTGGATTGGGGGCACTTGACTTAGCTGCCCGCTCCTGGCTGCGTCTTGATGCCTGCCCAATTTTTGGGCCAATTCTCCCTTCATAGTAGCCAAAAATGAGAACAAGGAGGATACATGGAGATATCATCAATGGTGGTATGGTAAGACTTTTCGTAAGGGCAATGTTTCCATACTCCATATCATGATCATCCCTACAAATGAAGATGTTTGTTAGTAAGGATGAAGGAACTAAACCTTGCTCCTTCAAAGATCTTTCTAAGAGAACTCCCATGACTCCTTGCCTCTCGTCAACTCATTGCAATGAATCACTAAATACTCTTTGTTGGATGCTAGCCTGAAAATCCTTGGGAGGAGGATTCTTAGGACCCATCCTGGCCCAATTATTCATCCTAAATTGATATTACCCCCTTTCCCCACTTTAAAGTTTTATCCATTTACAGAACTCTCCCCTTAAAGCCCTGGAACCATTCTCCAATAAAGCTAAAGCCACCAACATCAGAGACCTCTTGGACTTTGGGGACATGCTTGACAGCTAGCCCATCTTATTTCTTATACTCAAGACAATCACCTTTCTCCATAAAGCCTCTTTTGCCTCTTGAAATTTCACCATCATCTACTCAGTGGAGTCCAATTTCTTTGTTATCGAAAAAAAGGAGTCTAATTTCTACCCACCATTTTTCCCATTCCCAGTCCACCCCCACACCCCCCACATTTTTCGCCTTCACCACCTAGCCAATCATTAGATGCATCTTCTGCTTTTCTTCCTACAAGAAGTTGCGCTGATGTGCTGCAACTTTTCTGTAACCGATGTGGGAATCCTGATTCGGGCTAGTTTGGCACTTTACAAACATAGTAAAAGTCAAGTAAAGCCTCCATTTTTCAGACAAGATGTCACATCAAAAGCACTTTAATTCAAAACTCCGTCCATCTTTTTAAAAAAAGTCAAAAAGAAACCACCTTTATCTACTAAAATACAAAAAAACTCCACTTTCCCATACAAAAACTCAAAAAGATTTCATAACAAACAACTAAAAACAAAATGCCATCATAACCCACTTATATTTTATTCTTTCTTCAAAATCAACTGTACTTCACTCGACTCTATTAGTAGAGTTGCCAAACTGGCAAGGAACATGTATTAGATTGTAGATTATCTAACATTGCCCCGAGAGAGAGATGCAGACAACTTCTCAAATTTAGCCACTATAGGGCCCAAGTTGCCAAAGGATGAGGATTAGCTCCCTGGGCATCCCAAATCTGCATTTGTTCATAGCTTCCAACAGTCAATCCTTCTCCTCCAGGCACCCACCTAACCTACTTCTGCTCATTAATTTGTAAGGCTATAAACCAATTCAAAACATCTCAAGATGCATTTTGGCGTGGTTTCTGCTGAGAAAAGGTGTCTTAGTGAGTTGAAGGGGAGTGATTACTAAAACTTGAATGCTCACTTGAAATTCCTCAATCAAACCCATCTCATTACCCCTTTGGAACAAAGTACCCAAAGCTTCTGCAGCAATAGTAAGAAGAAACGAAGATAATAGATTGCCTTATTGTAGTTAGTTCTATCTTTTCTTGTGTCTGGTTGCAAGTAATATAATATATGTTTGAATTGTGATGTACAAACCTACGTAGTGCATGTATGCATGTAATTCAATTATGCACGATTGTCCGAATTTTTGGGACTCTTTAACACCACATTTGATTCTGCCATATTGTTTTATGGAAAATCCTTCAAAATACAGTTTAAGGACAAAATATGGAGCTTCTGATAGTCTAATGTCCCTAGGTTTTTTTCTTCTTTATCGATTATCCTTTCTACTCCTTACCCAACCAAACATTTTGACTACAAACTTTTACTATAGCTTTGCTGATTATGATAGTTGCCTTCATCACTGTTGCCTTAATTTGCTGTTGGGGTGCACAATGTTCTGAAATTGTTCAAGCATTCTGATTGAACCAAACCATGAAACCTATTTTGAATCATTGGATTTCTTTTCCTTTTTTTTTTAAATGAAAAGACTTAAAAATAAGACAAAGGTAGCTACTCACAATCCATCCATCTTTTATCACAGTAGCATCAATACAGTGGCAAGTAATACCATCAGACAATCATATGAACAATCTGGCTGGCATATATCAATATATCATATATGATGTATGTGGATGGTTGAATTAGTTTAAAATATCAAATATCAATGTGACTGGGAAAATAAACCAATTTTATTTTATTGGTTCTCTTTAAATCCAAAAGTTAGAAAACCAGATAGCAATGCTACATGATTAGGAAGTCTCACTTGGAGTTAAAGAAGTGATTCATGAAGGAGAAAAAAAAAAAAACTTTAAAAAAGTAGAGTAAAACCAATTCCTACAGTCGAATTGATGCAGCAGCACCAATATTTTGTTGGGGACAGATTTGTGGGCCACATGTGAGACCCAAGGGGGTCTAAAGATTTTCTTATTTTTAATTGTTATTAGTTTCTAATTTTAGTTGAAGAATTGTAATTAGGAATAACTTTCTAATTTCTTTAGTTTCCTAGCTTGATTAGGTTTTCCTTAGCCTCTAAGTTTCTTTTTATAATTTATATGGCATCGTTGAGATAAATAATCTCAAAGCTGAGTTGATAGAATATTTCCCTCGTGGGACTTACCGTTGGAGAGTGTTCTTCATCGTGATATTGTTTCTACGGAAACCCATCATTGTGTTGCTGCACCTAGGATCCAAATCCTAACCCTAGGATTTGCGTCATGAATGCTCCTATCGCACACCTATTCCTTGTTTCTCTCTAAAACCTCCTGAAAATACCCCAAATTCTTATTTTAAGGTTCCCTTAATCACTAGATGTTAAGTAGTTATTTGTGTAGTTTCCTATCACCAATTGGTTTTGGTATTACCAGTTGGCAACTTTGTGATCATATCAGAGCCAACACGTCTCGGGTTCGAAACCACGCTGGGCAAAAATGCCCCATGCCGCGTTGTGTGTTTATGCGGGCCCAAGTGCTCGGTGCAAGAAGGCTCCATGCCACGTTGAAGTCTTGTGTAGGCGTGTGATCCGGGCGGTGTCCCGCCCGAGGAGGGGTGGGTGGGTTGGCTGCTAAGTAGTTATTTGTGTAGTTTCCTATCACCAATTGGTTTTGCGATTACTGGCTAGCAACTTTGTCACTAGATAACCTCTCAAAAATAGAAAACACCAAAAAAAATGAAAGCGAGTAAAAAAATGGCTAGATGAATTGCTTAAATCGTGGGATTCGATACAAATATCAAATTGTATCCCGAAACCTAGGATTTACCTGTAAATGGGCTTAGTTGTATATACTTGAACCCTTTTCCTTAGGGTTTGGTACTAATCCATGGATTTTAACAACTAGGATTGCTTCCATACCTACATTGCAAAAGCACTCGGTTGTTGTTTATGTATTCATATTGCATTGCATACTTCCACATCTTGGTTTGTTATAGCCAATCACAGAAAGAAAACAAACAAATCTCTTGGTTGATCTGTTTATCTAAAAGCTATTTAGTTACAATTTGATCCTTCTTTTCATACGCAATGTGATGCTTTACATATTTTATTTTCTTCCATATCTCAACAAAATTACTTATTGTGACTAAAATCTTAGACTTAGTGTTTTTGTATCTGCTTCTCATTGTTTTGTTAATAATGTTTACATATTTAAATATGGATCACCAGATTAGATGTAGCAGAACAGAGTGGTGAAGTTCTTTCACGCTCCTTGCCTGCTCCTATCCTGCCTAGGTATTTATCAATTTCATATGAATTCTTTATACTCCCAAGTTTCAAGATGTGTTATCTTGCATGATATGGATATCCTTTACTCATTTGTTTCTGTTTGGTCCTAACTAGGGAAAGCAGTGGACATTTTGAATCTCATGTGGATAGACATCACTTGCCCAGGTCACTGGTTACAGCAAATGGCCCAACTGACTGGAATGAAGCTCTAGACATCATTTCAATTGATTCTCCTGAGCAGGTTGTCTACTCTTTATTTGTTTCCTCGGTAGTCCCTTTCTCTAAACGTTGCATGCATAACAATCTTGGACAAGAATATACCAACACGCAAGCGTGAAAATGACTGTAGCTTAAACTGTGGTGCAAGCATTGACGCTTGCCCTCTTCATAAATTGAATCAATACTCATTCAAGTTTCCCTTTGCCATGCTCCATCAGCCATCTCATTTACTCTGAGAGCCCCATTCAACTAAATGAACTGCACATCACCCCAAGAAAAGTTATGCTCATTATATTCCTTGCGTGATTATCGAAAGAGAAATAGATGTTGATTTGCTTACACCATTTCAAAACATCAAGCTATTGATGTTGGTTCCTTTTGTTTTAAATTCTTTATAGTATTCTTAAATCATAATCTTCTACATTCTTTATATCTAAGAAAAACTTGATATTATTTTCTAATTTCAAAGACGCGGTCAAGGTGGCTAAAAAGAGGGCTCAACTTGCCTTAATCTGTGGAATTCTTAGTGTTAAGTTCTAATTTTTATCTATCTGATAAGTCTAATTATATTTATTGATTTATTTATAGCTTGAGTATTTAGACCTTTAATGTTCTTGGGGTAAAGCAAAGTAGCATTGATTCTAAAAATTGGTACTTGTGATTATGTCTCTTTGGTGCAGTCAGTTGAAGGCATGAAAGTTGTCTGCCATGAGCTGACCACAACTGATCCCGAAAGCAGTGCCATGGATGATCTCGTGAAGGATGCAGATAGGCTTGTTGCTTGCCTTGCTACAAAGGTAAATGTTGATTCATTTTTTTCATTGATTTAACTATAAAAAAGAACATCCTTTTATTGGATGCCTTCCTGTAGTTTGATGTGTCTTTTGTTATCTCTTTCATTACCTATTAAGTTTTCCTTTATACATTAGAAAAGTAGTTTTTCTAAACATCCACTTTGGCAGGTGGCCAAGAGCTTTGACCTAAGTCTCGCAGGTGCTTCTTCAAGGTCTTGTAAATATGTTTTGAACACACTGATGCAGGTGCGTATTCCATCCACTTACTAAGTAGTTCTATTTCTTTGAAGGATGAGTCTAATGCCAAATGCCTTATTATTACTGGAACCATTGAAAATTATCCGATTTGTTGCAGACGTTTCAAATTAAAAGGCTTGCTCATGCTGTAAAGGAGAGCACCCTTGATTGCCTCATCACCGAGCTTTTGCTTTGGCTTTTAGATGAAAGGGTTCAGCTGATGGACGATGGCAGTCAACTTCTCAAGGCACTTAATGTTTTGATGCTTAAAATTCTGGTCAGTGTTCCTATGATGTTCTCCTATTTGCTTCAGTTAATAGTTTATCAGAAAATAAAAGTTCAGTTTGTTCAAGTGATAGAGATATCACTAACTATCGGTGATTGTACACACAGGACAATGCTGAGCGCACATCGTCTTTTGTTGTGCTAATTAATCTCTTGCGACCATTAGACCCATCAAGATGGCCGTCACCTGCTTCGAGTGAGACCTTGGCGGCCAGGAATCACAAGTTTTCAGATCTAGTTGTGAAATGTCTTATAAAACTGACCAAAGTAAAATTTTTCTGTTCTATTCCTTGAGAGTTGAGTTGATATTTTGTAGTTCATTATATTGTTTGCAAGTGTTAAAACATCTTGAGTGCCCCCAGGTTCTTCAGAGTACAATATTTGATGTTGATCTTGACCGCATTCTTCAAAGTATTCATGTATATCTACAAGAATTAGGGATGGAAGAAATTAGGAGGAGGTAGCTATTTATATAGCTTCTTTTCATCTATTGTGAGGGAGAGATGTTGATTATAAATTTTATTTGCCTGACTTAAATTGAACTCTGGCCAGGGCTGGAGCTGATGACAAACCATTGAGAATGGTTAAAACTGTTCTACATGAACTTGTCAAGCTTCGTGGGACTGCAATAAAGGGTCACCTTTCCATGGTTCCAATAGACATGGAACCTCAGCCTATTATACTTGCCTACATAGACCTTAATCTTCAGGTATCTTTGTTTTGGGTTTGGCTCTAAGACGGTCACAGGAATTTTTTGGGTGTCTCATCATGTGTGACTTTTTTTCTTTATTTTTCTCTCTACCAGACTCTTGCGGCCGCTCGAATGTTAACCCCATCAGGTCCTGGTGGCCAAACACACTGGGGAGATTCTGCTTCCAATAGTCCATCACCTGCAACCCATTCTGCAGATGCACAACTGAAGGTATTGATTGAGCTTCCACTGTCACTAATAGCTGGTCGGTATAATTCTGTGCATATTGCAGTATTACCTACGTCATTCTGGACTTATATTGCTTGTTGAACTTACTTGTCAATCCCTTTTTGCTACTGAGCATATTCACATTTGTGTTTCCTGTTATCACAGCAAGAACTTGCTGCAATATTCAAGAAAATTGGTGACAAACAGACTTGCACTATTGGTCTATATGAACTCTACCGCATCACCCAACTCTATCCTAAGGTAAAAACAACAGTTGTTTATATTGTGGAATTTTGGATGTTCTGTAGTGATCTATCCCTTGGGACAATCAAGATGGTAAACAATTTCTCAATTGAGGGATCTGTAAGGCTAGTAAAGAAAAGAAGACGTGTTGGAGTGAAGAGGTTATTGAAAATGTGCATAGGAAGCTGTTTTATTGTGCTTAGTATCAGTAAATACTGGAACTTTGAAGAACGCGGGGCTTAATGGAGCCAGCTGGCCTTTTTTGCTGGCTGTTATATAATTGTATTTGAGGCCAAGCTGTAGTGATGGCCTATGTATTTACAATTCTTTTCGGTGTATGTGAACAGGTTGATATATTTTCTCAGCTCCAGAATGCAAGTGAGGCTTTTCGCACATACATAAGAGATGGGCTTGCACAGGTCAGCTTACTTTGATCTCTTATCATGTTGAAGTTGGATGAACAAATTTGTATTTGAGCCCTGATATTGTGTTATTGGTCCTTGCAGATGGAAAAAAATGCAGCTTCTGGGAAGACGCCTTCAAGTCTGCCTATGCCTACTCCTCCCCCTGTAGTTCTACCTCTTTCTTCTCCAAAACTTTCCCCTGTACATACAAAATCATTAAATGTGAAACCAGAACTTGCAAACTCAAATTACCCTCCTATTCATCCCGAGGATGATAACAATGGTGCTGTGGCATTGCAAAGAGCTCCTAGCAATCAGTTAGATTTTATGCAACATACTGGTGAGGACCGAAATGATAGATTCACAACTGGAGGTAACCATCTCTCTCTCTCTCTCTCTCTCTCTCTCTCTCTAACATGTGTTGATGGTGCATTGGATGATGATGTTGCTCTCTCTCTCTCTCTCACATGTGTTGATGGTGCATTGGATGATGATGTTGCTCTCTCTCTCTCTCTCATGTGTTGATGGTGCATTGGATGATGATGTTGCAGTAACCCCTGGGACACTGGATGCAATCCGAGAGCGTATGAGAAGTATTCAGGCTGCAGCAGCTGCAGGAAACATTGACGGTGGAAGTCGGCCATTGGCATCTGTGAATAGTAACATCATGCATGGATTCCATAGTCAGAATCCTCAAGGGTTTGATCATGCAGATGGAGAAGTCACAGTGCAGACGGGTGTTCTTCCCATGGATGAGAAGGCATTATCGGGCCTCCAAGCACGTATGGAGAGGCTTAAAAGCGGTGCAACTGATTCCTTCTAGAGTCGTTTGCACGGGCAGTGGTTTTGCATTGTCGTATTTGTAAATTTAAAGAGAATGCATTTGGGATGTATGTGGATGTAGATTTTCCCTGCCCGGGGTCTGTCTCTGCCGCAAGTTGCATCCACCGGAATGTTGAAGAAACAGATAAAATGTTTGTTCCTTTTGATTTTAGGCATATCTTATTGGTTTATTATGTTGTTGTAAGGGGGTCAGAGCAGATGCCATTTTCAACATTAGAAATTAAATATTCCCATTTGTATTATTACTCCTTTCAACTTGTCCTCTTTGGTGTGTGTGATCCTAAATCCCCAAAAAACCTTGGGTTAGAAAGAGTGGGATGTAAGGAGGGCACACAAACATATATGACCCTGGTTATCACCTGTCCGGCCCAGCCTAGGAGCCTTGGCAGTGAGTCCGAAGGACATTTGATTTTGGATGGTCAGAACTAATCGCTAGGGGCACATGCAAATTCTTCTGTCCACATGCATCGGGTTTCAAACACAGGAAATATATTCTTCAAAATCATTTTGTACCAATGGTGTAAAGATTATCGATGTGAATATGGCTGGGTGCTGCTTTTTGTTTCTTGTGGAGTATTTTTTTTTTTTTTTTTTCGCTTCCACATTAATGTATTAACACAAACTCTTCTTTGGGTTCTTAATTTGACAATCATTCCTAATCCTGACTACTGAAAGCATGTTAAGGTGGTTGCTGTGGTCCAGCGGGCATGGTGGTTTTCCTGCTGCAAACGAAAATAGGCCTAGCTCCTGCGGTAGGGCTGGCGGAATCCTTCCAATGGATTCCACAAGATAGGTCAAGCTCTAAATAGGGCTGGTCGAATCCCTACACAATTGTAACTTGAGTGCGAGTTGTGTAATTTAAATGCGTGGACCCTAATGGTACTCCCTTGTTTTTACAAAAGATCTAAACGTGCCCTTTATTCTTGATTCCCTCCTAAGTTTTCTGTAGGAGAGAGGATCCAATTCATGGGCTCCTTAGCAAAAAATGAAAAGAGTGATTGGCTACACAGATTGTGGGAATTTCCTTCAGTTTTGAGAAGTTTAACCTGACTGATGTGATGCTTCTTTGAATGGAAGCAGCAGCTTTTCTGCCCGTGCTCCCAAAATCAATATAGCACCACCTCGGTATGGTTTCATCTTCACTTGACATGGTAAGGAAATTAGTTTTGCAATGGTTATGCTAACCCACTTGAAACACGACCACCATAGTATTTGGACTATTTGATGGATTCAAATACTAATTAGCATATCATTATTGATAATCAAGTACTTTAATTTAACAGTGTAATTCATGGTTTAAAGTCAAGCACAACATAGTTTGATCACAACTCTCGTTGTTTCTAATACTTCGGTTAAGTTCTCACCAATCCCATAAATGCAATAAATATGCGTTTGTGCATGAATGCAATAGGTGGATTCCTTTCTTACTGTGCTGTTGAGAAGCAGTTCTTACTCTTTTTCATAGGAAATGGTTTTCTCTAGAGCTTTTCCTCTATCCATAAAGAAAAGCCACAAAATTGAAAGATTTCCCATGCTACTGAGGGATTGGCATGATCGCACAAACGTATTATAAAGTGAATAGAAAGGAGGAAAGTGTTTTTTATGGGCTCTCATGTCATGTGAGAAGCTACTTTAGAGAGAAAACATGCAGAAGCAGTTGGGGATAGGTCAACGAAGTGGTGTGATGGAGTTCAATGTATTACACGGCCCAAACAGGTTATTAAAATCAACCACATCAAAGTGTTCAAAAGAAAATAATAGCCACATCAAACAAGCTGGATTCTTGGAACTTTAAAATTGACGTCCAGAAGCATCTGCATTTATCTTCTCACTCGTTCCTTGTGATCTATCAATGTAATACACATAAAAATACAAATACAAACCATGACTTATGAAAACCCATCTCTGACAACCCAAAACAGCTTCTCCACAATTAGATCTCAGCCCATCTTGGTCAAGTTATTAGAGTGTTTGAGACAATGAGATTCCTAAAAAAAAAGATACTTAAAGAGGTTTGTGTTTCCCCAACTACTGGTACAGAAGTTTTTTATCAAAAGAAAAAAAAAAAAGACTATTGGTACAGAACTGGAATAGCTTTAAGTAAACTACAAGTGCATTTGAAAATGCATATCTCTGGGTGTAGGTAGAGGAGACCCAGTTACAACATCAGATATCAGCTCTGCAGTCTAGATATTAGAACCTTAAACAAGAACATGAAAAATAAATATAATAAGCACAAAATTTAAACCAAATGGCTCTTGAAATATGAAATAACAATTTGCAATGCCAAGTGAAGAGTAGATGACTCAACTTATCTGCATGCATTAACAAAGGAATTCACATAAATTTAATGAGACATAGATGGTTTTGCTTCCTTGCGCCTACTTTGCATATGATTGTTTCTCCTACTCTATATATGATCTTTGATTCATTTCTAATAAAATTCATTTTTGCGCCCTCTCTATATATAATCATTTCTTTGCACCTTTAATTGCTTCTTTACTCTTTTTTTTTTTAATTTTATCGGTAACGAAAACTACATTAAATAAGAAGGAAAAATACATAGAGGAGAACAAGGAATAAGAGAAACAAAAAGAAGGACCAAAGAAGAGAGAAGGTACAAGAGAAATGTACCCTACTCAACACAAGCTTACAAAATAAAACCCTCCCATGGTGAAGTTCTCTCAACCCCCTGTTTAGCTAATGCACCGGTAATTGAATTTGCCGATCTAAGCACATGAAGGAAGACAACATTAATCTTGGTGGATAACTCCCGAATCTCATTACAGAGAAATTGGAACTTCCAAGGATTAGTGTTACGATTGGACACCTAAGCAACCGCATTTGAAGAATCACTCTCCACAACAAGGACGCCATTGAAAAACCTTAAAAAGTATCGAAGAGCTTCTAAAATTGCCAACACCTCAGCTTTGTTAGAATCGCAAACACCCACAAACTTTGAGAACATCAATAGAAATTCACCCCTACTATTCCGAAGCACACCTCCAATACCCGTAGGCCCCGACTGTTCTCCAGCAGCACCATCAACGTTAAATTTCAGCATACCCATTGGGGGAGGAAACCAATGGACATAAATCCTCATCTTAGAAGGACCACACCCCATATAAGCTTTCCAATTAACAGTGATGTCATTAATGGAAAAATTGAAAAACTCCTTCCTAATTAAAGCCCACCTCGCGATCCTCATTGTAATTAAATCAATCAAGTTGGATAGAGAAGAGAATGTACCCTTGAAGACTCTATCGTTTCTCTCCTTTCAAATAGACCACAAAATAGTAGAAGGAAGCATTCTCCAAAGAGAATGCCCACACCCAACAAAATAACCTCCCAACCAAGACTCTGCTACCTCTGTAATTTTTTCTGGACAAGTCCAAGCGACTCCACATCTTCGTAAGACTGCATGTATCATAGCTAGATCCATCACTGGAAGAAGAGTCGACCAGACTGTTTTGGCTTGTTAATGTAGGATCTCAGACCCCATTGATCTACCACTTATCCCAAAACTAACTGGTGATGAGTAACGGTACATCAATGGTTTTATGGTCTATTGGCTGTATTAGCAAGGCATTCGAGCATCACTCCACCACGGATACGTGTGCACGAGGGTTGTACCAGGGACCTAACAATTAGCACCTTTGTTGGTTATTTTATAAAAACCTGCTTATTTCTTGAAGTAGCATCTCCATTGGATATGTCATTTTGGATATGCCAAATTTCATTTGAAGGCTTATGTGGTAGTTTGAAGGTTTTGAATTTATCATCTTCTAAAGTAGGAACTCCACCCAATTTGCCAAATTAATTATTGTATTTGTGTGGGGATATTCCCGAACTCATCAGAGTCCCAGCCAAGATGCTCCATCTTAGGCCCCCGCACCAGCTAGTCCATCCTGGCAAGCTCGGTCTCGTGCTCCTGCCTTGGTCTCGGATGAGAGCTCCACGCCTCCTGAGCACAACTCCTCCACTTCGGCAGTGCACGCCCAGCAATGCCAGACTGCTCCACTTCGACAGACTCCACTTCGGCCAAAGCATCCCACTTCGGCCAAGTGCTCCACCTCGGCGCCTTTGCCAGATCTCTCTCTAGCCAAGTCAAGGTCGTTCTCGACCTCGGCTCCCCAACCTCGGCAACACATCACAATGCCAGAGCTAGCCGAGGCAGGGGCTAACAGCTGTCCTCCCATGGACGCTCAAGCATGCTACAGCACGTGCGACAAGACAAGGGCACCACCCATAGTCCCTGACAGATCGCCGTCCACAGCTCCCAAAACGCCATGACAAGCATTGATGGGACTGTAATTAAAGAAAAGTAGGCTACGATGGGACTGCGCCTCCCTAGTACCTGACAGAGTGGGCTATGACAAGACAGTCAACTACCTCCTTGTCTCCTCTCTTCCTCTATATAAACACAAGAACAATCCACAAGCAAAGGAGCCAACAACGACACCACACTGCTGGTATCATCTTCTTCCCCAAAAATCTCCATCCTACTGTTCAGTTCTTAAACTGAATTAGGCATCGGAGAGCCCTGCGCTACCCAAGCCAGGGTCCTCTGCCCTACTATTCTTCTTTATCTTCTCAGGTTTCAGGCACAGCCATCGGTGTTCCTAATCTCTTTGGATAAGTCCGTGCAGGCACCCCCCTCTTCTTGTGAGTTACATTTTTTGCACTTACAATTGGCGCCGTTTGTGGAAAACGGCTACAAAAAGTCATCTTCCCAAACACCATGCCTCGAAGGACCATAAATGGAAAAGAACTACTGACACTGTCGACGCAGCTGCCGACGGTCCCCCGCCGGGAAATGTCAGGAGCAAGATCTGGTCCAGCAAGCGTCCAGCAGCAGGATACTCAATCGGGTTCATCCTCATCCTCTAAGGACTCGACCTCGACTCTACCTTCCAAAAGGCGCACACTGAAGGACAACAGAAGCAACCGAGCTCTTGGCGAAAGCTCGGGTAACAACCACGACTTCAAAGAGCGGCTTGATCAATGCATAGAGCAAGCAGTACGACAGAACATGGAGATGGCCAGTTTCGCTCGAGTTCGGCTGAACTATGACGATTTCAGCACATCCCCATTCTCTCCAGAGATCAGAAACTTCCCTTCCTGAAGATTTCAACGTCCCGAGGTTCGTCGTTTACGATGGGACTTCACTCAGAGGATGTCGGTGTGGGGCGATGCATGCCACCTGAACTGCAGAGTCTTCTCTTCCAGCCTCGGGGATCTCCCCCTAAAGTGGTTATGTGCACTCCCCCAAGGATCGATCAAAAGCTGGCAGCAGCTCCAGAGTTCCTTCATGACGAAGTTCCAAGCTCACAAGGTCATCCCCAGGTCAGCCGCCGACCTGATGGCCCTCAGAATGAAGCCGACCGAGAACGTCACGCAGTTCGCCGAAAGGTTCTGGACTGTCTACAGTTAGATCGAGAATACCTCAGATACAATAGCAGTCATGTCTTTCCAACAAGCCCTCCTACCAGGCAACGAGCTTCAGAGGGACTTGGCCATGCATCCCATAGTCACTATGACAGCATTGATGACCAGGGTAAACCGGTTCGTCAGGCAAGAAGCAGATGAAGCCCGAGCTCAAGAGCATTTCAACCTTTACGAGAGTGACCAGACAGCCTCCATCTCAGCGGATGTCTCGAGCTCTGCAGAAGCCTCCAGCTCGGATGAAGCCTCCATTTCGGCGGATGACTCCTCCAGCTCAGGAGATAGCTAGATGCCTCCTATCATCACTTGATTCGACCGCCCATCAGCTTCGATTGCACGACCCTCTACCGTCATTTCTGGCGGCACGGTCATCTACTGTCAGCTTCGATGGCGCCGTCAGCTTCAATGACACCGGCACGACCCTCTACTGTCGGCTTCGATCGTACGACCCTCTACCGTCATTTCGACGGCACGGTCCTCTGCTGTGAGCCTTGATCGCACGGTCCTCTATGGCCATCAGTCATCCAAAGCCACCGAGCTCACACTAGGGTCGTTTTATACACTCAGGTGTGACTCGCGTTCGGCAATAGGGCCACCAAGTCCTCGGGTAGATACACCTAGGCTTCTTGGCCTCCAAACGACCTCATGCTGGTCCGTCCACGTGCTGGTTTCGGCCTCGTGCTGGTCTCAACCATATGCCTAAACATATGCCTATAATATACATATGCCTATAATATACAACTCTAAGTTATATAATTCAATCAGAGTCCACACTAAAATTACAGCTCATAACAAAATTTGTAATAGTATAATTAGTTTATAAATTTTGAATTAACTTATGGTTTAAATTAAACTTTCTATAACATAAGTGGTCGAAATTCTTTAAAATAAATGGGTCTACACTTTCCCATACACCCCAAGATCACCATACTAAAGATATAACTCAGCATTTATAAAAGAGTATGTTATGAGCACTGTATCGTCAATAGCCATCACACCCAACATTTTTGGAGGAGAAGATGGTGGGTCCTTAATGACCCAATCCACATGGACCTAGGAGCACCTTGATCGCCCACCAGTGACCAGCTAGAAGACAGGTTCTGATCTCTGATCAGGTGGACCAGTGGGTCCCACAAACCTAATCATTCAAATGGGTTTTTACCACTGAAATTCTGGATTCTTGCATTTTCTCATCAGTTTGGTCCCTCATCTGGATCATATTAAATAAGGTAGGATTCTTTATACTCCTATTCTGATTTCTAAACCAAGACTCTGTTTGAGGGAAGTAAAAGATGAAAATTGGTGTAGTGGAACACCATTGAACCATAGCAGAAAACAAAGCTTTTGTTTCTGTCCTCTGAGATAACCAAATGGTGGGTCCCCAATTGTCTCATCCACTGGGGACCAGGCCCACTTTGGTCGCCCCTCAGGGCCCAATCAGAAGGCCGATGCTGATTATTGATCAGGTGGGCCCAGAGGTCCCACAATCCAATCTACCAACACATCAAAAATACCCCAAAAGTATCGATGCAGAGGTTTCAGATTTTAGATGGGGGCCAAATGGGGCCCAATCCCAAGTGGGTCCATCACCACTATGGTCACCCAGGGATCTACTCTTAGATCCCTGGATCAGATCTATGATCAAATGATCCAACTTGTCCCCCTATCCCAGTCGACAGGAACAAGATTTAGAAAAGCCCATCCTGCTATCACATCTGACCAAGCAATTATTCATTATCTACTACGAATTTGATCTGAGGATTACAAATTCTGGTCAACCCCCCCCCCCCCCCCCCCCTCTCAACCCTGCCACCCAAATCCTTATATAGAAAATGGAATTATCATGATTTGTCAGTAATCAGATTTCCATCCCCTTAGGCCTTAATGGAAACAGACCATAACCCATATCTCCCTGTGTATTCAGAAATATTACCCACCTCCTACTGTAGCAGATTGTGGCATGGTTAATATGAGGCATCGAGTATTGCATCTACTAGGTCTTCAGGCTTCTGCCTCCCTGAGATTCTTCTTTATTGCTTCCCAAGACCAATATTTCTTTATCCTTTCCTCTCCCTTCCTCTATAACCCACAAATGAGAAAGTATGAAATCAATGGAGAAGGCAAATAAAGCTTTCGAAATTTTGAGATAAGGTGAGATCCCTATCCTTTGGGGAAATCTCCCTGGGTACCCGAACGGTATCCTCCTCCCAAGGAGGTATCGTTCTAACAACTCAATAACAAACAAGGAGCTAGTAATGGGTTGAAAACAGGTTATAAACAACTATTGCAATCCAACCCATCCCAAAACCCTATGGGTCGGACAAATCTGGGCCTGATCTGGCCCAGGTTATTACATACTCCCCCCCTTAGGAAATTTGGTCTGCCAAATTCAATACATACCTGGTGTAAAGAGGTGGGGATACTTCTTCCTGACTTCATATTCGGACTCCCAAGTAGACTCAAGTTGTTTATGATGCTCCCATAAAACTTTGACCAGGTTCACTGTCCTGCTCTGCATAGCTATCTCTTTAGCTTCGATGATCCTCACCGGCCGCTCCTCATAAGATAAATCTGGCTCCACCTGAATCGACTCATAGTTTATTACACGAGAAGGGTCGGGCTGATATTTCTTGAGCATGGATACGTGAAACACATTGTGCCATATGCGTTACCATCACTGACAAGCCCAATGATTTCAAATGGTCCAACATACCGTGGGCTCAGTTTCCCTTTCTTGCCAAAACGCGTAACTCCCTTAGTCGGAGAAACTTTAAGAAATACAAAATCACCCACAACTATTTCCAGTTCTCTTCGGCGATTGTCCGCATAACTTTTCTGCCTACTTTGAGCTGCTCTCATGCGGTCCATGATTTTCGTGATATTGGTGGTGGAAGTCTGAACCCAATCGGGACCAAGAACTCTCCCATCACCGACCTCATCCCAGCAAATTGGAGATCGGCAGTTTCGACCATAAAGTGCTTCGAACGGAGCCATCTTGATACTCGAATGATAGTTGTTATTATATGCGAACTCAACAAGTGCCAATTGTTCATCCCAACTGTCCTTAAAGTCCAAAGCACATGCTCTCAACATATCTTCAACGGTCTGATTCGTCCTTGCTGTTTGCCCATCGGTTTACGGATGATATGCTGTACTGAAACTCAACCTTGTACCCATCGCAGCTTGCAGCTTCTTCCAGAAATTCGATACGAATCTCGTATCCCTATCCGATACAATAGAAGCAGGTACCCCATGCAATCTCACGATCTCCATCACATACCTTTGTGCCAAGTACTCCATAGATGTTCTATTTCTAATGGGGATAAAGTGAGTCAATTTTGTCAACCGATCCACAATTACCCAAATAATTTCATTGTTTCTAAAGGTCTTTGGAAAACCTGACACAAAGTCCATTGAGATATGTTCCCATTTCCATTCAGGTATCGGTAATGGCTGAAGCAACCCTCCAGGCTTCCTGTGATCGGCTTTGACTTGCTGACAGGTAAAGCACCTACCCACAAATTTAGCAACATCATTCTTCATACCGACCCACTAAAACCGTATCTTCAGATTTTGGTACATTTTTGTGCTCCTCGGGTGGATGGTGTAGCGCGTGCACTGTGCCTCCTTCAAAATTTCATCTTTGATTTCCGAAATGTTTGGAACACAAAGCCTATTCCTGTAGTACAATGTATCATTAGTGATGAAAAAGTCTGGTTTGTTATCCATTCTGTTAAATATCGCCATTAATGCTGGATCATCACTCTAACGCTCCTTGACCCTTTGGATCAACTCAGGCTGGACCCTAAAACTCCTTAACAACACCTATTATTAATTGACCAAAGGTTTACATCCAAGTCTTCAATCTCTTCCATCAACCTCTTCTCAGTTGTTAACGAAGTCATCTGAGCAGATTTCCTGCTTAGAGTATCAGCAACTACATTTACTTTACCCGGATGGTAAAATATAAAAAAGTCATAATCCTTCAGGAATTCCATCCATCTCCTCTGTCGTAGATTCAAATATTTTTGCGAGAACACATATTTCAAGCTCTTATGATCCGTATATACTTCAAATTCCTCACCATACAAATAGTGCTGCCAAATCTTGTGTGCAAAGACAACTGCACCCAATTCTAGATCATGTATATCATAATTCTGTTCATGAGACTTCAACTGTCTAGATGCATAAGCAATCACCCAGCCGTGTTGCATAAGCACGCATTCTAAACCATGCAGTGATGCATCACAGAAAATCACAAAACCTTCGCTGCCAGAAGGAAGGGCTAAAACTGGAGCCGTAGTCAGTTTTTCTTTTAGCATCTGAAAACTTGCTTCACATTTATCATTCCAAATGAATGGCATATTCTTTCGAGTGAGTCTAGTCAAAGGACCTACTATAGAGGAAAAACCTTGCACAAATCTTCTATAGTAGCCGGCTAACCCCAGAAAACTACGGATTTCCGATGCATTCGTCGGTCTCTTCCAATTTGAAATAGCTTCGATCTTGCTAAAATCCACAGACAATCCTTCACCTGAGATGATGTGGCCCAAGAAGCTCACTTGTTCTAGCCAGAAGTCACACTTACTCAGCTTAGTATAAAGCTGGTTTTCTCTCAATAGATGAAGAGAAGTGCGCAAATGTTTCAAATGTTCTTCCAATTACTTGAAATAGATAAGTATATCATCAATGAATACCACAATGAACTGATCCAGGTAGGGTTTGAAAATTTGATTCATAAGTGCCATGAACACCGCCAGCGCATTGGTTAGCCCAAACGGTATTACCAAGAACTCATAATGTCCGTACCTAGTTTGAAAGGCCGTTCTAGGTATATCTTCTTCTCTTACCCTTAACTGATGGCATCCCGACCTGAGGTCAATCTTCGAGAAGTATTTCGAGCCCTGAAGCTGATCAAACAGTTCATCAATGCGTGGGAGCGGGTACTTATTCTTGATGGTAACCTGATTCAACTGACGAAAGTCAATACACACTCGCAAGGACTCGCAAGGACCCATCATTCTTCTTAATGAATAAGACTGGCGCTCCCCAAGGGGATACACTAGGTCTTATGAATCCTTTTTCCAGTAACTCCTGCAATTGTTCTTTGAGTTCTTTCAACTCGGCAGGTGCCATGCGGTATGGAGCTTTAGAAATTGATGCAGTCCCTGTACCAATTCTATAGCAAAGTCCACTTCTCTAACTGGTGGCAGACCGGGCAAGTTATCCTGGAACACATCAGGAAATTCTCTAACTATGGGAGTATCTTCCAGCTAAGGCTTTAGCTTTTCTTCTGAAATGAAGGCTAAAATATCCATCACATCCACTCTTCAACAATTTACAAGCCTTAATTGCTGAGATGACTGCCGCGTGTACTGACCTTCTCCTTCCTATTGCGCACACATCATCGTACCCTTCTAGATTAAAATGGACCAGTTTGTTAAAACAGTCCAGCACTGCTCTATACTTTGCTACCCAATCCATCCCAATGATAATGTCAAAATCATTCATAGGTAACAATATCAGGTCAACTGGCATATTATTTTCCCCGATGATTAACGGACAATTGAAAAATGCAGTGCAAGTGCTCACGTGTCCTCCAGGCTTTGATACCACTTGAAAATACATGATTCGAACCCTAGTGGGGGGGGGGGGGGGGGGGAATTAGGGTGAGCTTAGTTTTATGTCAATTATGCCAAAATTTATCTCTTTAAAAATAATTAGGGCACAAATGATGATTATGAAACGAATAAAGTTATCAAAATAAACAATCACTACAAAGCATTCACCACAACACAACTATGTATAGTAGTTTGGCCAAATGCCTAAATCCACTCCCTGCTTGTGTTCCCACACCCCACCAGCTTTCCATTAGCTTATGCTTTTCAATAGGGTAAGCAATAATATTTAAACCATGCTTTTCAATAGGATAAGCAATAACCTCTACAATATGCTTTTCTATAGGCTAAGCAATAACCTTACAATATGCTTTTTTAGGCTAAACAATAATCTTAAAATATGCTTTTCTAGGCTAAGCAATAACCTTTACAACCGTAAAATGTGTCTAAAATGCACAAGAAGAGATACAATTTTAGCACAATAGAATGCCTCTCAATAAGCAGATATGAAAATGAAAGTACAAGTCACACATACACTAGAAAAATGCAAATATGGATGATCAATATTTATGCATGATGTCCTTAATCAAATATAAAATGTATGCCAAAGGCTTTTAAAAATCTAAATCATAAAAGTGTTTGATTGAGGTTGGAATGATAATCACATGTTAAAAGGACAACTTATAAATGATATATCTATATAGTTCAAGCTAGTTGTGAAGTTTCAAAACCAAAACATGTGGTGCATGATGACTTCAATCAATTTAAAAATGTAGCTCAATAAATGTATGCTAAAAGCATTTGAAAGTGTAAATCATAAAAAGATAATTGATTGAAGTAAAATACAAATCACATGTTGTTTAAAGAACAACTCGAAAAGAAATATGACTATCAATGCAAAGCAAGTTGTGTGAAATCTTAAAAATCCAATGCATGTGATTTGTGAGTATTGTTGAATCCAAAACAGAGAATAGAATGAAAGTGATTTTCTTGTAATGGACAATAACAATCAAAGATTCAACCAAGTATATATATCATGTTACATGTGATTTCAAAGGTGATTACAAAACATGATTCAATAAGATATTCCAATTTGAGTCTAACTTGGTGTAAATCAAAGTGAAGTATCAAAAACAATATATCAATTCACAATCATATTCATGTTAAGGATACAAAAATTATAATTAACATGCTAAAATAGATTTACCAATAATTTAAGCAAAGCATGAAAATATATGATGAGGAAAACAAACCTTACTTGGATGATTTAACTCATGATTCTAACTTCTTACTTCCCTTTTGACCATCTAGCTTTCCTTAGCTCATTCCCTTTTGTTTGGCCTCAAAATACCTCTTGGAGTCTTTTTTGGTTCCTCAATTTTTGCCTTGGAATGAGCATATATTTATACAAAAAAATGGCCAATGGCTAGTCTCCAGTCGACTTGGTATAAGGGCCAGTTGACTTGGCTCCAATGGTAAAAAATCCCAACGGTCGAAAAATGGCTAGTGTGCTCGGCCGAACGCAGCCATGTACTCGGTCGACCGAGTACACTTGCCTGACACCAGAATTTCATATTTTCTTATTTTCAAAGGGTTTTACTTTAAGAACTCCATGAAAATCATGCTTAGGCTTTTGTTTAAATCAATTTGAATGTGTTTTTTCAAAAACATAAAGCTAATATGCCTAAAATGATTTGCCTATAAAATCATGGGCATGCATGATTAAAACAATTTTTCAATTAATTTTGCATCCAAGTTTAAAACTCAAAATCAAGCATGAAAAATAAGTTTTAAAAGTCATAAAACTATGCATGAGAAAATTGATGATTTCAAGTTTTCCAAAATCAATGCTCAAGGGAAAATTCGGATGATGATATAATGAACATGCATCCATCAAATTGCAGCACACAAAATCCTTAATAATCTCCCCCTTTACAATTTAATGGCAACACACAAAACACAAATTCTCACTCTAAGTCTTTAGCTCCCCTTGAACTGGACATGTCTTGAAATCTCTTGGATGCTCCTTTTGCTTGGCTTGGGCTCTAGGTCTTTTTGTTCATTCTTCTTGATGCTTAAAGCTTGAGCATTCTTCCTTTTCAGTTTTCTCTTCTTTGGTCAACCATCTTCTTTGTCGCCCAAGCCTTTTCTCTTCTTTGGCCGACCATCTACTTTATCTCCCTAGCCTTTTCTTCTCTGCTTTCATTTCTTTCCCTTTGACTATGCAATCTCCTCCCCTTTGGCAAGCTATACATATTTTCCCCTTTTGAAAGTTATGTATTCCCTCCCCGCCCCCTAGATAGATTGTACATTCTCTTCCTCTTTGCCATCGAATTGCAAATGATCATACACACATGAAACAAAGAAAATACCTTTTAGTAGCACATGTGAACAAAAGAAATTGAAAATGAAATCCATAACAGGCTATCTTGTATGATAGGTAACAATCCTAAGGGGTCAAAATCAACTCAAGGGTGAATTTGATCAATTTGCATATGTCTAATGCTTCCTTTGATTATCTACACTTCCCATCAATCCATTCTCTCCTTTCATCAATAAGTTGACAATGATTTTACTATGTGGTGCAAGGAGAAGGTGGTAAGAGAAAGAGAGTCAATTCCAAGGAATGGATTAGACAAATTTGCATATATGATCAAATTACTAGAGATGGATCATAGGTATGGGGATATGCAATCATGGATAATAATAGAAAATATAACTTTTAGCTTAATTACTCTGAAATGGAATTGTAAGTGTATAACTATGAGGATTAGTCCAAAACAGAGATTTCCATGAGTAATGGGGGATACATAGCATAAACTAATGTGACTATGAAAACCATATGCTATGAAATTCAAATGCATTGAATTCATTTCATTCATCAATTAATATGACTATGATGCACAAGCATCATGAAATAAAGTTCAATTATAAAACCAGCCTCAAGAGATGGATATTATCATCGAGTCAGGAGTCTGCAGCCCCATTCATCTTTTCTCATCTGCTGTCAATATCACGCGTGTCTCAATATTGAGTGAGGAGATGTGCGATAGATTCGATCACTTGTGTCGCATGTAGCGGAGATTGTGTGACAGATATGTTTTCGTGGAGTCCAGAGAACCGTATAATTATAAAAGGTACACCGCAGGTCCCACAGCAATGAGAAACTCAAGGACGGTCAGGATATATCCTCAAATTTTCCAATTGAACTTGGAGTGAGTCCCACCACCCTTTGATACAGAAATGCGATCTCCAATAGAATGATGCATATATTTAGGGCTGTCAAGTCAATCTAGCCCTTTGAAGAAGGGCACGCAAAAGCCCTCAAAGTGAGAGCTTCTATTTTTGTCTTAAACCCTGAGCGTAGGGTAGGGTAAGGCCCAATTTGGGAAAGTCCGTAATTTTGAGGGCCGAACTGGGGCTTAAATCATCCGGCCTGAGGGGCCCGGCCCGTCCCTCAGTTTATTAAATATGTAAATTTTTAAAGAGTTTTTATGAAACTACTTTTAAATTTTCAAGAACTAAGTATTCATCTATTCATTTATTTTTATTAGAATACATAGTTTATTTATACAGAAGTTAGATGGTGTGGATATCTTTTTATATATATATATATAAATATAGCTTGAAAATTGAAGAAATTCTTTTATAAATATTGAGAGCAATATAATAAAGTATTTAAAATTGTCATACTACTTGATCCTCAAGGTAAGTTATTGTATTTAGAGTATGCTTTAAGAAAGTTACATGGATCAAGTGAAGATATGAGTATTCATCGAGCTGATACTCTTAAACTCTTTAGGAACGTCTTCTTTCAGACTGGTCTATGGAAAAGCATGCCACCTTCTGGTGGAATTAGAGCACAAACATTTTGGCAATTAAACAATTTCACTTTGATATGGAAAAAGCTGGGACTAAGTGGAAAATTTCAATTAAATGAATTGGAAGAGATTCGTAAAGATGCATATGAAAATGCTAGAATTTGTAAAGAACGGACAAAATTCTTTCATGATAAACACATCTTATGGAAAACATTTTATCCGTCACAAAGGGTCATTCTTTATAATTCTAGACTTCACCTCTTCCCCGGTAAATTGATATCAAGATGGAAGGGTCCCTACATTGTGAAACAAGTTTTTCCATATGAGATAGTAGAGTTGGAGAACCCAAAGAGTGGTGAGCTTTTCAAAGTAAATGGACAAAGAGTAAAACCATTCTTGAAGGCCAGTGTGTCAGATGATAAAGACATACCTCTGGTTGATCCTGTCTCCATTTGTAACTCCCAAATTGGGTCTTGAAATGGTGATGAATAGTTATGTTGTGCTCCATTTACAACATTGACTACTAGATAACTATAAATTAATTTTAAATAAATTACAGTTTGAACGGACACACTGTGTACCTGTGATAGTAGCGTGTCAATAGAAACATTTGTGGGTCAGCTGCCGCGGGAATCTTTCGAGAGCCAGGACTTGTCAGACCATGTCCATGGCTGTATCAATTCTGCAGAGCATGGATGTTGATGGACTCATGCCATAGCATGGGGACTCTTAATCCAAAATAATATGCTTTGATGAGTGAAACCCAGAAAAATTGCATGGGCATTGATGTGCAAGTAGCAATCTCTTCCAAAATAAGTCTCGCCCAAATTTTCTACAAAGTATTGCCACTAAAAAATGTTTAGGTTTTTTTTTTTTTTTACTACATCAACAGAGTATCCAACATCAAATAACTAAAAGATCGGAAATTGCCCCTTCAAATTGGTACGAAGCATTGAAGGGGGAAAAGACCATCATCTAAATCAATAAATAATTCTAGTACAAAGCATTGGAGGAGAGAGAGAGAGGAAAAGATGCCCTCTCGTCCGTTGGAGAAGACGAGAGGTGAGGAGAGGATCTTTCCGATGTAGGGTTTGTTGTTTCATATAATTTGTTGTATTTGTAGAAACCCCATTTCATTTTCTTTTATTCATTTCTGGGAAGCAGCTGAGAGGAGGAGTGTCATTGCTGACATGACATGTTTGACATGTAGCGTAGTGGGAAACGGATCCCCTATTTGGACCAATCAGGGGGCGCCACGCACGGGGGCGGAAGAAAGAGAAATATTTTATCTTTCTTCCGCCTCCAGATGTGGCACCTCTGATTGGTCCAAACAGAGTCTCTGATTCCAGCATAGTGGGATTGGGCGGAACATCATTCCACTATTTCAACGAAACAGAGGATCTGGACCAGGGGCGGACCCAGGATTTCATCTTGGGGGGGGGGGGGGGCAAACTTAAATAAATATATTTTAACAAATTAAGATAGCTAATATTTTTTTTTTGGACATATATCCAAGTTCAAGCATGATAAATATATTAAAATCAAACACTAAATTTCGCATTAAAAATAAAATTAAGATCTAGCTGACATAAATAATTATATTTTAGTACATCCCAACTTCCATAATCCATCAAAATGGAACTCGACGTTCTTTTAAATCTTGAAAGTCTTCAATGATTGATTCTGTGCTAAACTTCTCCGCAATTTCCCTCTCAATGTACACAAGACAAGAGTCTGTGAGAAACTCATCCTCCATTTTGCTGCGAAGTCTAGTTTTAATAAGGCTCATGGCTGAAAATGATCATTCAGTAGTTGCAGTGGAGATTAGAAGAGTAAGCACAAGGACGATCACTCTAAAAACAAGTTGGTAGACTGTTGTTCTTCTAGTCCTTACCAACCATTGGCACAATTCAGAAATAGTTGACAATTCTTTGAAGTCTTTATGTCGAACTACATTATGCTCATAATGGTTCAGTTGTATTCTCAATTACATTTTCTCATGATCTGTGAAGTCTTGGGGATAAAACTTCTCTACCAACTGGCAAATGTCGTCAATTTTAAAAGACTCATGTGAAAGTCGAGGATGTAAAGCTGAACTAAGAATAAGCAACTCCACTGCGTTCTCACTAAACCGACGATTTAATTCTTGTAACTGAGAATCAATTGCAGCATAAAAAATATCAACTCGATAATGATGCTTAATTGTAAACTCATCTTGTTGTTGACGGGCTCGACCTCCTCTCACAACATAAGGAGCATCCATATCCGGGATATCTATGTTGCGTGCATCACAAAATGATTTCACCTTGGTAAGTAAAGCATCCAATCCAACATCTCTCAAATTTTGGATAAGTGCTTTAGTTGATGAAACAAGATCCACGACATTCAAAATATCTTGGGATTGGCGTTGCAATGCTTGACAAAGTAAATCAGTGATTTCCATAATTTCTTTCATCATATGCAAAATGAAAACAAATTCAAAGGAAGTCAATGCCTTGTAAGCAAAGTCTGCCTCTGCTCGCTGGGAATGAGTAGTTCCATCATCAATAATATTAATTAGGACGGCACATGTTGAACTGAACATCTTCATTAAGCTAGAAACTGATTTCAAGTGAGAACTCCAACGAGTATCTCCAACACGTTGTAAAGTACCAATTTGATTAAGTCCTCTACCACTCTCCAACTCATCCAAAGCAATCATATGTGCAATGTCAGATGCTTGAGCAATTTTCAATTGTTCATTACGCTTGCATGAAGCGCCAACAATATTGACAACACTAGTCAATGTAGTTAGAAAGTGCTGAACAGGAAGAACTTCTCTTGATGCTGCTACTAAAGCCAATTGCAAGCGATGCGCAAAACAATGAATATAGTAAGCATATGGACAATCATTTGAAATCAAAGCTTGTAATCCCTTCCACCCACCACGCATATTACTTGCACCATCATATCATTGTCCTCGAATATTTTGAATATCGAGATTATGATAAGACAACACAGAATATATATCTTTTTGTAAGGTCAATGCCACAGTGTCGGAGATATGAATAAGCCCAAAAAAACGCTCACGCACTAAACCATCTTTGTCAACAAATCTCAAAACTATAGTTATTTGCTCCTTATTTGACACATCAGAAGCTTCATCAATAATCAAACAAAACTTTGCACCTCCAATTTCTTCACGAATTGCCTTCTTCACTTTAGTTGAAAGCACATGCAAAATTTGTTTTTGGATTTTTGGTGATGTGTATGAGGCATTTTTGGGAGCTTTATCTAATACAACTTCTGAAACCTTTTCATTATAAGAACACAACAACTTTAACATCTCCAAAAAATTTCCACGGTTGATTGAACTCTGACTTTCATCGTGTTCCCTAAAAGCACAAGCTTAAAATGCAAGCCATCGGACTGTATCAATCGAGGCCTTAAGTCGTAACCGATTGTTTGCAATTTGTTCAGAAGTGAACTTGTCAAGCACTTTTTGCATGTGTTGAGGTTGGTTCATTAAGTCCTCGCATGATCTCTCGGCATCTTTATGAAAAGTATTAGGACCTTTTCCCATATGATTTAAGAAAGCACAGTTTCTTCCATCCCTAACTTTCTTCCAATTCCGAAATCCATCAATAGTGAATGCAATTTGCCCAGCATGTCCGATTAGCTTATGAAAGAGATAACATGGAAGACAAAAAGCTGCATCTTTCTCTGGAGAATATTCCAACCAAGAAGGAAATAAATTAAACCAAGACTCTTGAAAGCTACGAGGATGAGCCACTGATCCATATTTCGGATATTTTGAGAGCTTCGGTTGGTATGGACCAACCTTTATGTACTTTCTTCGAATTTCATCGCGTTGATTGACATCATACTCCCATATCTGGCGACGCAATCCTGGATCACACTCCAAAGAGCCAATATCATCATCATTATTGATTTCAGTTCTTTGAAGTTTTGTAGGAAGATTTTCAGCAATCGGAGTTTCAACGTTAGAGGTGGGCGATGGCCCATCAGCATCTAAGTTTGTATGATTTTTTCTCTTGAAAAATCCATCAATTGTAGATGACTTTCCCATTTACAAATCAAATAAAAATCATATTTATTATAGATTTCATATTCAAGTTAAAGTCCAGTAGACAAGCCCAACTCAACACATCATTTGATAATAATAATAATAAAAGCAAAGGCAAACAATGAAAAAAAAAATAGTTCAAAAGCATACTAATGAGAAAAAAAAGTAAAGACACAAACCCAACAGGTATAGCAGTGCACACATTATAATAAGAAAAAAAATACAAAGCAAGCATATATATATATATATATGCACAAATTAATAAATAAATAAAATAAATAAAATAAGAGGATCTTTTGGACTTGATCAGCTACTGCCCCAAAATCAATACCCTTTTGTAGCAACAAACAATGCCCATTTAGAACATGGAAAGGGCGAGAATTTGGGCAAACCGGCGCTCTTTCTCTTTACTGCTTTCTCACATGGAGACAAACACCCATTAAAATATATCAATTTCTTCATTCATTCCATTGCTCATTACATAGACATAACAGAACAGAACCACATATAATAAGACCATCAAAGAATAGTTTTTGACACTTCCAATAAAGAATAATTTATCCAAGACGAAGGTTCGACCCAAAGGAATAAAAAAACATCTCTTTGATTCACATTCTCCAAGAAATGAACAGTAGCTATAAAAAGCTATCTTCCAAACCAGGGGCGGATCTATCTTGTGTCCAAGGGTTTCTTCAGAAAAGGAGGATAATCAGGATGTTGCTTTGAATGCTTTCATTAGGATAGGATTGAATATTATAGATTTTTTTTTTCTAAGGAGAGGTTTATTAGTCAAAGGAAGGAAAACAAAGCAAAAGTACAAAAGTAATAAAAAGCAACAATAGAGCAAAAGTACAAAAGCAATGGAGAGGGTTACCCTACCCATACAAAATAATTGTGTCTCTGGAGAATAAATAAGAGACTTTTGGATGGGCAGCATGGGCTTCTTACCTGCTCGACACAAGGAGCAAAAATGAAGAGGAAGATTTGAAGAAGCTCGGCTAGGTACCAGTACTCCCAAATCTTCTCTCTTCTCTTTCTCAGACCTCAGTGCTCTCTTTCTTTTTATTTTTTTCCTGCGGGGTGGGGTGTCAACAGAGGCCAGAGCGATTGTGGGAGTGAAGTTTGACTGAGATGGGATTTTAGGGCTCGATGGTATGGGGAGATGGGAGAGGTGAGGTGCTGTTTGGTGATTGTGGATGATGGGGATTTGGGTTTTGAAGGGTTTCGGTGGCTGGAAATTTTAGAGAATTGAGGTTTAGTATTAGGTTTTCTGAAAATCTGGGGCATTACAATTTACAAAGGGATGGACTTTTGGGCTTCCCTTTTCTCAGTAGTTTCTGGGACTTAGGACTTGGGACTTGGCCCACTTGGGAGATGGTCTACGAAGAGATGGATGAAGGCCATTTTAATTTGGTCTTTTTTTTTTTTTTACTTTGTGCAAACAATTAAGGGGGGAGGGGGGCCACTTGGTATAAAATTAATATATAAATTAATTAAAACATATTACATATAGGAGCTAGTGATTTGAGGGTGGGGGGGCGGGGGGGGGGCATGAGCCTACACTTAGGTCCGCCCCTGATCTGGACTGTGAGCAATTATGATCGCTATGACATGTGGTGAAGATAATGATAAAAAGGGACTCCCACCATGCCAGAAGTGATCGTGGACATTGAAAAAAATGAATTAAGATAATGATAAAAAGGCATGTTTTTTTTTTTTTTTTTTTATGAATAGAATAGGGAAATGAAGCGTTTAAGCCCCTGTACTATACGAAAAGGGCCGTTTGAGCCCCTGTACTATTTTTTCCCAAAAAGAAGCCCTCGTACTTTTATTTTTGGGCCAAATAAGCCCCTCACGTTAGTCTCCGTCAGTTATCTGCTGACGTGGACACGTTTGAACTTTATAATTATTGATAATGGTCAAATGAGCCCTCCAAGTTTCTGTTTAGGGACAAATTAGCCCTTACAATTTCATTTATGGTTTCAAATGAGCCCTCAACATTTAAAAAGTCATTACATTCCCAGATCATCAAAACGTAAAAAAGTCATTACAGGAACATAGCATATAGTAATTATAACCATGAACATCAAAACGTAAAAAGTCATTACATTCCCAGATCATCATCAACCATGAACATCAATACTTAAAAATTACTTTTTGGGAATGTAATGACTTTTTAAGTGTTGATGTTCATGGTTGATGATGATCTAGGAATGTAATGACTTTTTACGTTTTGATGTTCATGGTTATAATTACTATATGCTATGTTCCTGTAATGACTTTTTTACGTTTTGATGATCTGGGAATGTAATTTTAAATATTGAGGGCTCATTTGAAACCATAAATGAAATTGTAAGGGCTAATTTGTCCCTAAACAGAAACTTGGAGGGCTCATTTGACCATTATCAATAATTATAAAGTTCAAACGTGTCCACGTCAGCAGATAACTGACGGAGACTAACGTGAGGGGCTTATTTGGCCCAAAAATAAAAGTATGAGGGCTTCTTTTTGGGAAAAATAGTACAGGGGCTCAAACGGCCCTTTTCGTATAGTACAGGGGCTTAAACGCTTCATTTCCCGAAAATTAATTTGAGCTTAGAACTTGATTAAAAAGACTAAACTTTAGAAATAGGGGTAGAGTTGTTCCTAAACAATGGTAAGGTTGTTCATACATTTATTTATTTTATGAAACTGTCCTTCATCATATAGCCAGTTGTGTATTTTTTCTCCTGCTACTTATCCTCTCTCACATGAGTATCTATAGGACTTAGATCATCTTGCATAATCCAAGTAGGAAATCCCAATTTGAAGAACCCACCTTAGAAATCCAAAAACGAAAACCCATCTTCTTAAATGAAAAAAAGATGTACTTACAGCAGTTTCCACCATGGAAATGAAGTACTATTTCCTAAGAGGATCTAGATTGTTTATTCTTCTTTTGAGGATATGATGGGTTTTTGTCTTGTCAGGGGGTTTCTAAGGTGGGTTCTTGAAGAAGGAATTAGATTTACATCAGTTATTATAGCTTTTGTTTTCTTAGGCAATTTAAACTAGTTATAGCTTTTGTTTTCAATTGTCTTCCGCCTCATTATGCTTAGGCAGTTCTTTGGCAGTGCCAGGGGTTGATGCTTGTCATTGAGGGTGAGAAGCAACACCTGTTACCACTAAGGCATGTGATGCTTCTCCTAGAGCAATATCCAAGGAGTATGCTTTTTTTTTTTTCTTTTTTGCCTAATGCATGCAACATAAAAAAAAAGAAAGAGGGATATTGGATTGGTATGATGCTTCAATTGGCCAAAGTCTACTTTTTATGTTCATTTGACTTAAAACTGATTCGATGTTCTAAGTTTTTGATATTGTTTGGTAAAATTGATTCGCGTCTCTTGATTCTATAGATGTTGACTCGCACTTTATGTTACGGTCCTAAATGGTCATGAGACTTGGTTTGACGTATTCCATTAGTCATGAGGCTTTTGGTGTATTGGTTAGATCTATAACATTTGATATCAGAGCCGATCTCTAATTAGAGCCATCTAAAAAAAATTGAGAAAAGGACTACCTATCGCCAGAGAGAAAATCGCCACCTGCCGCGAAAGTGAGAGCCACCAAGGACGTCGGCTGTGTAAGTTGGTGGTCTGTTACGGTCCTAATAGTTATAAGACTTGATTTGACGCATTCCATCGGTCTCAAGGCTTTTAGTGTATTGGTTAGGTCCATAACACTTTAAGACTTGTTTAACTTTTTTTATCTTAAGTATTTTTGGAAAGATATGAATATATTTAAAAAAGAAAAAATGGATACAAACTACAAAAAGAATTGAGGAAAGCTCCACAACAATTCAAAAAGTAAAAATGAATATTATCTATTTTTCAAAAAATAAAACAAAATCAAATGATAACTTTAATCAGATATGTCTCACCTTTTCCTTAATAAGTTTGCATGTATAACTTCTATAATATTTCAAGTCTACTTATACTACATTGACAAATATGTCTGTTATGCTTTTTACTACATGAGACCTTTGCTCATATAAATGATGACACGTTTTTTTTTTTTTTTTTAATTGAATGAAACATATCAAACAATCTGCTTTGTAAGAAGATCTAATAACTGAAATAGTTCTATTTCATTTCAATCAGCACTGTTCCAAATTGACAAGACTTGTTAAATAAGAAGTCCTTCAAAAAAATCTCAAATTGAAAGAGTGAAGCTCCATGCTGGAGCACACCTTTTAATTTGAATATTCGGGCCGCTCAAAATAAACAAGCTCCCAATATATGACCGGACATTAAGTGCTTATCCTACCCTCACATATGTAGGTTAGGCCTATGTCAAGCAAAAGCCCTTCGTCACCCGAAACCTAGTCCCTTACCCTACTTTCAAGGGTCAGGGCTTTGAGAAAAGAAAATTCTTTTTCCTTATATATACTTATAATATTTTCTTATCCCACCACCAATACAAACCTAATGCTAATCCTCCTCCTTTATTTGAGTTGAAGACCAGTCGAGCAATGCAAAAGGCGTTACGACAAAGTTATTATCTTTTTTGAGTTAAATAAGAAAGGGGGGTTTTTTTTTTTTCCACAACCGACACCTATTTATATAATTTATTATTTAAGCCTTAGCTTACAACTTTTCATTTTGCATGTATTATCATACGGTCTATTTGTGTATAAGAGTGAATCAAAACATAAAAGATTTGCCAAGCCAAATAGGCCTTAAGACTATTGAATTTCAATAGTGCCACCACTATTATTATAAAGTGAGAGTAACCTAACTGGAAAATCATTTGAATCTTTACCAAACTACCCTTCTAATCAACAGATTCCTTCATCCAAAATGAAGGGCACACCCTGTCATTTTCTATTTTCTATTTTCTATTTTCTATTTTCTAGTTTCTAGTTTCTACCCTCCGCGACCCTTTCTCCCATGACGAGCTGAAGGCACGACTTCTCTCAACAAAAAAACCCCCTTCGCCTCTTCACCTCCCCTTTTTCATTTCTTCTCTCACGATTTTCTTCTTTCACGATCTTCTGCATCTACATCTACATACTGTTACAATCACCTTCCTCTTCTCCTCACCCCCCTCAATTTTTTTTTTCTTTTGGTGTTGGGAAGTGGTAAGTCTTCTGGATCTTGCTCTCCTCCTCCTTCTGTTTTGTGTGTGTTTTTTCCTCCATCTGAATGATCTTTTCTGTTTCTAATTAGATTACTTTAGAAAATGCCATCGTAGAGATGTAAAGGTTTGGGATCTAAGGGCTAACTATGACGGTCTATGATTGATCCACGTTTCAAGATGGATCTTGTTAAGGGTATAAGTAGGCTCCAGTGATCATTGATATAAACTAACATTTGGGTCGAATTACATTGTCATCATTGCCTCGTAGAATCTGAAAATATGTAATAAAGAAGATGTTTGTTTCGATTTCAATGATCTGCAATTCAGTTTTTGATCATTTGTTTGCATTGGATTACATTGCTGTGAATTTTAAGGATTATAGTCATTGCAATGTGAAAAAACTGGAGAAATAAGGGTGAAGATCTAATCTACAAATGGTCATTTAGATCCCCCAATGTTATATTTTTCAACCCTCACCTGTTTAATGTGTTACTTCATTGGAACTATTCTAGCATGAATTCCTAGCAATTCAATTTTCAAGGTTAGATTTTTTTTTTAAATGAAGAGATGCCACATCAGATTTTTCTTCAGTTTCCAAATTAATCAAATCAAATTTTTGCTTTTCTCCATCAGCTTTTTCTTCCAGCATTGGGAGTATATGAAATTCAAGCCTTTTTTCCAAAACCCTGAGGATATATATATATATATATCCATTTACAACTGTAGCGAATACGCAATTTCTTTTGCGCTCAGTTACTATGTGGAAAAGAAGTGTGAAAATAGTGCGCAAATGGCGCCATTTCCTGTCAAAAATATTCCCACCTCATTTCCGTTGGCAATGGATCACAGGATCAAATCCCATCAGCTGTCTTCTATATTTGTTTTCTTCCTATGGGCCCAAATTAGTAATATGTGAACTGTTAAATTTTTTTATTGAACTAACAAACCCAAGACATTTAGCTTCATATCTTAAATCTTCATAGATTTTGAGAAATTAGTGAAAAATGAAAAAAAAGAAGAAAAAAAAGCTCAATCTTATAGATTTGATTTTCTGCACTTTTGTGGGGCCATGGTTCATGATTCAAACCATTAATTTTTTTCTTATAGAAATTGTAAACCTCAAGACATGAAGTTTCATATCTTATTTATTTATTTATTTGCTGATGAGGTAGGTAAGTTTCATATCTTATTGCCACAGATTTTGTGGGAAGCATGTGAGAGACACAACACCACCTAAATCCCACTTTCTAATTATCTGCACATATGTGGCCTCCTAATTCATTATCCAAACCATTCAATATTCTCGTAAATATGATAAACCCCAGTGCGTGAAGTTTCATATCATAATCACACTTTCTAAATTCTGCACTTTTGTGGGCCCCCAATTCTTGATACGAACCATTCATTATATCTTTGAGGTCTATTGTTTCCTTTATAGAAAAGTTTTGGGGTTTTGGAACTGACTAAGTTGTATAAACACTAATATAGATCCTTTTCTTGCTCTCTCTTTCTGCCTTCATATCATTGACTCATGTGAAAACGGTTCTTCCAAACAAACATGCCAATATGTCTTTCATATACAAATTCCATTTTCATATCCCATGTGTAAAAGACAAATGACTCCTTAGAGATGTGGGTTAAGCATTTTCCATAACGATATAATTGAATCTTGCTACTTATCACTTCAGAAGTGGGAATTATGTCTTCTATTAATTAGAAGAAAAAAATAATTATCCTACTTTGATATCCCCAAGGAAAAAATAATGATAATAATAATGATTATAATGGGTGGCCAGAAAGAGAAGAATGTGTTTTGAGGGAGTTTTCTCAAGGGTGGGTTCTTTGGAGGAGAAATTTAAGTTTTATGATGCTTCTTGGGTTTCTATTTGCTCAGAGTTTGGAGGCATCTCCATCAATACCATTATGAGTTGGCATGAGGTGGCTTTCTCTTCCTCTTACAGGGCTACATCTTTGATGGGAGTGTGGTGGGCAGTCTGGGTCCTTCTGGAATTAGAGGAGTTATTAAGGATAGTTTGGCTAGTTGTATGCTCTCCTTCTTAGGTCCATAGGGGCATTGCAGCGTAAAAGAGGAAAAAATGAATTCTCTTAGGATGGGTCTTTGGGAATTGAACAAGTTGGGTCAGGGTGTTAACAATATCATCGCTGAAGGTGATTCTTTGTGTGCCATTCGCTTGGCATTGGGATCTTCTAAGCCACCTTGGCGTCTGACAATCTCACTGAAGAGGTGTTAGAGCTAGCTTTGAAACTGAATGTTTACTTCTATCACATGTATAGGGTGTAGGGCGGTTGGGTCTGGTTGTCAATATGGGCTCTTCATAGTGGCCTCTGTTGTTTTTTCTTATATGTGTGTTTCTTGTTTTCTTCCCTTTATTTTTCCTTTTTTTTAAATGGTTTTGCTGTTGTAGCTTTTCAGTATTTGTCTCTCATGCTGGGTAGTTTTTTCATTTAAATTTTGGTGAAGGAAAATGATAATAATTTTTATTACTAGAAGGAATTTTGAGTAAATAAACAGAAGGTAAGGGATATAAAATAAATTTCTCTAGTTGAAGTTTTCCATCTTTAAAAGAGAGAAGCAACAAAAGTGCAACGGTCTAGATAGGGTAATTACATTTGCGCCACACATGTTGATTATATTTGCATCACGTGTTACAAATGTATTGATGACATCGCACCACACATGTTATTGACTAAATTTGCACCATACATGCTATGTATGTGTAAGATATCTACTGACAAATATAACCTTTTATCCCATCAATATGGGGCAGGTTAAGTAGGGCTTTTGTTCAATGTAAACGCCAATGAATCAACATGCATGGCATATGAATGAATAGAAGTACAACAGTAAAGTGACACACTTTCAAGGGGCAGCACAAGGACATAACACAACACAAGGCATATGCAGCAATAGGTGTTAAATAAATTCTTGCCAAATCATCCAACACTGCAATAAATGGCCCAAGCAAAAGGAATGGAAGGCACATAATTCCCACTCCTGCACTGACAACTAGCAAGGTTAAATGTTATTATAATGGAAAAGGCCTAACCCACATCTTTAGGGGTTCTTTTTTTTTTTTTTTTTTCTCTTTCAAACAAAACGACTGAATTCTACTGAATCTTAGTGTGGGGTGAACTGTAATGATCTTGTTTTGCTTTTCGGTAGTTGTTGGAATTGTTTGAATTCACTGCTTATGTCAGTACCTAATTCTTTCATTTGAAACCTCTGTGGTTTGTGTTTAAAGGTTAAGTGGTTTTTATTGCAATCTTGTTGAAGGTGGTTGTTTTTCCAGCTGGTTCGGATATGAGAAGGCCCTGGGCCCACCAGCCCTTTGCAAATTTGCGCCGCTGCCCGCCAATGAACTGCTTTCTGTTGTGTGTTGTGATTGTTGCTGCAATAATAACAGTCTTTGGCTTGTCATCAAGAGGAACATTGGATCCCACTTCCTCCTCTGCACATGACATATATAAGAACTACAGAAGGCTAAGGGAGCAAGCGGTGACTGAGTATTTGGAAATAAGGGCGCTCTCGCAGGGTTCTGCGCAGCTGAAGGAGCTTGATCTTTGCGGCAAAGAAGTGGAGAACCATGTTCCTTGCTACAATGTCACAGCGAACCAGTTAGCTGGATATCGAGATGGGGATGAATACGATCGACACTGTGAAGTAGCAGGTGTGGGTTCCCAATGCTTGGTACGTCCACCAAAGGATTACAAGATCCCGCTTAGGTGGCCGGCTGGAAGGGATGTCATATGGAGTGGCAATGTGAAGCTCACCAAAGATCAGTTCCTTTCTTCTGGAAGCTTGACAAAAAGGTACCTCTTGGTTGACCTATGATATGCTATACATTCCTTTTGTTTTCCAAGGAATTTGAAGAGTTTTTACTAGGGCTTGCATCCTAGGAGAAGTGAGTGCCTCTAACTTATGCACAAGCATGATCTGTGTAGACTGTAGAATCAATGCCTTTCACACATGGAAAGGTGGCCAGTACCCTAGCAGGTATGATCCCCAGATATGGCATGGATACGGGCCATACGGCAAGGACATGCCTTGACACATATTTTACACAGAGAAAATGAAAAATATGGATACATAGCCTGATTTAAATTATATGGGTATCACAGCCTTGCTGTCAAATGTCCTCGGTAACTGCATTCTCCAACTCTTATTTTATTTTTTTTTTTTCTTATAAATATTTTATCAGTGCATTCTCCTCTTACAAAGCTAGTGTGTGACTTACAATGGAAGTCATAGTAAATGTATGAAAATGAGTGGAGTGTATAGATGCTAGACATCATGGTACACATGCTAATGGTGAAATGAAAATAACAATAAAACAAAACAGAAAACATCAGCTTATGTGACACAGGCACTCCAACACAGTGCTCCCTGTTGCATGCTTTGCCTTCTGGCCATTGACCATGCATTGGCGAGCTTAGTTGCCTGATTGAATCCCTAGTTTCTTGTGAGGTGTGTGATAATTACTGTGACTTCTTTTATGGTTCTACTGAAATATTAATTAATTTTTCCATTCTTTTTCTACTCCTTTTCTCAGGTTAATGTTACTGGAGGAGAATCAAATTGCTTTTCACTCTGAAGATGGAATTAACTTTGGTGGTGTCAAAGATTATTCCCGCCAAATTGCAGAGATGATAGGGTTGGGAAGTGACTCCGAATTTCTTCAAGCTGGTGTAAGTTGTTCTTTCCTTTTTTTTAATTGTCTGTTTGGTCCCTCTTGTCCGTGGTTCATGGTTGGTTTACTGGACCATTGTCAATGTTAATTGGTTGAGATCATTTTAATACATGATGATATCTGACATTCATTAGAAAATTAGTTTTTATTTGAAATACAAAGTTCCAATAGTTAGGTATCATGGCATTTCTTTTTCTTTCTTTTTTTAAAAGAAGGTCCTGCAGAAGATAATATCACACATGCCCACCCTCTCCTGAGACGTCCCTCACAGCCTACGTGAGAGGCCAAATTCTAAGTCCCATGTAGGACCCACTTGGATGCATGCCAATCATAAGAGGATAGTGTGATCGAAATGTCTCATTCTGGATATGATTTTGGGCAAAAACCTTATCAAGCAGTTAATCACAACCATTGATTTGGGGACTTTAAAGTTAAGTGGTTATTTGAAATGTCTCTTTTGACTGTCCTACAGGCGGTGTTCTTTTTATCTTTTCCTTTTTGTGTGGTGTTTGTAGCTTTTGGGGTTCTTTCCCTCTTGATTTCAGTATAATCCTTTTGTACTGCTAATCTTTCTCTCAATACAAATTACCATTCAAAAAAAGAAAAGAAAAAAAGAAACACTTTTTGTGAAATTTAATCCAACCATAAGAATAATTCAGGTTAGTGTCATGGGGGTTGAGTGAGTGTGGGGGAGTTGGATCCATCATCAAGTGTTGGTAACTAAGTTCTCTCTCATGAGGGTATATATTTTCTATTTATAATTTTACTGTTTGGAATCTCTGGGTTCCCTTTTAGATTGCAGAATTATGTACTCCCTTGTGATTCAGTTCCAACATTATTTGCAGCATGCAAGTGCCACTGTGGTTCTAAAATGTTGTAGGAGCCAATGATAATTTCATTAAACAAAAGTCAATCACTTGCTGGGCTGCATGACCTTGTAGTTGAAAACTTCTACAAGTGAACAAGGGCCTTGACAAGTTGCTGCATACAGTTGGATTGTTTCAAGATCACTATGCACGGAAGATATATTGGTCCAGGCTTCTATTTTATTTGTCCAGAAAATGTAATCCAATGCATCACTGCTGCATTTTTCCTTGTCATCATCATTATTGTCAAAGCTTTATTCCATTTATTTGTAGTTGGCTTTTGTGACATCTACTTTTCCACTCTAGCCCATTTTCGAGTTATATTTCAATCACCCCCACAATCTATAACATGTCTTCTAGCTACTTTCTTCCACGTTGGTTCTAGCAACCTAGTGGATTTCACTTGCAATAGTTAAGTCCTTCATACAATTCACTCTTGTACATACAATGCCAAACTGTCTTTGTCCATAAAATGTAATACTGTGAAAAGAAACTGTTGGGAATAAATAGGGTTCATTTGTAATTATGAGAATATGTTGGTCCAAAAATAGGATTAGTCTAAATTGTTAATTTAGCCTAGTATTATTAATTTATTATATGATTAGGTTTGATTAGGTTTTCAATTACAGGTGTTATTAGGTTTCCTATTCTGAGTCAGTATCTTTGGTGGTACTCTTATAAATAGCCATTGGCCATTCTTAATAAAATCGCCTAAGAGAATTCAGTCAAATCATTCTGTCAAGATGCAGTCCTTAAATTTCAACTAAGACTTTTTTTTAATGATAAGAGACATTCTCATTTGGCTAAATTGTTTGACAACCTCCTTCGCAAATAAGTGATACTGAAAAAAAAAAAAGAAAAAAAGAAAGAAAAAATATGTTGTTCCTGCTTGTGAAGGCCAAAGTTGAACACTCGTAATGTTAGAACAAGGAAGTTTGATTGTCAAATAAGCTTTAAGTTAATTCTTCATTTTTTTAATCTAGATTGCTTGCACAAATAGTTACTTTTCTTGCTACTTAGATGAAGAGAAGATATTGGTATGTCTAGGAAAAACAACCAATACGGCTGCTATTTTTTCAAGCAATATTCCAACAATATGCAACTGCATGATACCATTTCCAAAAAGAACAAAGAAGGAACTATATGATCCTTGTCTTGGACTTAGGATTTTCTTTTTAAAATTTTTTATGGCCTTGAATTTGTACACTGGATTCTTGGTTCTGGTGATTCACATTGCTGATGTAATGGGGCTCACTGTATAATGCATTTCTTGATAGCATGTATCCATGATTAAATATAGGTTGATCTTGGAATGAGCTCCCATTTCACTCAAGATGTAGAGCAGTTTGTCTTTGTCATTACTAAGATGTTGAACCTTTGTAATCATATATCCATTTGTTATCAGAGCTGTTTTGTTTATAATTATGGAATCTGACTGAATTTTTGCTTAAGGCGAATTTTTGATTGTTAGGGAAAATATTATGTCGAGACTTTTAGAGAGAGAGAGAGAGAGCAGTGGGCTCAATAGTCAAGTCAAATTTTATTAGACAGAATGGAATTAATCCATGAGGTCTTCATTTGACCTTTGGCATTACTAGGAGTCTTTTGGGTTTTCTTTCAATTTCATGATCTGATTTGGCATTTTCAATCACATCGTCAATCTTACAGTCAGGAGGACTAAGCATGGTCTCAACAAGAGAACCTAACAGTCCTTTACAGTGAAGGGCTTGAACTTTGCAGAGCGCAAGGTATGACATTGACTAACATTATGAATACTAGTTGTAGGATTGCAGATCATGGAGCACTCCATGGGTGCTTGAACATAATTGATGTTGGTGATTGAGACATGGTCCACGAAGAAGAACCATGTTCTCTTCTGTGGAGATCATTGAACACTCCATGGGTGCTTGAACATAATTGATGTTGGTGATTAAGGCTTGGTCCAAATGGATCGTAGAGCTGTTGAGTGGTAATGGAACAAGCGTGATTTAGAATGGAAAGTGGTTATTTTTCATTTGCATTGGGGTTTTATATAAATCATTAAATGGTCTACATAATAATAATGGACCTTATCCATTCTAGTTGCATATTCCAAACTTTAAAGACTTATAGGGCCTTGCCATGAGATCCTAATTGGCACAGCTCGGATCTGCGATCGGAAAATAAATCAATATCCCGAACGATTGATCGAATCCAAGGATGGATTCAGCCACTAGGGCACCCTCACAAGAGGAGAAAATACCATAACTGAAGAGAAAACTCTCATACTCAAAAGATCAATTGATAATATGCATTCTAAATACAATGGGGCCTAACATCCTTATATAGAGGAGTTGGCTTAATCCCTAAGAGATAATACTTTCTAATATCTGAATAATGCCTAAAATAAAATAGAAAACTAATTAATATTAATCCTAATCAAATCAAACTACTTAATAATAGTTCTAAATAAATGGATGTCCCGTTGGCCATTGGGCCTATGGGCTGGACCCAATGGGTTGGCCAACCTATTGTCTGGCCTGCATCGATTCTCCCTTGCTTGAAAAAAACTCGACTCTGACGAGTTGACAGCTTGATAAGACGGGTGAGAAGCCGACCACAAATTTGGGAATGATCCTCCGGGGTCAAAAATCAATTGCACAAACTTCAGAATGTTCTTGCGATCTTTAGTCTCTTGACATGACTTGGAAGATTGTCTCAATCTTTTCCTCCATCTAAAAGTAGATCAGAAGTGTTGCTTTTGCTGATGTCTGCATTTAGCTCGGATGTGCGCTTTTCCCATTAGAGATTGCAACTGTAAAACCTGTCATATCTTAGTGCAATCTTCAAGAAACGGGGGGATTGAAGATCGACTGGAATGGTGAGGGTTCGGGTTTGGTGGTGTTGGGAGATGAAAGAAGGTTTGGGGATGTTGACGATTTTGGGGTTTCGGGTGGGCTCGATGAAGAAGTTGTGAGTGGAGGGGTTCGACAGGGGTTTTGGGAGGTCGGCTGGGGTGGGGTGACGATGGAGGATGGTTTTCGGTGGCTTGTAGTGGGTTCTGAGGTGGGTGTGGGGGAGGGGGAGGTTCTGGTTTCAAAGGGATTAGGGCTCGGCAGTGGGGTTTCGGGTTTAATGGTTTCAAGATGGGTTGAGGATGGTGAGGGTAATGGGTTACGGTTGAAGTTGGTTGGATCAGAGTAAAAACAAAGATAGGTGTGGGGCTCGGGACTGTGTCTGAGATTGGATGGGGTTGTGTGAGAGGTTTGAATGGTGGTTTTAGGTCGGTTTAGGTATTAGAGTAGGATCGGATTGAGTCCGGTGGAATTTGGGATTAAGTTCCGTGGGTGATTTGGTAGCGTGGGTTTTGGAGAGGGATGGAGAATGGGTACTGCAAGGGCTCGATAGAGTGGGTTGGGGGACGGTGGTGGATGGAAGGAAGATGATGACGGAATGGGCAGGGGATAGAATCCGGAAGGGACGGTTGTCCTCCCGGCGATCGCTGTTCGGCTTTGATACCAATTGGCGTAGCCCGGATCCGTGATCGGAAAATAGATCAATCTCCCGAAGGATTGATCGAATCTAAGGATGAATTCAGCCACTAGGGCACCCTCACAAGAGGAGAAAACACCATAACTAAAGAGAAAACTCTCATGCTCAAAAGATCAATTGATAATATGCATTCTCAATACAATGAGGCCTAACATCCTTATATAGCAGAGGAGTTGGCTTAATCCCAACAATACTTTCTAATATCTGAATAATGCCTAAAATAAAATAGAAAAATAATTGATATTAATCCTAATCAAATCAAACTACTTAATAATAGTCCTAAATAAATGGATGTCCCATTGGGCCTATGGACTAGACCCAATGGGTTGGCCGACCTATTGTCTGGCCTGCATCACCAATATTTATCAATATCTTGGTTTCTTGATTTTATTACAACACCTTGCAAGGTCTATGGTTGTAGTGCTTATCCATGGATTACCTTCTCTTTTTCGTCTCTTGAGAGTTCTGGCATTGAGTCATCTAATTTCATACCTCCACAATCTATGGTTCTTTTTTATCTTTACTTAATATATTTGTCTTTTAGGATCGTAGTTTTATATATTATCTTTCTTTTTTTAATGGCAATGAGTTTTATTACTATTTTGGGAAAGTGGAAGCAAAGATTTTGGTATTTGTTTTTTCTGTTAAAGTTGCAGCAGTTCCGTCTATGTGGGATTTTCCCATGGTTAGATTGTAGCGGAAACTTTTATTCTTTTGCTGCATTGATTTGTGGACTCAATTGCTCTCTTATATGTGTTTTCTTATTTAACCAGTAGTTAAATCACAACATATTCCTGTCTCAGTACTACAGCCATCATATCTATGCTATGCTTTGAATTCTATTGTTTCATTTATTCTAGCCACTTGGTTTTTAGAGGAAGATTTATCTTTTTAATTGATAATTGACTGCACCAAAAAGCAGTTTTTTTCCAAAGGTCTTTGAGAATTGCATGCCATACTTTCCTGCCTTATGTGCTACCTCTGCAACTTTGGCTGGCATTTGCATTTCATTTTTGAAAAACAATCGGTAAACTTGGTGTGTGCATTTGTGTATCGGGTTTGTAGTTAACAGAAATTCTCAGTAGAAGCTGAACATTGTTAGCTACTTGCTATCTATATATCTATATATCTATATATATATATAACATGACTTTTACTTATTTACTCTTTATGTTATCACAGGTCCGTATGGTACTGGATATTGGATGTGGATTTGGGAGCTTCGGGGCTCATTTGTTTTCACTAAACCTAATGACTGTCTGTATAGCAGCTTATGAGGTGTTTGGGAGTCAAGTCCAACTGGCTCTTGAGAGGGGCCTTCCGGCAATGGTCAGCAGCTTCATGTCCAGGAAACTTCCATATCCATCTCTGTCATTTGATATGATTCATTGTGCTCAGTGTGGAATTATCTGGGACGAGAAAGGTACCATCAGAATCATTATTTGATTTTTTTTTCCTGCTTGTGATTATTAGAATCGTTACCTTCTAGTTGGTCTCTGAAGAATATAAGAAGAAAAGTTCCTAGATGTTGCCCCGAGCTGTTAACAAAATGCTAACTTTGTGTAATTCGTTAAGTGAGATAGTTGTTTGCAACTTATTCTTTTGGTTAACTTAGTTGCTACTGCATTATATGATTGGGCATTGGCAGTTTGGCACAACCCTCTATAGCTAATTGAGAATGGTTAGCATTTGAATCTTTATTTATTTATTTATTTGATTGGTTAGCATTTGAATCAAAGTGAACTGCCTATCAAAAGAAGAGCAAGAAAGAACTGACCTTCAAAATTTCTGTCAATTTTGCCTAGCTTAGAATGATGGTTTTTTAATTAAACGGAATGAACTAACCATTTAATTAGAGATTTGAACAGTTGTCTTTACATTAATATTTAGTTTGATTTTGTGTTGATCTCCAGCAATATTTTAGGAGATTTACTTCCTATTATTTCTTTAGGACAGATATGAGGATTAGAGTTTTAATAGGAAAAGGGATTCTCATTTTTTCCCATAAATATGTACCCTTCCAATGAGAGGCTATCTTGATTATTCAATGAAAAATTATTATGTTTTCATTTTCTTTTTCTTGTGGTCGTGCGTTTTTTCCTCTGGTTTGAGAATGCTCGTGTGTTGAATTCCTTGGGATTTGGCCAAACTCCAAATAGAGTTTGGTCCTATCATTGAATTGTTCGTGGATTCGGTCAAAACCCTGCATGGAAATTTGGTCCATTTTCACTTGTTTTGAGGCTGCATCAATTTTCTAACTAGAAGATCTTGCCACTAATGATGGGATGGAATTTGTTTTGAAACCTTAAGTTTCAGCTAGATGTTGTCCTCCATGTATATATTCATGAACTCTTTAGTAACCTCTATTACTCTGTCGCCTCTTGGCATTTCTTCTTGCAGTAGTGATACATCTTCCCTTTCCATTCATCCGCCTAGTGAGGTTTTTTTTTAACAGAAATGAGTCTCTTAATGTTTCTTTGTTTCTCCATTTGTCCTCGTTTTGTTCTTATTGAAAAGGTATGTGGAGAGACTCAGTGTTTTGCATTTTTCTGGTTTATGACCAAAGTTGAAGCACAGCTTCCAGAAGATTAGTTGAGTGGTCAAAGGGTATGGGATGGTGCTATTAGGATTCAGGTGGCTCGATCTTTTCCTTGTTTGGTGAAGTTTAAAAGGTGTGAGGGTTTTTGTAGTTAAAATGCCTGCCGGATGTGCTTAGAGGTCAAAGAGGCGGTTGACCATTTACTTCTTAATTGAAAGATAGGCCAAGAGGTGAGTTCTTGACTGGTTTGACTTTTGTTGGGTGCTTCCTAAGACTCTCTTTGACCTTTTGAGCTGTGGAAAATGGTGGTGAGGTCAATGAGATGAAAGATCAAGTGGAAATTCTCTTTCTTGTCAATTATTTGGACAATCTGGAAAGAGTGGAACCCTTGATGTTTTGAAGGAAAATCGTCCCATGTCGCAGCCATCGTAGATAGATTGAAGTTCAGTACTGCATAATGGCCCAATGGGTTTTCATTTATCCTCATTTTCGAGGCTTCTCCATGGACCTCATTTTGTTCAAATAAGGAGAAGTGGCTGCTCCCCATTCTGATGCTGGATTCTGGACACTGGGCTGCTGGTCTCGAAGCTCATTTCTGCCTTGCATTCCATCTTTCACCTGTACTTGGTCTTCTGCTGTTAGCAGTTGTTTGACCATTTTTTTTCCTAGGGTGTTAGCATTGTTGCCCCTTTTGGTGGCTTTTGTGCTGCCTTAGTTTGTGAGCTTGTCAGTATATATCTCTTGTGCTTCTAAGCTTCTATTAATATAAGTCACCATTCGCTAAAAAGAGAGTAAATCTTCGGTTTATCCATTGAGTCTAGGGGAGATGCTTGAGTTGAAATTGCAGGGAATTGGAAAGTCATTGGCATGGTTTCTGACTGGTTGAGGGGTTTGGTTCCTACCTTTTTGAGCTTGGTTAGAAGCTCCCCTTTGCTTGTTGGGGTCATGTTGAGTGGTTGACTTTATACACTGACTCTGCTTCCATGAAGACAGAAGTCATCACGTTGGCTTCTCTGGATACTATGTGACAGTACCTCTCGTGTTCCAAGCACTAGCTGGCTAGAGTGGATGGGCATGTGTTGGCATCAAAGTGGACACTAAGCCTTTAGAATTTAGTCGCTTGTATAGAGCTGAGTTTAACAAGTTATGGCTCTAGGTGCTGCTTTTCATCTTCCGATCAGATAGGGAAGGTCACTGATTCTCTTACCAGAAATAAATTTTCTGGTGACGTCATGTCCTGTTGCACTCTCAAATCTGAGCTCAGAACGAAGAAGGAAGGCCACTTTTGCAGATTTTTTTTTTAAAATAAATTTTAAATGGGCTTCTTTGTCCACAGTCCTTACAAAATGGTCATACAATGAGCTGGAAAGAGTCAATCCTCCTTTTTGCTGTTCAATCCCAGATGAACAAACTTTACTGAGGATATTTCACTGGCACCCTTTGCAAGTTAATTCACATTTTAGGCCTGTAAGTCATTTTAACTCGTTTTCAGTGCTGCATTTGGTTCATGTATCATATGAAGTCTCTCTTTGTTCACCCAAAAATCCAATCAGAAAACTTGATTGCAAGGGAATCCAATGTAAGATCAGCAGGCACAACCCGCTTTCAGTAATGGGGCCATTTCACAGTGATAAACAAGCAGCCCAGAAACAGAGACAATTACCACTTAGAATTCTAAGACGTGACTACCCCTGCATCCAGAACCTGGTTGTTTCAAAACTTTGAATTCCAACCAACATCCACAACTTATTATTATTATTTTTTGGTAAAAGAATTCCCATCCAAAACAAAGAGCCCAAATTGAGACCAAGTTATGAACGATGGCTGTCCAAAATACTGCCCAATTGGATAGTATAATTCTTGCACCCACCACAAGTCAACAAGCCAAGTTGGGTGCACTTATGTTGTGCTACATTGGGATGAAGTTGGTCATGATCATTTCAAAGTTCTCTTGAACCATTTTGGAAAATGGGTTCCCTTTTCTTTGATGCATCTGAATTAATACATTATTGAACCATGCCTTTCTCAAGGGAGAATTAAACACTTCATATCGGTGTTGGAGTGAGTACCAAAAAAGCTTTTACTCTGAATTAAGGTCATAAAGAACGTTACCTCTATAGCCTTTAAAAAAAAAAAAAAAAAAAAAACGAATGTTACCTCTATGGCAAATCCCTCCTGGGGCAAACAAGAACTACAATAGGGCTCCTTCGAGGGTTTCAGTTAATCCAAGAACCAGACCACTGGTGTGATATCAGATGTGGGAAAACATTCTTTTTTCTTTAGTTTTGTTTGCAGTGTTCCTTTCAATGGGAAAATCTTCTCACCGAATGAGATTTGGCACTAAGTCATATGAGAAACAGCTATAAGGTTAGGCCGATTCACTACAATAGGGCTCCTTCGAGGGTTTCAGTTAATCCAAGAACCAGACCACTGGTGTGATCAGATGTGGGAAAACATTCTTTTTTCTGTAGTTTTGTTTGCAGTGTTCCTTTCATTAGGAAAATCTTCTCACCGAATGAGATTTGGCACTAAGTCATGTGAGAAACAGCTATAAGGTTAGACCGATTCACTCCTATGGATGACCTCACATCAGACTTGTACTAGAAAATCTAGGTCTATTGACCTCTGTAAGGCAGTTGCTGGACAACAGAGAATCTGTCTTGTGAATTCTTATTTTCAAAAATTGTTCAATTGGTTTACATTGTACCCACACATACTTTTTTAATGTAAACAATAACCCTATGTAAAGTTGAATCTCAACCAATATTGAATTGGAACTTATCAAACAGGAAACAGAGCCTAAAGCAATTCTAATTGTTAATCATCATCGTCAAAGACTTATCTCATCAATCTGGGCCACGTTAATGCATTCTACTCTAGAGACAAGCAAAGAATAACCAAAACCTTATGAATGAATTTGTACAAGCGTGGTATCTCTCTCTCTCTCTCTATATATATATATTATATATATATGAGTTACGCTATAGAACTCTCCAGGCATTTTTCCAAAAAAAGATGCCCTTCTTTTAGCCAATGAAAGTGTGACACGTGTATATCCGATTCACTCTCCTAAATAGTCTCCTACAAAGGTGGATTTCTTAAAATACTAAAAAATCATTGGCTATTAGATAGGGGCAGAAACTCCCCTTTTGAGATAGGAGAATTTTTGAGAATTTCCATATATATATATATATATATGGGCTAGCTCTCCTAAGCTGAAACTTAGATTATTCTAAGCTGAAATAGTGTTGGTTCCACAAATCAAGGTCGATTATCGTTGTTTTTTGCATGATGATCGTCTCCAAAATCAAGATAAGTCCAATTAGAATTGGATTTTCCAGTTCCATCATGCAATAAATCAAGATAAAGGGCCCTGCTCTTATATATATATGGAGATGCTCCTATGAGAGCATCTCTCACCTTACTATGAGAGACAGGGTGGGGGCCCTCACATTTAAGTTGTTGGCATTGGAATAGGATGTGAGGTTCCCCACCCTAGCTCTCATAATAAGGCGAGAGATGCTCTCATAGGAGCTTCTCCCATATATATATATATATATCATGTGAGTGAAAGTTTGTGCGAGGAATTGTTTGTGTGTGACTTTAAACCTACTTAAAACGATGTAGAATTGATTTTAGGTTGCAATTTTGAATTGGCCAAAGCCTACATGGAGTAGTTTGAGCATCCCAAGAAGGCCCAAAAGGCTCAATAAAAAATTGATGATGAATCGGGGTCCAAACAGTTCATAATTTTGCATAGAAGTGAAGTTACTATCAAGGACTATTTTGGAAAAAGAAAAAATACAAGGGCTGTATTGAAATTTTCAGAAAAATCTGGAACACGAAAGGGCCACAGTTTCTTTGGGCCGGTAAGAAAAAACAATTTGACGAGCCAACAAGGATTACAGTCGATAACATTTCTACACAACTCTTCTACCCTTTTATATTTAAAAGAACACCAAAGAAGCATATGATATCGCCGAATTACAGTCGATACAGAGAGTTCTTCTCAAGGATTCTTCTCTAAGTACATCCTATTAGACACCCCCTTTGGTAGATGTATTTTTTTTCTCTCGGTACTCTTAAGTCTTGACTTCATGACATAGTTTTTTCTTTTATGAGCCTTTCATTAGTTTCTAAGTTAGCAAAACTAAACAATATGAACACATGTGAAAAAAATGATCATTACTAATAATTTCTATTTATACAACGATACAGGACCTCATACAATGAGGGGACTGCTACGCCTCCTTATCTTGGTTACTTTTGCAAAAAAAAAGAGAAACATTTTCTCTCATTTTCCAATATTCTAGATTTTCTACAATTTTTTTCATCTTTTTTTGACGATTTTTCCAAATCGCACAGCTACGTCGCTACGTAGCGCCCGCTACGTAGCGTTTTGACAGCGGGCCGCTACGCCTGCCGCTACCGCTATTTTCATCCTTGGTTGTCTTGCCTTCTCATAGCACTCCACTAACTATTTCCACTTTGCGTAACCCACATTGATCCTATTTGCTATGTCCAATCCAATTCAAACCTTCCACTTTGAACGATGATTGACCCAGATATCAAATATATCACATTATGATACCAAGTTTTGGAAGGTGCTTGTTATCATGACACAAGAAATACTTGTTCCAAGTCATGTCACAAAAGGGGGAAAAAGTCTTCAATTTTGACCAACTTTATTTCTTCACTCTCAAACATACTAGCGCACCATATATTCTGTCTTTGACCTACTGATCTCAGTTCATTTGATTCATATGCCTCTCCAAAGTTCCACCTTATCATTTGCTTGTCTTCTATTTTGACTAATGAGTACTGCATCATTTGAAAAATGCATACACCATGGAACTTCATCTTGTATGCTTGTTATGTTGTCCATGATCAAGGTGAAAATATAAGGACTCAAAAGAAGACTTGGTGTGGTCCAATCCCAACTGGAACTCAATTGAAAGCAATGCTAATTGTTGCAAAAAAAAAAAAAAAAGGGAAAAAAATTTTCCTTGCCTATGAAATATAAACTTGCCATTTGTGATGAAATTGCCCTTGGCCCTCACGTAGAGGTGAGATCTTGGTTAGCCATGGGGCACATCTTGCATAAGCTTTGTGTGGATTCCACAAAAGTTGTCCGTCCAACTTCGGACGGGTCAGTTGAGTTTATTGTTATGGATACTCATATTTCATAAGAGGGGAAGACATAATGTGAAGACGGGCGATAGATCATGATTGTGGTTGAAGCTCCAAAATTTTTTTTTTCCCGATTGCATGTTTTTTCACTGGAGTTTAGATGTCTATTTAGTGAATGAGTTGTTGATATTTTTTCATTAGTAGATAAGGTGTGAGGAACAATGATAAAAATAGCAGTTGTGGCGGGCGTAGTGGCTAGTGGCCAAAACGCTACACAGCAGGCGATACGTAATGGCGTAGTAGTGTGAATTTTCTCAAGTGTTAAAAAATAATTTAATCTTGTGTAGTAACCAAGCTTGTTTTTAGTGATTTGCATCTATATAAAGGTATAGACAACCATAGGAAAGGCTATTGATGAGAAGAAATAGGAAACTGCTTTGCTCTATTAGGTTGTAGACCATAGTGCCGCTATTTTCAAAATAGGAAAGGCTATTGATGAGAAGAAATAGGAAACTGCTTTGCTCTATTAGGTTTTAGACCGTAGTGCTGCTATTTTCAAAATAGAGTAGCAGCTTCAATTGCTCTGATCGATAATGCGGCGTAGCGGCTGCTATTTTGAACCATGGTGAGGAAGCCTATAGGCTTTTGCCTTTTGTGAAATTCAAGACTGAAGGAGAAGCAATATGAGAAGCAAATAAGATTAATTGGCATGTTATTGGAGCGTCCGTCATCAGCAACTTGCACAATATGATCAATCTCAATGGTCAGCACAACAAAAGAAAAATGGGTGTGGCAATCAACATCAAAGATATTGCCATGAGTAGGGGTATGTAAGTAATATGAATAGGAAAAAGGGGAGAATATTAAAGACCTTGAAGGGAGTAGTGAGTAAAGACATGATAGATTGTGGAGTTATTGAAAGCATGGCTCCATATGGGGTTGAGTGGAAAAGTAGAACTAACAAAGTCGAACCACATAGATGTTTTGTTTTGCTGTCTTGATGCTGTTGCTGATGAATACCAAAATTTAAAATTTAATTTACATCCTTTTGTTCTCCACACGCACAAAACAAACAAACAAAAAAAAAAGCCATCCACGCAACTTTTGTTTAATATTTATTACATGATTGCGCTTCAAAAAAAAAAAAAAAAAACAGTCCATGCAACTTTTGTGTAATATTTATTACATGATCGACTTCCTTCATCCATGCAACTTTTTGCTTAATATTAATTACACGATGATTTGTGTGCTTCCTTTTTCGACATCATTTTGAGTAAATTTACTTCATCTTGTAGACACCTACTAGTCCTTGTAAGCATGGATATTATGATGATATTAATGAGAATGTGCAGAACTAAAAATACTAATTACCCGTTGAGATAGAAGAGAGAGAAAACTGTTTGAATCGTTTGGACGATAAGCTTCTTAACCTTACGCATTTTTGTATTGGTCATTTAAATGGTTAGCCAAGTGTCTTCCACTCTCTGATTTATTTCACCCTAACAGCATCTCTATAAAGCAGATGGTGCATTGCTTATTGAAGTGGATCGGGTATTGAAGCCTGGGGGTTACTTTGTTTTGACATCACCTGCAAGCAAGCCCCAGGGGGCATCGACAAGTGCTAAGAACAAGATAATGTTCACTCCAATTGAGGAATTTGCACGGAAAATCTGTTGGAGTCTGTTAGCTCAGCAAGATGAGACTCTTGTTTGGCAGAAAACTGCAGATGTTAGTTGCTATTCATCTCGGTGAGAATTAATTTACATCTTAGATAAGTTTTGCTTCATTTTCTTTGGCTTTTAAATTAAGATTATGACTTTGTCTTATGGTCATCATCCATTTACTTAAATAATAATCCAACTGATATTTTCTTTTTGAGGAATGTTTGTAATGCTGTATTTCCTTTTGTTTTTTACCAACTGTTGTAGGAAGCAGGATGGTGTTCCTCCTCTTTGTAAAGATAAGAGTGATGCAGCTTCATACTATAAGCCTCTCCTCTCATGTATAAGTGGAACTACCAGCAATCGCTGGGTTCCAGTACAAAACAGGTCCCACGGGCCATCTGACTCCCAATTGAGCTCAGACGAACTTACAGTCCATGGTATTGTTCTAACAACTTTTTTTCTTCTCATCAGTAAATTTGTCTGTGAGTTTCAGTGACATCTCTTCTTGATCTTATTATTGTTGGTTAATTTTTACCTGCAACTATAAAAATCTTTTGGTGTCAGAATTGAAATAAACATACTGAGTTTGTTCATTTCTTATATTAAAATTCCATACTAATGTCTTGATTCTCATTTATCACTGCAGGAATAAATCCTGAGGATTTTCTTGAAGACTCCAGTGCTTGGACATCAGCTTTGAAAAACTATTGGTCTTTGCTTACACCCTTGATTTTTTCAGACCATCCAAAAAGACCGGGTGATGAAGACCCATTACCTCCATTTAACATGATACGCAATGTGATGGACATGAATGCTCATTATGGAGGATTAAATGCTGCATTTCTGGAGGCTAATAATTTAGTTTGGGTAATGAATGTTGTGCCCATCGGAGCCCCCAACACACTTCCTCTGATCCTGGACCGAGGTTTTGCTGGTGTTTTGCATGACTGGTATACCTTCATTCGTATTGTTTTATTAATCCCTTTTGGCTTCTTAATCGTTGTTTTGAACTTCAGATATAAAACTACATATAAGCCCAAAAACTGAAGAATTCTTATTGTAGTTTGTAATTAACATTGCAATAGGTCTTGTTAAATGCATTTGTTGTTTCTACATTATTTTACGTACATTGATGATTGAAAAATTAACAATTATACAATTCGAATCACTTAAGACAAATTTTGACTTATGAGAAAAAATGTATCTTGTTGAAGAATATATTGTTATAGATCATTCACTGTTGTGCAAAATAAAACATTTACTGAAGCCAGGTCATTAACATTGATGGTCGATGGATATGATCAGACTTCAGAGTGAAATAGAAGAGAAGACAGGCCAGAAATTGGTCTTTTGACTTTAAGTGCACTAAAGTCCTGGACTGCTCAAGTACTTACCAAAATAGTTTTATGTTGACAAGTGACTTTGGATCATTTGCACTGATTGTAAATTCTAACTTCATCGTCTTTACTAAAATAGTTACGAAGTAATTATTTAAGCAAGTGCTAAGAAGCAGGAGCATCATAAATGTGTTTTCATTAATCCACACGCTTATAAAGTGTTGTCGACATCATTTTCAAAAGAAAAAAAAAAGTTTTGTGTTTGTGCCTACGCCTATGGTATAAATGATAGCCTCTAGTTTTTTTCTCTCTATTTTTTTTCTTTTTTGAAAAAAAAGAAAGAATCCAACCCTAATTATTTTGAATAAAGTGTTTAGGTTGCTAATGTACTGCTACAAGGATGGGTTGTCTCCTGAAATTTTGCAGTTTCTCCTTGCCGATATGCAGTGACCAGATAACTGTTGCATGATGCCACACAGCATTATATGTTCTACTAGTTCCATCATATCCATATTGTTTTCTTATTCTTATTCACTTAGTGACATGATTTCTTCCTAGAAGTAATCTATATACTTGAGTAAAAAAGTTAAGTTGCATGAGAGGCCCAAGTCTTTGCTTCAACCTTAGCCTTGGGAGGCTGAGGGAGCAATTTCCTATTCTTCTTTATGGATTCCATATTGTAAAGAAAGGCATAGTAAACAGATACAATTTACACGACTCATATATGCAATAGATTGCTCAGATGGAAAAGTCTCAATTTTGTCATTCTTATGTAGGTGTGAACCCTTCCCTACATATCCTCGGACATATGACATGCTTCATGCAAAGGGTCTCCTCTCACACCTCAGTTCAAAAGATTGTGACATATCATACTTATTCTTGGAGATGGATCGGATTCTTCGCCCTGAGGTAGCTTCAGTTTGTCCTTCATATGAAACATTTGTTCTCAAAAGTATCCCTTGTGGGCCATGAAAATAATTTACAAGTTTCTCTATCAAATATTCAGATTGTGATGAGCTGACCTTTTCTAGTGTGTGAGGAATCATTTATGTAAGTTATATGTGGGCATCCATATTAATTTGCAATGATGTCAAGGTGGCAAACATAATGACCATAGAAAACTCATATTTTCAATGGAGGAAATTTTGGCTATGGACTACCTGCAACTTGCAAACCTGGGAGCTAGTTCTGTGGGTCCCTCCTGGGAGCTAGTTCTGTGGGTCCCTCCTTGATGCATTGAATCACTGGTGTGGGTCCCTCCTTGATGCATGGAATCACTGGCAGAGATGAACATGGGAGGTCTCAACGTAAATCAAGTATCCATACAAATTTTAAGGGACTTAAAAGGTTTGACCATTATATCTGCACTTTTACAACTCTCAAACTTTGGGTTTCCAAAATGGATGGTTACAATCATTGTATCCCACCGATTTTGTTGGAACTCTGAATCCTCATTGGACCCTCCCAATCCCATCACATTCTGTGATTGACATACTTCAAGGTGGGCCTCACAAAACTGGTTTGCAGCTTTAGAAGTTGGGGCTAGTTCATTGCCAAAACTTCCTCTGCTTTATGATAATTGTGAACGAAATTATTATATATATGAATAAAAAAGATCTTTATTGATGTGCACATGGAAATTTTCGATTCAGTTGACGTTTATTTCTGATCTATGCATATGATACAACCCCTATTGGATAGGTACTGGATCAAATCTCACTTAAAATGATGTACAACACTGTGTTGTTCCATCCATGAAAAAAAGAGTAAAATCAATAGTTTTATCTTGTTTTCATGGATTGATCAATTGAACAGTATGTATCACTTTTATTGGAGTGGAATTTGGTTGAGTGCATATCAATCGGAGGGTTTCATGTGAGTGGCTTGGGCGTAGGTGGCCCACGTGTGTCAACAGAAGTCATTTGCTTGGATCCCTTCCAGATGTCAGCAGAGGATCATTCTCCTTTATATATACTAGTCTTTCTGTCCCTTCTATGTGCTAATATTTGCATCCACTATTATTGTCGAAACCTTATCCCATTTATCTATGATAAGTATTGTGCGTTTTACTTTCCACTTATTGGTATTTAGGGCTGCGTTCCATTATCATCATGATGTTGGGGTTGTCTACATGAATTCTGTTTCTCCATTCGAATTATCATCATCATCCCAACTATGTTAGGGCTGCGTTTTATATAATTCCCAAAATCTAACTTCTCACAATAGACTATTTTTCCTATAGCCTTTATTGATTTCCACCTTCTTCTAGTTCCTTGTAACACTTCATTCTTTATATATAGCAATGCAAGCAGGTGTAAAATATTACCCATGATAATTGAATAAATATGCAGTAGCTCTGTATGATTCAAGTAAAATAATCAACTCAAACAAGCAACTGATATATTAGATTTTGCCCACACAGTAATATCATATCTGTGCTCACTGTGTATTTAAGGATGGCATCAATATGACATTCAAGAATGCTCTGCCAAACAGCCACTCATTAGGCTATCACCCATATGCATATGTGGCTACTTGAAAGATGTGCTAGAACTGAAAAAAAAGAAGATGTGCTAGAGCTTCACCAAAAAGTGGAAACAGTTGTTAGAACCCAAATTCTCACAATTAGTTCGAGGGTTGTCCTTACCCAAATCAATCTCCAATTGTGAGAACCCAAACCAATCTCCAAATCAACTAGGGAGTTGGATTGTGATAAGAGCCCAGCCCAACTGCGCGATACGGGCTGAGTTGTTGGACGAGCCAATGAGCTTGCTATTATTGTGGGCTGATCTAGGAGTATCCTTTGCAAGAATTGACAAGATTAGTCTCAATCTTATCTATTAGATGATAGGATCAGGTAGGAGTTGTCAACATATTTCCTTTCCTAGTTAGTATCAGGAAGGGAGAGTGATGGGAAGGGGTTTTCGAATTTGGGATTTAGGTGAGGTTGGATTCTGGCGGGTGGCTGAGGGTTTCAGCAATTTGGGGATTTTGATTTGGGGGTTGGAAAAGGAGTTGGGGTTTGGTTGACTGTAGGGAATTGGATGTTGGGGTTTTGTTGAGACAGCGGGTGGGGAATGGGATTGGAGTCTCGGTTTGGGAATGTGTCTCGAAGTTGGGTTTTGGGTTCTGGATAGGAGTTGGCTTCGGGGAGGGTACTCGACAGATGATGGTTTCTGCTAAGGTGGGGTTCTGATGGATCGATTGGTTTTTGGCAGTTTGGATTTGACAGGTAATTTTAGGGTTTTGGGGAAACTGGGACTTAAGGGTTTCAATTTTAGGACTTGGGGATTTTATATTAGGGTTTGTTCAGTGATGGTGACTTGGCTATGGGTGGTGATTGAGTGATGGGATTGATTAGAGTTGGGGGATTTTATATTATGGTTTGTTCAGTGATGGTGATTTGGCTATGGGTGGTGATTGAGTGATGGGATTGATTAGAGTTGGGGATCAGTGCTCTGGATGCTGTTCAGCCATGAATCAGATGCAAGGAGAAGGTTCATCTGATTAGATGAAGGCCATGGGAGGATCGGCTGAGCTCTGGTTGGTAGATGGATTTTGATTTTGATGGGGCTGCCAAATGTGATGGTGATGGTTCAGTAGGGGAGTATGGGATGCTGATTATTGAATTCGGTTGTATCAGTCTTGGCTCTGATACCATGCAGACAGTGGATCGAGATGCAGGATGGGTAGAATGGAGGAGAGGGGGAGGTGGATCAGGAAACACTGAAGATCTTGGCCTCACGCCAAGCTCCTTATCATAGGCGAGGAAAGGCTCCCATTGCAGGAGATCAAACACTCACACTCTTTTTTCCTTAATCAAAGTCTGATCGCAAAAGAGGCATTACAATGCTTTAAGTAGGAGAAAACTAATCCTACATCTAATCTCAACCACCTAAACAATCCTATGGTTGAGATTAAAACCTCTCATCTTAAATAAATAAAAGACATCAACCATGAAACGTTGCTAAATAAAATAAAATAAAACATAAAATTTATGGGCTGGTAGGTGGTCCGGGCCCAAAGACTGGGTCGAGATAGATGGGTTAGGCCCATAGACCGGACGACCCATGGGGACCAGGGGTCTGTCCTACTTCAACAGTATTTGTAAAAGAGTCTAATTGAAACAACTCTATTTCAGAAATATCTAATTGAATCAACTCTATTTTGAACAGACAAGAGTTTCCAAACTGGCCCTTATTGAATAACAAGTAAAAATAGAGGTTGTCTTTGTTAGGTTTTGAAGATAGAAAGGGACTCAGTGAAGGTTGTTGAAAGGAAGGTGATTGGTGATGGGAAGATTAAGGTGCAGATGTCGAAACATGATGACACAAAGGAGGAACGAAGTGAAATTTCCATATGTTTCATATGTACCTGCAGTAGGGGCCCATTCATAGAAGAAATAAGAAGAAGTTGAGTTTGATTGGGCTTTCTTGGATTTCCTGAGTAGAACTCTAGTAGAAGATGATGTCTAGGTTTAATATTCAGGGAATTCAAATGTTTTTTTCATTTATTTTCAAATTATTCTTTCAACTTAAGCCCATTAGGAATCTGCAATGCTTGTTCCTCTTATATCTCTTCCATGTGATGTTCATGGTAAATGGTCTAATCCTTCCATATCTAAATTGGGGCTGATGTTTAGGTCATCAAGCAATTCTAGGACACAAATGTTGGAGTTTGTCTTCATAATGTGTCTCTATGTTCAAAGGAATCCTATTGAAAATATTCTTTCATTTGTAATCATTAGTTAGCCGCTGAACATTAGATCCAGGACATAATCTAAAGTCATTATGTATCCACTTAATCATTGAGGAACCACATGAGATGCACGTCTGACGTCCCATGTAACTATACATTTTATATAGTCATATGCTCATCACAATGGGCCATATAACGGCATATATGATGTGTGTGTTAGTTGGGCCTACTAGAGAGCTCAACAAGCTAGCCTCTGTCCAGCCCGTTTACAAAATGGGCCTTGTTTAGAAGCCCGGGCAGGCCCATCAGGCACACATCCATAGCCAAACCCATTATAGTCAGATTGGACTCGAATCGAGCCTAGGCTGAAACAAGGCCCATTGCCACCTCTACATATGAGATTGAAAATATGAATTTTTTGGATTGTAATTTTGATATCAAAGTCCAAAACGAGTAAGGCTTTGTTGGAATGTATTAACAACAAAAATTATCATTGCCAACATCCTAATGTTGTCGTTGTCATTCACCTGCCGCCGTCATTCACCTGCCACCGTCATTGTCATCATACACCTGCCACCGTCATTGTCATCATAGTCATCATAGTCATCATTGTCATCATTGATCGAAAGCCATAACCCATCTTTTTGTGGTATGCTTGGTTATTTCTACTGTTCCGCTGATCCCTGCTTAGTGTTAAGTGCACTGGCAATCTGCCTTCTAACATGTCAATTCTAACCCTTTTTTTGTTCTTCATACAAGGGCAGTTTTCAGTCATCTGTGTAGGTGTACAAACCATTCCAAATAACATTTTGTCATTGGTTCTTAGATTGGAGGCACCTGCAAAATTTGCTTGAGATCTCATTCATAATCATACACTTCATTCTTATTCAACACATCCATGTTGTTTGTGGCGAGTGACTCAACGCTATCAAATGGAATTCCATTGATTCCATGGAAATTTCAGTTCTTCAATGAGATTCAGTCTGTCATCATCTCTTCAGGTGATTTTCCATTGTGTGAATTGGCACTGCTAACAGTCCAGTGGATGCTCTAGCTACGCAAGGGCTGATAGGGTCTCAGTGCTGGCTGATGGCTGCTTCTGTTGTTCAGTTGTATATTAGCGTTGTGCATAATGCTCTTGTGCCAATGCGTTATATTGTTTTCATTTGGTGTTGTATGATGCATGGACCTTTTTTCTTATTTAATTATAATTTTACTGTGCGCGCGCGCACACAACACATACAAAAAAAAGAAAAGAAGCATCCATGTTTTCTATAGTATCTCAACCTTGTATTCTCATTCCTAATTATACCCTTTCTTTTTTATTCACATCCATGTTAGAAGAAACATCTCACCATTTCTCTTCATTCTTTATCATACTTTGCCTAATCATTTATTTCTTGCCCTACATTCAACAATACACTATAAACCAGGTCTAGCTTCTGTTTGAGACAGTGCAGTGACAAGACAGTAATAGAAGTTGAATCAGGAATTTTATCAATATTCATTCAATCAACAAGGAAATTTTTAGTTCAATTTTCCATTATATAGTCATCCAAATCACCTGGTTATGACATATCAGTTGATTGCATGCCTACAATGATTCTCTTCCGGTTGGTTTTACTGTCAATTCTGATATGCTGTGGCTATTCTTGGCAGGGTTGGGTTGTTATGTCTGATAAAACACACTTTATAGAGAAAGCTCGAACCCTTGCTACACAGAACCGTTGGGATGCACGGGTGATTGAGACCCAGAACAAAAATGACCGGCGCCTACTTGTTTGCCAAAAGCCTTTCTTGAAGAAATGAACAACTCAGATGAGATGTTGCTAAACGAGGAATTTATTTGCAGTTCTGGTAATTTTCCCTGAATCCTTAGGAATTAGTAAAGTGTGCTATTATCTCTAAGCTTGCAGAATTATTGCACCATACTTATATTGTGGTTGGCCCCTTTCTGCAGTCTTCACAAGAATCCCGAGTAAAAAAAAAAAAGAGTACATACCCTAAATGGGATGAAGCCAAAGTTGCCTTAATAATTTGCACTGGCTTGATGTCCAGAGGTAGCAGTGCAGCTTACTCAACACGAGGATTTAGGCCCTACCCCTCAAAACGCGTATGACCCTTGAGCACATTAGTGTCACTAACCTGAAATTTGAAATTCCCAAGCCAAACAAAATTCCAATAGGCCCATTCGAACCTGACCAAAATTCAGGTTTGGTCAGGTTTGGCCTGGGTTGGGTCTGACCAAGTTTCATCCCTGCTGAGAGCCAGAGCAGTGTAGTACAAATGAAGACATTTTAAGATAGCATCTTTGTTAGCTGTCTGTAGGTAATAATAAGGGAAAATTATGCTGCCCCTTACTGGTTATCACAAGGACTTAATGAGTCCTGTGTTTTCTTGATACATATAATTGTTGTTTGAAAAACTGGACTCAGCCGCGACTTGGCCACAGTTGAGTCTAGTCAAGTCAGGTCTACTCAGCCAAGTCAGTTAGACTGGTTCCCAGACTGGAACAAACATTGATTTGATGGTTCAACTGGTACCCATCCGTATTCCACCCTCCCAAGACAGAGTCCCTTATGAAGCAACATGCCCATGACCAAGTCCGACTGTTAGAGTTGAATGAGTTTTAGAATGCTGCTTATAATAGCTATGTTCAAAAACTTTAGACATGAGAGGGAATTGACATTCAGGGTATCTAGTTCAGCTCAACCACTGGACCACGTCAGCAGTAAAAAATATCCTTTATTAGGTGCTTTCCATCTCTCCAGGAGGACTTCTGAATTCCCACATGTAAGATCCAACCCATTCAAGTTCAACAAGTGGGACCTACACAACATGTTAGAGCCAGAAAACCAGAATTGTTGATTCTTCAAGTTGGTGACATGCATTTGTTGAATGCATGTAGTTGGCTTGTCTCTTTCTTTCAACTTGCAAGGTCAATGGTGCTCATCAGTGGGGACCAATGTGTAGTTATTCTGCCCAAATACTAGGCTGCTCCACTGATTTGTTAGGCCATTCATACCCAAAAAGTAGTATTGTGAAAACATAACCATCCATGTTCCACACACGTCCATTCCTGTTGAGTGCACTAACCCAAAGAACAGATTGAATCTGGTACACATGGAACACAGCTACCTGTGGCTGTTGGATTTGATACTCAAGACCCACCCTTCAACACATATTCTGCTGGGTTGAGCCCTGTAAAGAGGCTGTTGGGCCGATAACTGTTGAATTTGATACTCAAGACCCACCCTTCCAACACATATTCTACTGGGTTGAGCCCTGTAAAGCTTTGAGCTCTCTAATCATATAAAGCACTCAAGAGTCAAGATTGTCGTTGCGTTTTTCTTGAGAACATGGCATCTACTGTCCATGTTAAAGACTCAAAACTTGTAAATTGCTAAATTGTTCTTGTTCAAAACTGATTAAAATATTGTTTTGCCAGTGCTGCCTCCAAATCGGTCAATGACTCACGACTTCAGCCTTTCGGCTCCAAACAGTTGTTCAGATAGAAAGATGCATGTGGTTGGGAACTGCATACGGAAGTTATACGAGCACCTGATTCATCTATGTTGATGTCAATTTGAGGTATTGTATTGTTTATTCATCCCATATTTCTTCTTTTCTGTTCCTTGTTATTTCATTTATTTCTTTTCTTGTTTCATTTGTGAACTCCTGTTTAGGAGGCAGCAATACACTGTAACCTTTGTCCCATTTCTAATGTCATATTCATTGTTCTAATCATGAAATGCTAGTGTGGACTGCCCAGAAAATTCCAGGACTGGACTCTCTGTTTTGTGTAATTTTCTTGTAAACAGAGAATTAGTGTACAGATTTTGCTGCTGGATCAATCAGGTTGTAGGGCAGATGGGGGAACTCCAGCATGGTTTTTGGTATATAGCAGGTTTAGGGGGATTTATCCAGTGTGATTTTTTCTTCTCTTCTTTGGGGGTCCAATCAAAGTTTAGTCTACATTGGCAACTAACAGAGTTGTCCCAACTCTCAACGTCTGATGGAAAAGATGCTGAGAAAAATCACCAGAAAATTTAGAATCAAACATGCTTTGGTGTTTATAGATTCCATTGGTTAATTTAGAACCTGCACAGATCCTGTTTGGGAAACCTAAAATAACTGCCTGCAAAATCGTGATAAACTGGTCATAATGTGACTGGGTGCCCCGTTCACTATTGCAAAACTTGGTAATTCTGGTTCTAGAATGGAATTTCTTGCCTCGAAATCTCCGACCCAAAATGAAAGCTTTGAGTATGAGATTTTATATAGTTGGCAAATCTTGATTGGATGAAACAGTATTGAAACAGGGGATCCAGACTCGAAAACTTTTTATTAAATTGCCGAGTAATGCATTATTTGGTTTCAAAATATGATAATGGATGATTTTTGTGTCCAAAATGGTGACAACGGTTTCAAAATACATGTAATTTTGCTGTTGGTGTATAAGATTTCATCTTAGAAAGGCATTGACGGCCCTTTTGTTTGCATAGGAATTGAATACTGAGGAATTCCAAGGAACTATTCATGAAAGTGGCTAAAATTGAACCGCTAAATTGCAATAGAATAACCTTTGTGTGTGTGTGTGTGGGTTTTTTTTTTTTTTTAACTCGAATAATCTCCTTTAGTTGGAAATGAATAAAGAGTTGAGACAACCCTAATAAAGGCGAGATTATTTGTTAACTATTCATCAATTACATGATTTGAAGGTCAAGGGTTCTAGGATTGGTAGACCATCATCTTCTTCATCAATCATCATGAATATTTATAAATACATTTCTAAGAGTTCACAGGAATTCAGTTACATTTTGTTTCATTTCATTTAATTGAAGTAGGATTGTTTTTCTATAATTGGTTATAAATGATAAACCAAATGTGAATATTAAAAAATGCTCACCAAATAACCTCCACTTTAATAGAAATCGAATAAGGAAAGATGGTAAATAAATACCAATTTATCACCCGAGTAATTCAATGCCTACGAAAGTCAAAGGTCTCATCTACATCTCCAACTTTTATCCTTCACCATTCACCTCTTGTCTTTTACCCCTAACCTTATGGGCTCATTTCACCATGACATCCTGTGTAATTTATGGTTATAAACCGGTTCTAAAAATTAGGCTCTAAGCATTAGGCCACCCCTTCAATGGAATTTTTAAGTAAAAGGTAGCCCGGGTTCGCCTGTTAGCCTGTTAATATTGAGTCTGGATGCTCTCGAGTGTCCTAGAGAATCCTGACAAGAGTGGGACTCGAGTGTTGCTTTCACCTATTAAAATTCCTAATCCCATCCCTCCGTGGATGGAATGCCCTAGATTTATAGAGTTACTCCCGTCGTAAGATTGAGCATATGATTAATAATGAGATTCATATAATTTTATGCATTATTAGTTATATACTTCATACTTCTCATCAGCAGTCCCGCTCATGGGCCCACATGGATGCCTATTATCAATGGAGTGGGGTCCATGGAAAGGTTTTTGTATGGATTAGAAAAAACCAAACCTGTTATATTAACATTTTATTGACCTTTCTTCTCAATCCTACGGTCACACTGACACCACGCCCCTAAGCAACCGAGCTGCGGCATGGAACAACCAACAATATTTTTGGAAAATACTCTCCCAAGTACAACTCCAGATGGGGATGGCCATGAAATGGACTATCAAGATCGTCACCCCTATTTGTACTGGATCCATTTGATCTGAATGACTCGGATCAAACTGTTGGATCAAGGGTCATATTTTTTTTTCATATTAAGTCGTTAAACTTGTGGGCCATTAATAAGGGGTTAGAATGTTCTAATTTACTTACATTTCTTTTTTCTTTTTTCGCAAGGCAAGTACTCACACACCCGCACACACTCATACAAGTCCCTCATCAAAAGTTCTAAAGTGGAGGATTAATTCATGATTGTTTCCGTGGAAGAAAGGTGCCTCGCCAACTAAGCTACCAGTGGATTGCTTTGTTAGTTATTTACATTGTTTAAACGATTATTTGTTTCGGTAGGGTGCCAAAACAGCAAAATTGATATTTTGGTGTTTTACAGAATTTCATATTTCTCCTTTTTTTTTTTTACTTATCATATATTTCATGGCTTTTATGGGACAACTGAAAACCTTAAAAATTTTCTTTTCAAATTACTGGATATTGAAGCCCATATTTCTAGTAGGTCAACGAGTCCTAAAACTCTGCTCCATGCACCTCTTGTGAGAACTATCCGTGAGCTACCCTTTCTAGGGTCCACCTTGGTCCACGCGAATACTAGATGATTGAAAGATCTAAATGAAACTTAGGGATATAGAGAAAATATCAACCTCATTAGATTATCTTAATTCTTTTACCTACTGCCACCAAGTTTGAGGGTTTAGAAGTCGTCACTCTTTTTTTGGGATTGAAAAAGTCTACACAGCCAGATGGAAACCCCGGGCTGTGGCACAAAATCCCAGCTGGACTGCTGGGATCTCGTGCACAGGGGGATCCCAGCCGTCCGGCTGGGATTTCGTGCCACAGCCCGGGGTTTCCCTCAGGCCGTGTAGAATGGCTCTTTGAGATTTGAATCCAATGGTGATTAACAGTTAAAATAGTGTCAAATTCAAGGCAGTGTGCTGAAAATAGCTGCTGATGCTCATGAGATGGTTCTTGTTCTTTTCTTTTGTGATGGTTTTCTATATATTATGGTTTATGAGGTATCTCTCATGGCTTTCGCGAGAGGAAAAAATCTAAGATCAGGATAGTGTGATGAAAATGTCTCATTATTTTTACGTGTTTGAACAATATCATCATAACATCAAAATCTGATTTTTATATATTTTATCCATCTGATACCACCATCCAATCTTATTCAATAAAAAATTTTCAATCAGAAATCTCTTGATCATGAAATTCTCTTGCGAGCAAAACTACGTATTTTTATTATGCAACGCAGCTTATGGGGCACCCCTAAAGATATGTCTATGATTGGGAGGAGCTTAGATGGAAAGGTGTCTATGGATAAGGGAAAGTTAAAAAAATCAGGCCCAGCCAAATTATCCTAGTCCTTGATTCTAACAATTTTAAAATTTAATTGCATCTTAACCATAAAACTGCATTATGATACAAGATCATGGGATGATAAAGATATCAAAGGGTTGAAATGATCAAAGTTGAGCCAAAGTGAGCCCTATAAAGCTGGACTGCACACATTCTTCGACATTAAAAGTTTTAAAACTTATTTCTATTGTAGAGTGAGAGTGTTTGAAAACCTCTGATTATGAGCAAATTAGAATTAGAGGAAAATCCTCTAAACAACAAAGCAGCTTCCTCGTGTTTTTCCAGAGTCTTATCTGTCAAAAGATCCATGAGTAGTTAATTTACATAAGTTCATTTAAAAATATCCATGATAAAGTAAGTTTACATAAACGAGTAGTAGCTCAGTTGACCAAGGATTGCACCTCAGAACTGTTGGTCACTTCTCGTAATTTTATCCGGTACATGTAGATAGGAGGATTAGCATGTGCCCCAAGGAACATTAGTTCTCGACAGTCTAGGATCGAGTGTCCCTCGAAGTCAGAGCCAAAGGCTCCTGGACTGAGCTGGGTAGTAAATACCCTGAATTATAAAAAAAATTATAATAATAAACTAAGTTTATTCCTTAAATACCATATATGCGTATACATATTTTTTTGTAGGGGTTTTATCTAGTAAATTACTCTTAAACATTCAATCAATGGTACAAGGAAGAAAAACAAAATACCACCCTAATAATTCCTTGTACATTCAATACAAATTTTCGGCAAAAAAAAAAAGGCCCATACATATGTTATGATATTAAGAGATTGATCCCAAGCCCCATGAATAAAATATCAGACTCCATCTAGCTTCAACGGTATACGCTTTTATTATCATTAATTTATTTGTTAGTTCCTCTCAACTCTCTTCATTTTGAAAATCCCTTCTTCCAATGAATGATAAGGACAAGAATATTTGGAAAAATTTCAATGCTTAAGAACAATCATCTCTTGGGCTTTCTTTAGAGCCCACCCCTTCTCTTTGAGCAAGTCATATCTCTTCTTTCTGTGGTTTCAAATCAATGGGAAAAGAAGAAGAAGAAGAAGAAGAAGAAAGAAGAAGAAGAGGAGAAAAGGGAAAAGGGCAAAATGAGGAAGGAAAGAAACCGTGATTGTTGTGAACACTGTACGCATATGATGTTGGTATCAAATGTCTTACTCAAAAAATCTAATGTCTCATCCACATTCTTCTACTTGGTACAAGTGATTTGTCTTTTAAGTGATTCAGAAAACCCACATACCATGTCACGTAATCCAAAGTGAATCATAAAATGCCTCTCTAGTAAGCTCCATTTATATGTTTACCAAAAAACATGGTACTTTGAAATAAGAACTTTTCCTATTTCAAATCTATAAAACAATGATAATAAAGGAGAAAAATACATATAGAAGGTTTCAGAAGAGTGTGATATCTCCATGGGTGGTGCTGAGTCAAAGTTGCCATGAAGTATAAGATGGCTGAAAATTGGAAAAGCAAAAAAGGGACTACACCACTGGACCCAACTCACTATACAAAAAAATCATATCCAAGAAATGCCTTTTCCTACTACGATGTTTCCAATCTTTATCTTGAATGATAAGGATCTATAAAGGAACTTGGTGAACTTGGTCTTTTCTACTGAGAACGAATCAAAACGGATGGTTCTACTCTGTTTCCCTGTTACTGACCACAATGGTTCTTGCATACTTCAAACAGGTTCCCCAATCTATAAGTATTTCCTGTTACTGACCGGAATGGTTCTTTTATACTTCAACAAGTTCTCCCCAGTCGATAATTAATTCCTGGTCCTTGATACATGTTTGAGGTCTTAATAACCTGTACTTGAGTCAACAAAGAGGAAGTACTTTGTCATGGTGGACCCATATAGCAAGACCTACTCATATTTCACTGAGAGACAGGTTCCCTGTTGGTCCGTGCTTTTTGACAAGCAGCCATGGTGGATCTCTCCATTGTCCGATTTTGCAAGGATGAGAAAGAATAAGTTAATGATGCTTGTGAGGAAATTCTATCCACAACCAGAGATGCACAAATCGAACAGGAGAAACTGTTTGAGAAGACACGTTAAATACTCCTGCAGAGCATCATATTATGTAAAAAAGGTTGATGATAAAGCATAAACATGAGCTGTATATGAATATAATTATCATGAAAGATATTCTTATATCCTAAGAGGTGGTTGGAAGATGATAATTTTTATGGATTTTATCATATTACTAGTTAGCTTAAATACTAATCTGGATGTGTGTGTGTGTGTTGTTATTTGTTGGGAAACCTAATAACATACAAAAATATCATTTCCCGAGAAGAAAATCTGTATTTTATCCTGTTTAGAGTAGTAAAGAACATAATATATTACCATTGACCCTAATCTTCCAAAACAAAAGATATTAGGACCAAAGTCATACTACACAACCAAATGCACATTTTTGTCTACCTTTTTGCAGCACCCATCTCCCCGTCCCTTCCCATACCTTTTCTTCTCTTTACCTCATCATGATGCCCTTCTTCTCTTGCTTCCTATCTTCTATTTCACTGTAGCAGAGCAAGAAGGATTCAAAATGCCCAAAACCTCCATGTCGTTTTTCTGAGGTCCTCACTTTTTGCTGGTTTACAGCATATGATGCCCTATTCTCTTTCTTCCTATCTTCTATTTGACTATTTGACTATTTCACAGTAGCAGAGCAAGAAGGATTCAAAATGCCCAAAACCTTCATAATCTCATCGTTTTTCTGAGGGTTCTTTCTTTTTCCTGGTTTACAGTGTATCCTCGCTATTGATAACCTTCGGAAATGTAAAATGATCATTGTGAATGCGTGTCATGTGCCTTGCTACAGCCGAATCAGTAGATAACTTACTGTTGCAATGCTGCTTAGCTCAAGCTCTGTGGAGGTCTACTCTCCTGTGGTTGGGTATTTCCTGCTAGTCTCTGTTGGCTATTTGAGACTTGGAGAATAGTGGTGCTTTTTTACAAGGGGAAGAATCATTGAAAGGTCTCCTTGGCTGAAATTTGGGTCATCTGGAAAGAAAGGAACTTGAGGTGCTTTGAGTGTTCTTCCTCTACCAAGGACTCTTTGGTGGATAAAGTTCTATGTGGCGTCTTGGCTCTGTATTCTAAGGCATATCAGTAGGTACAATCGTAAGATACCACCAAGAAGTGGCATTCTCTTCCCCTCGGATCCATCGACGTTACCCTATGTGGTCTCCTCTTCTGCCAGGTTTGTTCAAGCTTAATTTTGATGGAAGTGGAGTTGGTAATCCTGGCTTAGCTAGAGTGGAGGTAATTAGAAGACGACAGTAAAACTACACCAATCTTATTCTTCTCTACCCAGTCCAGATCTTGCTTCTTTGTCTTGAGTTTTGATGGGGTTCTAGGCCTTTCTTGTTTTGCTCTGGTTCGTTTGTGGACATGTAGCCTTTTAGCATGGGTCTCTAATGCTGTTTGGCTATTTTTAATAAAATCCACTCACGCATACATGCATGCAAAAAAAGAAAAGAAAAAAAAGAATGAATGATTATCAGCAAAAACTTTAAACGCCATTTAATATCTCCCTTTCTGCTATTACACTTTCAAGCTATTTGGGTTTTTGGATCAACAGAACTATTTGAACTAAGCACATCGTTGAAAATGAACCATCCATTCTATGTAGAGCAGGAGATAAGATGAGTAAGCTGGAGACTGTTTATCACCTCATCTTTTCTGGAAGGAAGAATTTGATCTGATCAATTATTGTAACCAGAGCACAGATATTATCTGTTCCTGAACACAAGTAAGATCTTTTCATGAATCATATTCAATTTCTTGGTTCAGTTCAATTAACCTTGCATTTGAGTGCCACTCGCGCTGTTGCACCCTGCAAATAGAACCAATGAGCCATTGATTATGCTTTTCTTTTTCTTTGTCCCAAGGTTTAATGCTTGTATGCGTCTACCTACAGTAATCTATATACTGGATCAGTTTTCATTGTTATATAATCTCTCTTCAGCAGTCAACTTTGCTAAGTTACAAAAAGAAGCTAGGTAGCTGTAGTGTTTTTGCAAGTGAAGGATATTAGTGTGTCAAGTGGACAGACATTTTTCTCTTCGTTTCAGTGACAGCTACATATGGATCTTTATCCGGTTATGAAGCTGCTAGCTCAGATGCTGGTTGCAGGTTGCTACTGTCATTGTAAGAGGATATTATTTGTGTCTCATGCAATATTAATATTCTAATTTCATTCAGGATTTTTACTTTCCTTCTTCACTTTTAAAGGAAATTATGACTAGCTGTGTGCTCTCTTCTGACTATAAACATGCCAGGTTCAGGTTGGGTCCAGCTTGGTCTGAGTCGTCTGACTGTATTTAGTTTGTCTGGCTCTCCCAGGTTGTAACCTATATAAAATCGTTGAATACTATGATATTAGCTATAAATTATATGCTTCATAGTATTTGGTTCTAAATCAATTCAGACCTTGGGGCTTAGACCACATTCAATTCATTGGGTCAAAAACTGGACTAAGGCGACTCCATAAGTCAAGCGAACTTCCTTAAGATTAGTAACACACATAATAAAATCATGCCTTTTACAAGGTTTACAAGCAAAGGAGTTTTGGGTATTTTCTTTTCGGGTTTGAAAAGGAAGTTCAATCTTGTAATTACAAGTTCCAATCCAATGGAGAGGAAAAGAAGGATGTAACCTGGGTTTCTCTATTAGTCGGACAAATGAGGTTCAATATGGATGGCAGTTATCTAGGTAAACAGGGTCCATCGGGATTGGAGGAACAGTTAAAGAAAAATATTGGGCAATAGATTTGGCTTTTTCAGGGCTTTTTCAGGACTGATTGTAATAGAGATGATTCCCAAAAGGCTGACATTGAAGCAGTTAAAGGAGTAAAATTGTTAACGAATAAACATTCTGTAGGGCTTTGCTTATAGAATCAGATTAACTTAATGCATTAAAGTGGGCACTGGGTAGCTCCCAACCCATAAGGACCACAATGATCAAGGAAAAAAGAATGTAGATTGCTTTGATGAATGTATCTGTAATGACCCAGGTCTGCTCTCCACATGATGTTGTCCACTTTGGCTCGTGGGAGTCCAACCCAATCTTGCCTTACGGTTTTAAAAGGCCTCATCCGGAGTTAAGGTGGGGTCACACACATATATACCCAAGATCAGGACTAGTGTGCTTCCGATGTGGGACTTGTGCACCACTTCATACCCAGTCCTTTAGAGTTTCCCCCGCCTTTACTCTGTAGGCAGATGCTTGCCGAACCCAACGCCCTTCTATAGGGGGGCCACAGGCATGACATACTCCCCCACCGGAAAACAGAGCCGTCCACAGATGTGTCTCCACACCTATTCTACCCCCTGTAGAAGGGCGTTGGGTAAGGCGGCCATCCGCTTAGAGGGTAAAGGCGGCGGAAACTCTAAAGGACTGGGTATGCAGTGGTGCACAAGTCCGAAATCGAAAACACGCTAGTCTTGATCTTGGGTATATATGTGTATGACCCGACATTAACTCCGCATGAGGTCTTTTAAAACCGTGAGGCAAGATTGGGTTGGACTCCCATGAGCCAAAGAGAACAATATCATGTGGAAAGCGGGCCCGGGTCGTTACAGATGATATCAGAGCCGAGGACGGCTTTGTTTTTTGATGGGGGAGTATGTCACGCTTGTGGCTCCCTATAGAAGGGCGTTGGATCCAACAAGGATTGAGTATGCAGTGGTGCATAAGTCCCACATTGGAAACATGCTAGTCCAAATCTTGGGTATATATATGTGTGACCTAGCCCTTAACTCCGCATGAGGCCTTTTAAAACCGTGCAGCAAGATTGGGTTGGAATCCCATGAGCCAAAGCGGACAATATCGTGAGGACAGCAGGCCCTCGTCGTTACAGTATCTATGTTGCAAATTCCAATAGAGAACAAAACAAAGCAGTAGACTCCTCGACAAAAATCAAAGTGATTAGACCCACGTTTGTGGTTGGAAATTCAATCTCTTTGTAACTTTTGTTTTCTTATGATGCTATGGTTAGGGTTCTCTGACTGCATCATTTGCAGTTTTTCTTTTCCAAAAAAAAAAAAAAAAATCTTCATTGTGCCTATAAGCTTTCCAACAGAAGGAATCATCCGTGGACCACAATTTCATGGTAATAGTCTTTGACGGGTAAATTTACCCTTGAAGTCAAGTGCTTCTTAATCTAGACTGATAATAAACCTCCAGAATCTCTCTCCAAGGCTAATGACAGTAAATATGATGATAATGAAAATGTGTTGAAACAATGATTTACTGATGAGTGTTACTACACAGTACATAAATGGTAAAAGAAAACAATTTACTAGATTAAACAAGTAAGAGAGCAGAATAGAAGGAAAAAAAACATATAGCACTACAAGAATGTACATTTTTTTTTATCAGCAGTACTAGAAAGTAGAAACATGATTGAGTACAATAATGAGCAAGTTAAAATGAAACAGCAGAAATGTTCTTCACAGCTAGTAAAGGAACAATCCTTTTTGTACGAAATCATGTGGCCCATCATGCCACACGACCCACATACAGATTAAGCATTAACCTAAACAAAAAGGTATTCTCCCCAATCAAGGTCTTAATCCTAATCCAGAGTTTGGACGGGATCCAACTTCGTATAGTGCCTAGGGCACGCTTGGCATCATTTCTATGATGAATCTAATTCTTTGTTGGGATGAGTTTATGGAGAGAACAGGTTGTGCATGTAATCGAGCTGTGCAGAACTTGTTTGATAATATCACCATCTCCAAGTTGTTCCCCGCACATTCACATCTCCAAGTCACCTATCATTAAAGTTCACTACAATAACTACATTAACACCTTTGCAGGGCCTATGAAAATCTCAGCAGTGTAATGCAGTGAAATCTCAGGAACTTAGATCACAATCCAATTCTGATGGATGGTAGTCAAATTTCCTCCATCCCTAGAATTTTCATCCCCTTTGCATGATCAAAGCCCCAAAATCACATCATCATCAAATAGACCATCAAGAAGGACAATGAGATAGAGATAAAGGGGCGTGAGGGTGATTTCTTTGTGTGAGCAACAGAGAACGAGGGATCAAGAGAGAGAAATGCAGAGTGAGAGATTGTATTGATATCGTCAAGTAAAATCTACGATAGTAAGTGACCTTGTGACAATATCTGGTTCCAAACCCATAGCCACTTAGGACAAAGCTGAAATCAATGCATTACAAGTGACTAAACTTGCCTTCATTCTTATGATTTGCATATTGCATTTGTTAAAATTAATATTGAGGGCATTACAAGTGGCTATGCTTCTCATACTTGTGAATTATTAAAGAAACTACTTTCTCAGATTTGTAATAATTGCTAGCACATGAGAGAGAGAGAGAGAGAGAGAGAGAGAGAGAGAGAGAAGGAGAAAGAGAGTGAGATGAGACATGGAGGGACGAATGGGAGAGATGAACAAAGGCGTTTACATCTTGGAGGCTTCATTTCAGGAATTTTTTTTAATGACGTTCCTAGTTTGTGTTCCATGGAGGCTTCGTTCTGTGTAACATTCTGCAAAGTCGTCTTCTTTCTTTCTTTTTTTTTTTTTTTTATAACAATAGTCACCCAAACGCATTCCATCAGTTTTGTGCCCTTGGGAATCCAGGTACCACCGACGAGAATGATGCCAATCAAGCCCTAAGTATCCCAATCCTAGTTGTAGGTGTGGAGTATCCAGTGGACTGGTCGACTACAAGGAGACTCCTAGGGATTGTTATTTAAAGATAGATTGGAGCCCTAGCTCGATCATCCAGCAGCTCTGAAAGCACTCAGGAGATTCTCGCATTCACAACCATCTGGAACAAACAAAGTTGCAAGCCATAGAACTAACGACAGCTCCTTCTGGGACTAACACGTTTAACTTGTATAAACTAAATATTATTAACTAACAGAACTAGAATCCAATGGATATATTTACCAAATTGAACTAACTTATTGTATAAACTAAAATTATTAACTAACAGAACTAGAATCCAATAAATAATATAACCAAATTGAAGTAATTTACGCTGTCAATTGAATGAATCTTACCACACTAGTTACCAAAAGCCTGTTGAGAGTAATCCAAGACCTTTGGGTGCACCTTGATCTTCCGTGGGCTGAAACCTGACAAGCAGAGGCCATCCAAGCTCCTAACTCGAGAGAGCGCGACATACACCATCCCACAACCAAAGGCCCTGGAAAGATCGGTGTGAAGGCGATCAAGGGTCAATCCCTGGCACTTGTGAATGCTGAGAGCCCATGCCAGTGTAAGAGGAACCTGCCGGCGGGTCGCCACTACCACATCTCCATCCATCACATCCCACGAATCTGGTTCCACCTCTATCTCCAATTTTGAATCGAATTGAACTCTTGGCAGCACCTGCTTCGCGCAGATGCTGGAAAGCACCTTTCTCCTTGATTTAACAAATCCAGTGACAGTTCCAGTTGCACCATTCACCAATCCATTCATTGGATCAAGGTTCTTGAGCAGCATTACGCGTGCGCCCAAAGAGAGTTCTAGCACTTGGGGCGCAATTCCCTGCTTGAGCTGCTTCTTTCCAGACTCTCCCCCCTCATCCTGCGCAATGTAGGTGATAACTTCTCCTCCCAAGCTTCTCAATTTCTCCTCATTCACCCTCCTCACATCTTCATTCCTCGGGTAAAGGCGCGTCACCGTGTTATCTCTCTCTCCAAAATGAGGCTCTACAAAACAGCTATTCAGAAAGCGAAACCAGTCGATATCGCCGCTGCGCCCTTTTCTTATTGCCTGAAGCAATTCGACCAGTCGGGCGTCCGACTGCCGGAAAACATGGGTGAGCTCGACCTGGAGGTGGAAGCTATTGCTCCAGCAATCCGCCTCGAATGCGAATTCCCTATTGGGGTCTGGCGAATTGACGGGCGGGAGCTGGAAGAAGTCGCCGGCGACGACGAGCTGTATCCCGCCCCACAATTTCCGCCCCGGGCGGAGGGAGCGGGCGATGAACTCGAGGCGGTCGAAGAGCTGGCCGTCAATCATGGAGATCTCGTCGACGACGAGGGCCTTGGCGAAGCGCCAGCGCTTGAAGGCGGGTATGTTGCAGCGGACTTTGTGGAGGAGGAGGTCGGGGCTGGAGCCGGTGGCGAGGCCGACTCCGGCAAAGGAGTGGAGGGTGAGGCCGTTGAGGGCGCAGGCGGCGACACCGGTGGAGGCGGTGACGTATACATCGCGGGGAGAGTGGAGGAGGCGGAGGAGGTGGATGATGTGGTGGAGGAGGAAGCTCTTTCCTGTCCCGGCGGAGCCTGTGATGAAGACGGAGCGGCCATCCACCACCGCCTTCAGCACCTCTTTCTGCTTCTCAGTCAGAACCACATCATCTTTACAATCAACAATAGAAGAAGAAGAAGAAGCAGCAGCAGAAGAAGGAGAAGAAGGAGAAGGCTTAGAGGTTTTTGTGAGGTTTTTGGTTTTGGGTTTGTGTTTACGGTTGGAAGTATGGATGTGTAGAAGATGATGAATGTGGGAAAAGTAAGGGCTGGTTTGTGAGAATCTGCAGAGAGAAAATGATGCAGATGGGATTGAGAAGAGTCTCATTGCAGGAAGAAAAAGAAAATGGCTCATTGGTTTTCATTCATTCTCCACATTTCCTGCCACTATCTTCTTCTTCTCTTCCAACAAGTGGGACACCCAATTCAATCATGGATGGAAGAATAATCTAATGAGGATGATGCAGTGATGCAAATCTGATCATCAATTGATTGATATTTGGGCTGCACTACATGAGAGATTTTCCCATCAATCTATCCTATCTATTGACCATAAAGCCTATAAATTTTGATCATCAATAGATTGATATTTGTGTCATTTAGAAAGCCTATAAATACCTTTTTTCCTCTTATTTTTCAACACTCATGTACTCTCTAAGCTCTCTCGCTCTGCTGAATCTGTCTCTCTCTCTCTCTTAAGAACTTCTCTATTAGCCATCTCTCTTTGTTAACGGCATTTATTAATTTAAATTTTGAATTTTATTTAGTAAGAATAAACATAGTAAATCTTTTCCCCTTTCTTATATAAATTATCACAACAAATACATAATATATTATTATTTATTTAGATTTTTTTTGTGAACTTTATTTATTTTTTAAATGACGAGACTATTTAAATCATTCAACATTGACTTCTCTTTAAATGAGAAAGATCCTGAGAAACATAATCAAGATCAGGGGATGGAAGTAGAAAGTCATTTCCACTCTGATGGCCAAAGTTCTTCAACTAGAAAGAAAAGAAAAACGACTTCTGCAGTCTGACAAATTTTTTACAACTCTTGAGATCCCTGATCCTACTGGAGAAATAGTGAAAGGGGTTTTGCAAAGAACTTTATAGATGCAAATTATCAGGTGGCACCGGCCACGTTCTTAATCATGTGAGATTGTGTATACCCAAACAGGCCGGAGGAGATGTCAATCCGGGGGAAAGGGGCGAGACCATCCAAACCCAACTTTTTCAAAGTTCTTCAACCATTGGTTTATGAGTTTTTAAGGATTGCCTCGTTAATGCTAGATACCAACTTTTAAAATTTATTATAATTGATCAATTACCGTTCATTCAAGCTGAAAATCGATCATTTGAAGAATTTTTGTTGCAATCGTTTGCCCCTAGATGGCAAAGGATTTCTACAATCATTGCAGACGTGATGCAATAAAAAATTCCACAAATAAAAAGAGAATTTAAAAGCCACTTTTGAAAACATACCTGCAAATGTGGCATTAACTTCTGATTTATGAATCTTTAAACAAAATATGGGGTGCATTTCAATCACATCACATTATATTGATAATGACTGGATTATGCAAAAGAAAATGATCTTATTTTCTTTACTTGGATTCCAACACACTAGTACTAGGATATGGTCCATTATCTTTGAAAAAAAAAACTAGAGTATAATATTAAAAATAAATTAATTTATGTAACTTTAGAAAATGTAAGCTCCTACAATGTCGCATTAGATATACTAAAATCTGCGCCTCAACTTAATTTAAATGGAGCTATCTTTCACAATAGATGTGCATGTCACATCTTAAATCTTATTTTACAAGAAGGCTTAAAACTTATAAAGTATACCTTAGAACTATTAAATACATTATAGATTATATTTTTTTCATCTCCCATAAGAAAACAACAATAGTCGAAGATATGTGAAAGTTTGAATAAAAGGCCAAGAAAATACAATCAGGTGTAAAGCATTGGTGAAATTTTACTTATAGAGTTTTAAAAGAAGCTTGTGGTTCCAAAAATGCAGTCAATCAATTTTGTGCTTTATATTTAGCACATCATGAAGAAAATTGGTAACTTCTTGAAATAATAAAAGATTTTTTAGAAGTTTTTCATGAAGCAACCTTATTTTTTTCTAGGGTATATTATCATACATCAATTTAAGCTTTGACCTATTTTTATGAAAGTAGTTTTTCTTTTGAAATATTTAAAGATGTGCCGATTTTCAGTTGATGTGTGAAAAAATGGAGGCGAAGTTTTCACAATATTGAAGAATTGCTCCTTTAACATTTTGTTTAGTTGTTGCATTAGACCCTAGGTTGAAATAGAAAATTAAATCAAACTTTGGTAAATGATATTTCTAAAATTAGAACTTATTTAAAACAACTTTATTTGCCCAAATGGGTAGATCTGAAACACCCTTTACCCCTATGGGCCCGCCCCAAATACATAAAGGGAAAAAGAAGGTTATTTGGGGTTCTTATGAAGAGTACTCTAGGAAATGGCTCGCGTCTTCCTGGGGACCCAGTTACGTCGTTAATAAACTAACAATGTACTTACAGATGGGTCCGATTGAAGTCCCGAATGATGACAATGATTTTGATCTTTTGGCTTGGTAGAAAGCATGTGAAAATAAATTTCATGTACTTTTTGCCATAGCTCGTGATATACTAATAATTCCAGTGTTTACAGTTGCATCGGAGCAAGCTTTTAGTGCAAGCGAGCGTCTTATTGACAGCGGGCGGATGATGTTAGCGGAAGAAACGGTAGAGAGGTTCAAGTAGAGAACTGAACACAACACTTGATGGAGGAAGATGAAATAGAAGACGAACTTTCGGCGTTACAGATATCATGGTGTTCAAAGTTTATCAACTTATACTCTTTGTAAGATTTAATGATTTATCATAGTTTATCATGTTGTAACATTATTTCCAAAATATTTTTTTCATTTCTCATAAAGTTGTGATTTTTACTTAGTTGTTTTTTCAGAATGTATTATAGTGATCAAAGTTGTAATTTTTATTTTTTTTCATCTCTCATAAAGTTTGAATTTCATCAAACTTACATTTTTTTTAAAAAAATTGTAACTTAATTTCAAAGAAATACAAACTATTTGATGTCTTTTTTCAATGAATGTTTGTACATTTATTTAAGTTGAATTGTCTATAATAATACTATAATTTGTATTTCTTGAACACCTATTTTATTTTTAGAAATTTTAACTTTTAGGGGGAGGGGGGGGGCACGGAAAATACCGTGCGCCGTGCTGGGTTGAGCCCTATCCGACCTGGGCATAGCACGACACTGCCAGTGAATTCTCACAAGCTTGCACAACATGGCCCAGACAAGCATGTGCCAACACTTAGTTGCACGGTCTAGTTTTTGCCCCTACTATTGGTTAGTCCCTCTTATATTGAATTCATAAAAGATACATTAATGGAATACCAAAAATAAAATTAAATGCATTTTGTAAATGGAAACTTTCTCGTGTATGCGCTCTCATGGTAGTGTGTGCCTCTAGACTCTAGACTCTCATGGTAGTGTGCCGCTAGACTCTAGACATCACCAAAGGTGGGACCCCTAAATTTCATCGGGTCCCACTATGATAATGGCATCAATCCAAATGGACCATATAACATATATTGAAGGAGAAAATAATCCTTTTGAACCTCTAAGAACAACCTCCATCAATAAAAAGCATGAATAAAATATTTAAAAAGTATATATATTTCCTACATTAGGAGCTACTTTTTCTTGTGTAAAAGATATATAAAAAAATATAAAAATATATATTTGTTTTATATAGAAGGGGCTACTAGTTTCTCATACAAAAGTACATGAATAAAATATTGAAAAAGTATATGTTATATTAGGGGCAACTTTCTTTGATAGTAAACACAAATAGCCCATTCTGAATACTCTCTATGAAGATGCTATGGAGCCTATCACTGATCGAGTCTCACTCAATCATCTAATTGAAGAAGCACATCGTTCTCACATATTCAACACATTTTTGTTAAATAGCTTAACTTGCATTCTAAGCAGGTGCTGGTTTTGACTCTTTAAAAGCATGGTTTAAAATCTCAGTTTCGGTCGCGGTATCGGCCGGGCTGAAAAACCGATATGATATCGGTATCAGTAGCGGTTATTGGTCCGTCACAGTCGTCGCGGTGTGAATTTTTTTTAATCAAAAAAATTTGTAAAAATATCCAAAAAATCTAGAATATTAGAAAATATTGGAAAATGATATTATTTTTTCTATTAGTAACAATAATAAATCAAAATATCAGTCACCTTAAGTTATGAGTCATGTCTATTTCGCAGTTCGCTGTCTTCTCTAATATTTCATCTAATGCAAACATTATTTTGGTAAATCTATCATCTACACACTATTAATAAGCCTTTGGTATCATATATACTCTAACAAGTAACAATAATTAGTTTTAGAAAAAATAAAGATTTAATAAAATGATCATTTTTAAAATCCTAAATATATAGATCCAGCATAAAACTATGTAGATCAATCATTTACACACCATACAATGATCATAAATCATTAAAAGAAAATATTTATGATGAAATCCCCAAAAAGTGACATATTATAATTCAGATATTAAAAAATCTGAAAAATAAAAGAATTGAAAAAAAAATTAAAATCATGTGTATTAGTAGATCTATCATCTATACACTATTAAAAAGCCATTATATAGTATTTAGTATTTAGTATCATAAATATTCCAACAATTTTTTTTAAAAGTAGAAGTACTAAAAAAAAAACCATTTTTCTACAACCAAAATCATATATATGAGTAGATCTTGCATGAAAGTGTGTAGATCTAACTTCTAAGTGAAGAACACAACACATGTGACAAACTCAATAATCTTTACATTCATTTCTATGCTTAATTTATCTAAAAATAAAAAATAAAAAAAATACATAACAGTAAAAAATGAGGGAGTTAAGTTGATTTTCTCTTACCAAATAAAATGTTTATTTCAAGAAATAGTGTTGGAGATGAGCTATGGAGTATGGATGGCTGCTGCTGCTCGAAGTAGATGAAAGGAGAGGAGAAGAAGATGGGTAAAAAAGTGAAAAAACTAGGGTTTTTGTCATATACACCATCTCGGCTGATATTTTCAAAATATCAGCCGGGATATCGGTAATACCGATATTTTGTTCAACTCGGCCGAGATGGGCCGAGATTTTGGGGATTTTTTGCCAATCGATATCGATACAATATATCGGCAAAATAGCGGAGCGGTATGGGCCGATACCGGTTCATATCGGCCGATATGAACCAGTATCGGCCGATTTTTTAAACCATGTTAAAAAGAGATGGAGTGACAGTGTAATTTAGAGCAGAGAATTTAGCCAGTACTTCACATCATTATTAGAAAGGAACTTAGAACAAGGATTCAAATGAATCAGGTTCGACCTAGATAAGGGTTGGGACCTACCCAACTTGGTAAAATATTATGGGCCCAAGCTGTATAAGTTATTTCTAAAAGTTCTTAATAGGAAAATATGATTTCAACGAATTAATTACCAACTCATGCTTTAGATCTTTCATTTTTAAATCACTATAGAGTCCTTTTGTACAGTCGTGGCCTTGTAAAGTTACCATCATGACCTTAGGTTGTGAACTTGTGATTGTGATACCGTGATCCCATTCACCCTAATCTAGATGTAGAAACTCTTTCTCCTTATTTTTCATATGTGTTTCATCCGTATCTATTCTTCCTCGGTCTCTAACTTATGTTTCCATTAAAAAAAAACATATTACTTTAGACTTCTTTTTACAGCTATGGGCTTGTAAAGTTACCATTTTGCCCTTAGGTTATGAACTTGTGATATTATGACCCCATCCACTATAACCCAGATATAGAGATTCATTCTCTTTATTTTCTGTACATGTTTCTTCCTTATATTCCATATTCTTCATTGGTCTGGCATTAATTATCAACAGATGCATCAATTTTTTAAAAATCTACTAGAGTCCTTTGTATAACCTAAGGCTTGAAAAGTTACCATTATGCCCTTAGATTGCAATACTATGACTCCATCCACTGTAACATAGACGTAGAAACCCTTTCTCCTTATTTCTTAGTTTTACTTATTCCTTATCTTCCATATTCTTCGTTAGTCTCTATCTTGAGTGGCATTAGTTACCAACTAATGCTTCGGTTTTTTAAATTATTTACTGTAGAGTCCTTTGTATAGCCATGACCTTATAAAGTTACCATCATGTCCTTAGGTTAAGATACTGTGAACTCATCCACCCAGACAAAGAAACCCTTTCTTCCTTATTCCTTCCGATTTTCATCAGACTTTGTCTTCAGTGACATTAATTACCAACTAATGCTTCGGTTTTTTAAAAAAATTACTATAGCATCATTTGCACAATGGTGGGCTTGTAAAGTTACTATTATGTCCGTTGCGATACTGTGACCCCATCCACTGTGACTCGGACATAGAAACCCTTTCTCCTTATTTTATTGTTAATATTTCTTCCTTATCTTCCATATTCTTCATCCGTCTTGACTTTGGTAGCATTAGTTACCAACTAATGCTTTAATATTTTAAAAAATTATTGTAGAGTCTTTTGTACAGTCGTGGGATTGTAAAATTATCATAATGCGCTTGTAAAATTATCATAATGCTCGTAAATTAAGATATTGTGACCCCACCCACTATTACTTGGACATAGAAACCCTTTCTCCTATTTTTTTCTCGTTTGCATTTCTTCCTTCTCTTTCTTATTCTTCATCAATCTCTTTTTGGTGGCCCACCTATTCTTATTCAAATAATTTCATTGCCTTCTTCCTTTCTTTTGGTGATCTGCCGCTCTTTAATTTCTCATTTCAATTCCAACATGAAACGTATGTATTGTATTCGAGTTTAACATATACTGAAAAAAAGGACCTAGTTTCCAATTCAATTTGAAAATAAGCTGTAAAATGCAATAGTATGATTGGAGGAAATGGTCTTCAAAATAAACTTTTTAAATGTACAAGTGGGGCTATTAAATGAAAAATGATTAATGCTGACTAGATCCTCGAATATCAATATAAATTGAACTATATAGGCCTTAAAGCTTATATATATGTAACCCGTGGATCTAATCATCCTTGTTCAAGATCCCTAGATTGGGAACATACAATGGTCCAAATCCGAATATTGAGTATCCGAAAATAGGTTTCATAACCGCTATATTTAGATATGAAGACTTCAGATACTCGAATGGTCACCTATAGATTTGCAGCTTGATGTTTCAGTGTTCATAGATGTGGTATCGAAATCAAGTGAAATTCTCAACTTAGAGAATGTCTATAGGAAGATGTCGCGATCTATCCATAAAAACCATGTGAGACCTGGATAAATGATAAAGAAAGAGATATTTGTAATTGGTTAAACTCATCATCTTGTAATCGTGGTTTTATTATTCTATTTATAATGGGATATTGCAGATTTTGTACAATTAAAGTCTATTTTGTATAGCTATGCAAACTCAACAAGATGGAAAATGTTGTGTTTACAAACAATGAATTGAGAAATCATTGTTGATAGAGGTGATTAAGTAATTGTTGGATTTTTGTGAGATGGTTGAGGAATCTTTGACCTTGGTGGATTGGATTTTACGTGTCCCCTCAATCTAATTTGTCAATTTAAGGCGGTTAGCTTGCCTCGAAGATGAAAGAAATGAGGAACACTAAGTCCTTTTTTTAGTGAAAACATCAGCAATTTGATCTTTAGAGGATATGAATGAACATCCAATTGACAACAAGCCACTTTGTCCTTGTATAAAATGATAGTCCATCACAATGTGTTTTGTGCGAGAATGAAAAATAGGATTGGCAGTGAGATAGATTGTTTCCAAATTATCACACAATAATATTGGAGGATTTGAATGCCACATTTCAATTTATTGAAGTGATTGAATCCATATTATTTCAACAGTAGTGATGGCTAAGCCACGATATTCATATTCTTTATAGGATCGAGAGACCGTATTTTATTTTCTAGCAGTCCATGAGATAAAATTAGGACCAATAGATATACAATAACTACTTGTAGATCGGCAGTCATCGGGGCACACGACCCAATTTGCATAAAAAATGCATTATGCACAAAGAAAGATGAAGCGCAAAATGAATCTGCTTGACGCGATTAATAGCTGGACAATCCACTATTGCAAGCGGTCAGCCAACAGGATGGCGGAACTTTTGGCAAAGTTAGATGCTCCACTAGTAATAAATGTTTCAGCCTTGCTGCCACCCCAAGTGCGGGAAACCTATATGGAGGAGCATGATAGAGCATCTGTGTACACTGGGGCTTTCTTCTATGACCCAAGTGGGGAATCAGACACATCCAGCAATAATAAGAGCAGCAATAATAAGAGCCTCCATCTGTCAGCGTCGAAGGAAATAGGTGCCAGGCGAGTATTGGAAAGGAGTAATAACAACTACCACCTGTTGGAAAACAAGATCTAGATCTATGATCCACAAAACCTTAAACAACCAAGATCCTCCATGTCAAATCATCGGGAGATGTAAAGCGGAAACATACCTTGAGCCATTGTGGAAGTTGTTCGCAGGTTGTTGATCTTCCAATCCAATATGACTACCCAGAGAAACCTTCTTTCTGATGATGGGATGTTAGAGAGAATAGGAACTTACCATATGAATTGGGGACCATAACCCTAATATATAATAATGAGATTATCATAGGTTTTGCTATTTCTAATTTGTCCCCTCATCAAATTAGAATTAGCATTCTGGTATCTACACATTAATCCCATAACAATTATACCCTTAAGCCTTAAAACTTTAAGCCTTAAAACTTTAAGTCTTAATTAGATCACTTCAATTAGGCTTAACCAAAGATAGCATAACACATTTAATATTTACATGTGTGGCCCCACATGATGGAATTTTCCAACAATCTCCCACTGGGCCATATATGTAACTTAACAAATGTGTATGACTGTATGAGCTCCAAAATTTTGCTATCATAATTTTAGGGTATATCAGAACAATCTCGTCCATTGATTATGCCGGCATAGGATCAAAGCGGTTTCCGTCACATTTAACATGACTAAACCCATCAATGGTCACGTACACCAACATAACCAAATGACATAGATCAATCATAGATGCATAGCATGGAAAATACATGCAATGTGATCTATACATGTCTATTTCCAACTGGTCCTACTTTATTCCTTAGTGAGATCAATATTGAATACAATGTAACAGAGTGAAATGAACTGAATACTTTATTTCTGATCAGAAAAATATCCAAATACATAAATGCATAAGTATGTCCAAAATTAAACATAAAGCAATAGAATATAAACTGATACAAACTCCCACTATAGTGTGATATCCTCACACAAAATAACACCCATATGAGCAGTGTGCTCATGAAATATCTTGGGTGGTAATCCCTTTGTAAGCGGATCTGCTATCATGGAGTTTGTCCCAATGTGCTTTATGGATATCTGTCCATCTGGTATTCTCTCATTCACAACGAGGAACTTAATGGCAATATGTTTTGACTTAAATGAGCTCCTATTGTTGTTAGAATATAGTACTGCTGACTTGTTGTCACAATATAGTGTGAGTGGTCTTTCAATACCCTCTAGAACTCGCAGCCCAGTGACAAAATCCCGCAGCCATATACCATGGTTGGATGCCTCATAGCATGCTACAAACTCTGCGGCCATGGTGGAATCAGTTACGAGTGTCTGTTTGGCACTCCTCCAAGAAATAGCTCCACCAGCTAATAGGTAGATGTAGCGTGATGTGGATTTCATACTGTCTTGGCATCCAGCATAATCGGAGTCGGAATACCCTATGATCTCCAACTGATCCGATCTCCTATATGTGAGCATGTGATCTTTTGTTCTCTGTAAATACCTCATAACCCGCTTGGTTGCTTTCCAATAATCCATTCCACGATTACTTAAATATCTGCCTAACATGCCAACAATATACGCAATATCCGGGCGCATACACACCTGAGCATACATTAGACTCCCTACAGCTGATGCATAGGGAATATTTTGCATTTCCATAATTTCAAGGTTAGTTTTGGGCACTGACTAAGACTGAACTTGTCTCCCTTAGCAACATGGGTGTCACCTGGTTTGCAGTCCTACATGCCAAATCTTTTGAGTACTGTATCGATAGAACGTCTTTGTGATAATCCAAGGATACCCCAGGAGCGATCACGTTGTATCCGGATCCCTAATGCAAAGGAGGCGTCACCACGATCTTTCATCTCAAATTTCTTTGATAGAAATCTCTTGGTTTCGTACAACATGCCTATATCATTTGTGGCAAGCAGTATGTCATCGACATACAAAATCAGAAATATGTGCTTACTCCCACTGAATTTGTGATACATATAATTATCAACAGCGTTTGTCTCAAAACCAAATGAGATAATCACTTGATGAAACTTGTGATACCACTGACGAGAAGCTTGCTTGAGTCCATAGATGGACTTTGTCAATTTATAGACCATATTCTTTGGGTCTCCCAACTCAAAGTTTTCTGGTTGTACCATATAAATTGTTTTGTCAATGTCACCATTGAGAAAAGCTGTCTTGACGTCCATCTGATGAAGCTCAAGATCAAAATGTGCAACAAGTGCCATGATTGTCCTAAAAGAGTCTTTCGATGAAACCGGAGAGAAAGTCTCTTTAAAATCAATCCCTTCCTTTTCGGTAAAGCCTTTAGCTACAAGATGAGCCTTATACCTCTCCACATTACCATTCGAATCCCTTTTGATTTTAAAAATCCATTTGCAACCAATGGGCTTCGCACCTTCTGGTAATGGAACAAGTTCCCAAACCTTATTGTCTTGCATAGACTTATACTCCTCATTCATGGCATCAATCCACCTTTGAGAGTTGGAACCTTGCATGGCCTGATGGAAGTTGATTGGATCATTTTTCACCATTCCAATTTCTTCCTCATGTTATTGGAGAAATAAGAAAAAATCGTCCGAAATAGCATTTCTCCTTTCTTTAGTGGATCGCCTTAATGACACTGGTTCTTGAGGTTGTCGAGTTTGTTCCTCAGGAACAATCATGACCTCATCTTGAATAGGAGTTTGATTAACATTGTCTGGCTGAGGATCCGGATTCACTTCTTGATCAATGACAGGCATAGAAATCGGCATATTGTCAATAGCGATAGTGGGAATCGAAACCGATTCTTCCTCAAAGACAATGTCTCTAACCTTATTTCGTCTCTAACCTTATTTCTCCCCCCAAACTCAACATCCTAAAAAAATATTGCAGTTCCCGTCTCAAAAATTGACTTAAGTGTGGGATTATAAAACTTATAGCCCCTAGATTGCTCATAGTAGCCAATGAAGTAGCTGCTCACAGTTTTGGAGTCCAATTTCTTTTCATGTGGCCTGTAAGGCCTTGCCTCAGCAGGACATCCCTAAATGTGAAAATGCTTTAGACTAGGCTTTCTGTCTGTCCAAAGCTCATAAGGTGTTTTTGCAGCTGCTTTAGTTGGCACTCTATTCAGAATATAAGCTGCTGTTTTGATTGCTTCTCCCTAGAGTGACTCTGGTAAAGAAGAATGACTAATCATACTCCTTACCATATCCTTAAGAGTCTGGTTTCGCCTTTCAGCAACACCATTCATGTTAGGTGACCCTGGCATGGTGTACTGTGGGACGATTCCACATTCCTCTAGGAATTTAGCTAACGGTCCTGGACGTTGTTCACCTGATCCGTCATATCTGCCGTAGTATTCACCACCACGGTCAGACCTGACACACTTTATTCTTTTATTGAGTTGGTTCTCAACTTCAGCTTTAGATGTTTTGAACACGTCCAAAGATTATGATTTCTCATGAATGAGAAATAAGTACCCATAGCGAGAGTAATCGTCTATGAATGATATGAAATACTGTTGGCCATTGCAGAAAGCCGTAGGGAATGGTCCATAGATATCTGTGTGTATCAATTCTAAAACGTCTGTAGTTCTATTGGCACCTAATTTCTTTATTTTGGTTTGTTTTCCTTTGATGCAAGCAATACAAATATCAAAGTCTGTAAAGTCAAGGGAATCTAAAATTCCATCAGACACAAGTCGCTCAACTCTGGTTTTAGAGATGTGACCTAAGCGTTTGTGCCATAATGTAGCTGAATTTTCTTTACTCAATTTGCGTTTAGTATCGCGTGATTCCACATGCAAGGATTCATTATAAGAAACGATTGTATCAAGCAAATATAAGTTGTCATAAACACATAGAGAACCAGTTCCAACAACAATTGAATTTATAGATAAACTGAATTGATTGTTTCCAAATGAACAAAAATAACCAAACTTGTCCAATAAAGAAACTGAAACCTAATTTCGTCTAAAAGACGGTACAATAAAAGTATCTACTAAATCTAAATAATAATCAGTTTTTAATAACAACATAAAATGCCCTATTGCCTCTACTTCTACCGAATTGCCATCGCCTACAAAGATGTGTCTTTCAGCATCACTTGGCTTTCGGCAGCTCAGGCAACCCTGCATAGATACACTGATGTGAGTAGTAGCACGAGAATCTAACTACCACGTATTTCTAAGTACTGAAGCTAAATTTACCTCAGAATAGACCAAAGTAAGAAATGTACCTTTCTTTGCATGCCAAGCGTGATATTTGGTACAGTCCTTCTTCACATGTCCAGGCTTGTTGCAAAAGAAACAACCCTCATTTGTTTGCTGTTGTTTCTTTTGGGATGGACCCTTAGCAGCGTCATTATTCTTCATCTTTTTGCCCTTATCCTTAGAGGTGCTAGCCAAATGAGCACTTTCTGTCCTGTCTTGCTTCAATCTCTCTTCCTCTTGCACACAGTAAGAAATGAGCTCATTAAGAGTCCATTTCTCCTTTTGACAGTTGTAACTGACCTTAAATTGACTGTATTGTGTAGGAAGTGATATTAATGCCAAATGCACGAGCAAGTCGTCAGACAGCTCGAGCTTCAGTGCGTTAAGCTTAGAAGCAAGATGAGACATATCCATACTGTTCTCCTGTATGTTCCCCTTGCCATTGTACTTCATAGAAATCAAGCTTTGCAAAAGCATGCTTGATTCTGCCTTATCGTTTTTCACAAAACGCTTTTCAATCTCGGCTAGGAATTCTTTTGTTGTGGTTAATTTGTCAGATACCGCACCCCTAAAAGCCTCCGGAATGCCGCGCTTGATGATCATAAGACTCATGCGATTTGAGCGATCCCACTTCTCAAAGTTCTTTTTGTCATCAGGAGAACTTGCATCCGTAAGAGAAGCATGTTGCTCAATCTGTAGTGCAAGGTCTAGATTCATGCAGCCAAGAATAATTTCTATGTTCTCTTTCCAATCCTTAAAGTTAGTCCTATTAAGCACAGATATTGAGTTGATATTAGCAGATATAGTAGAAACAGTAGCTGTAAAGAGAACAAAAAACAAACAGACAAACATGCTCATATTATTAACCAAATATAATAATCAACAAATTCAAACAATGGTAAGTCTCATCTCAAGATACCTAGCACAACATTAATATCAAGTCTTTGGACAGTAATATTAATTGTAAATGATACTCTTGTTGTAGTGATCAAACATTGATAATAATTTATGTCAAATAATAAATCTATCTTTGGATCGACGTATTATTTATATGTAAAACCTTATAATCGTTACATGTTTACCACCATAGGTGTGTATGCAATTCGGCCAAGTATTAACCTTCCTTTGGACTGACTGAGACCCGCATAAATTTACAAACACACAAACATCCAATATTCCTCACGAATAATCTACACAAGAGAGGTCACTTTGGTGACATCTTGTTTCAATTAGCCAATTTAGAATAATGGACTATTTTATGTAACCATAAAAGATATACCATAAATTATTTGAATGTGTTTTATAAAAAATCTTAGGTTTTGTTGCGTCGCCGCCCAAATCTCACGCCGTTTTTTTTTTTAAAATACATAAAGTAATAAAATAAAAAATAAATAAAACGATGAATGGCGGCGCAAAACCCAACGAACCAAAAAAAAACATCAAACATATATTAAAACCCATCGATCTTGATCAGATCTTAATCCATTGTTGTGCACTTATTCCGAGGCCATAGATAAAACAATGAAATCCATAATCGTGTTTTCTTGACATAGATACAGGTTATGCGCATTCCCGAGGCAAAAGAAAATCAACAACAGATTGTTAATGATGCACGTAGATCAATGTTAAACAATATATTACAAAAGCCATTAATGAAACATATCAGATCTTGGAAAAACAAAAGCAAAAGCAAAGTACTTGCACATGTCCCAAGACGAAAACAAGTCAATGGAATACTCATATTGATAGAAGATGTCCTTCGTTGGAACAGAAGTGAAAAAGAAATAGAAAAACAAAAGCATTGCACATGTCCCGAGATCTAGAGTTTGCACATGTCACGATGCATAAGGAAATTAATAGAAAACTCATATTGAAATCTGTAGCGCTTGATCAGGATTGGAAATACAAGTGCAACAAGTAAACAAATCACACGATGGAAAGGACTTACGTGTCCCGAGGCGATGGCTCAAGATTTGATCCAGGAAACAAATCAACAACATAATACGAGATCCATCGTGCGATTGAAAAACAAAAAAACAAATTCGTTTCCCAATGAATAGACGATCAATAGAGTGATTTATTTCTAGATTAGAAAGACAACACTTGATTCCCAATGGCTTAACATGGAGAGGCTCTGATACCACTTGTTGGAAAACAAGATCTAGAGCTATGATCCATAAAACCTTAAACAACCAATATCCTCCATGTCAAATCATCGGGAGATGTAAAGCGGAAACATACCTTGATCCATTGTGGAAGTTGTTCGCAGGTTGTTGATCTTCTAATCCAACAATATGGCTACCTAGAGAAACCTTCTTTCTGATGATGGGATGTCAGAGAGAATATGAACTTACCATATGAATTGGGGACCATAACCCTAATATATAATAATGAGATTATCATAGGTTTTGCTATTTCTAATTTGTCCCCTCATCAAATTAGAATTAGCATTCTGGTATATACACATTAATCCCATGACAATTATACCCTTAAGCCTTAAAACTTTAAGTCTTAATTAGATCACTTTAATTAGGCTTAACCAAAGATAGCATAACACATTTAATATTTACATGTGTGGCCCCACATGATGGGATTTTCCAACACCACCATCCTAATGCTCATGGATAACTGCCTAGCCACTGCGAAGTTTAGAGCGTTGTGTTTGTTTAGACTTAGGACAGATAGCAAATAGTGTGAGATACAACCTCATATTGAGTTACTAGATGTAAGAGGCTAGTATCATCTACATGGTTTTGTACTAGCAACTACTATCGAAATAAATCCTCTTTAGCTAAAAAAAGAAGGAGGATGAAGCCCAAATTTGGAGACACTGTATTTTTGAGATTCTGTAACCCCATCCATTGAAATATAAATTTTTCCACCTAATTTTTCATTCGTATTTCTTTCTTATCTTCCTTATTCTTCATCAGTCTCTGACTTTAGTAGCATTAGTTACCAACTAATGCTTTGGTTTTTTTAAAATTTTTTATTGTAGAGTCCTTTGTACATTCGTGGGCTTGTAAAATTATCATAATGCCCGTAAATTGAGATATTGTAACCCCATCCACTATTACTCAGACATAGAAACCCTTTCTCCATGTTTTTCTCGTCTGTGTTTCTTCCTTATCTTCTTTATTCTTCATCGGTCCTCTTTGTTGGCCCACCTATTCTTATTCTCAAATTACTTCATTGTCTTCTTCCTTTCTTTTGGTGATCTACTGCTCTTTCATTTCTCATTTCAATTCCAACATGGAACGCATGTATTGTATTCGGATTTAGCATCAACTGAAAAAAAGGACCTAGTTCCCAATTCAAATTGGAAATAAGATGTGAAACACAATAGTATGATTGGAGAAAATGGTCTTCAAAATAAACTTTTTAAATGTACAAGTGGGGCTATTAAATAAAAATTTATTAATGCCGCGTAGATCTTCAAATATCAATATAAATCGATTTTTTTTTTCCAGAAAAGAGGGATTTCATTAAAAAAAAAAACAAGATAACCAGAAGACAAGAAGAAAAACAAAAAAAGAGAGAACTCTACTCGACTAACAGAACTAAAACAAGACACAAACCAACAACTATTAAACTCATAAATGCCTATTGCAACCACTACCAAAACAAGGAAAGGCCAAAAAACACTACAGAAAGTGCCTTTCCAAGATACACCCTGATCCACTAACCATTGAAACCTGGTCGGATTCCGAGAGTTTAGAAAGATGCCTAATACAATCAGCTGGAATAGAGGATAGAAAGTATGAGCACATTCACTGCCAACTCAAAACATACTACAATAAGTCATGACAACCTAGAGATGCTGCATGTACTGCTCATGAATGCCAGGTGGGAGTGTTGGTTGGAATAGGGCTGGCTTTGGTATCTCTAACTTTGATAGCATATATGCTAACCCTGTTAATTGTTCTTTTGCAAAATCCTGCTTCCCACCAATTGAACTTTATAAGAGCTTAATGGACTTTCTTCTAGCTGATCATACAAGACCAGGATAGGTTACCATATTTCTGTAAGCAATTATATAGCCCTTGAAGCTTCTATATGTTTAACATGTGGATTTAATAATTCTCGTTCAAGATCCCCGGGTTGAGAACATACAATGATCTGAATCCAAATATTCCGTATTCAGAAATAGGTTTCATAACCGCTCTATTTAGATATGGAGACTTTAGATACTCGAATGATCATATATCGATTTACAGCCCTATATTTCGATGTTCTTAGATGTGGTATCAAAATCAAGTGAAATCTTCACCTCAACAAACGTCTAAGGAAGATGTAGTGATCATCTATTCGTAAAAAGTGTGTGGGGACTTGGAACCTCTTGAATTCATAATACAATATCCACATGTATGGAGAATTTTCTCCTATGGCATTCTCGCATACAAATGTCCGCATTGTCGCAATCGACGTTGTGAATTTAAGAAGGGCCTCTAGGAAAATTCAAGAGGCCCATGTGTGAATATTCCCCTAGGATAAAATTCCACTAAAGGGAATGGAGAGGCCACACATAAAATATATCAATGTACATGTATTATGAAAATCTCACATATGAGAACATCCATTCTGGACATTAGAGAGGTGGGTCTCCATAAAAAAAAAAAAAGGGGACCCCTTTAAATTTCAGGGCATCCACTGTGATCATGATGCAGATCTTTGCATGTGAAAATGCCTATAGGTGAAATTTTCTGCTTCGAAAATGTCCACATATAGACGTCTTGATCTAGATGTTAGAGAGATGGGGTAATTGTAAAAAAGGCTGAAACCATTGTAAAATTGCACCCACCTTTGTCTCCATTGGATGTTGGAGTGTATGCCGGAGAAAGTTCCCCCAAGTGCCAAAATACACAATGACCTCAAAAAATGACCATGCTCTATTATGAACGGATTGCTCATGCAATCCAACTTTTATGGGGTGCAGTGGGGCTCGCTTCTGATAAATATAGTTCCTTTGATACTCTTCTCATCCTATAATCCGGCGTTAAGATCAATTTGACACTTATTGAACCTTCACTCATCGTTGAATTAAATCTAAAAAATATTTACAATTAAGATGTTAATAATTTTTACTGATGTTAAATCAATTGATCAAGGTAATCTATTAAGTTTTATTTTTATTTATTTTTTCCGCTTCCTCTTATCCATAAGGAGACGTATTTATATGCCCTCCCATGTGATGAACTACAATATTTTTTTTATCAATATGCAGTCTAACCCAAATTCATGGGAGAGAAACCCTAGCTGTTTCAAAGTGATCCCTCAATGAAATGACCCTTTTCTCTAATCATCCATCAAACATGGCCCACAAGGCCACAATGCATATTATATTATCCTCCTGCCTAACTACTACTATATACAACATTCTTTCTTCTTAAAAAAGTGCATCTTCATTCCCAAAATTCGAATGAATGCCCGTATCCTAGCCGTCCACCATGTATTTCCATCACCATCCCCAGATCACGAGATCCAACGGTCCACACGCAGCTGGGCCCACTCCCTCTCATCATGCTCAAGCATGGCCCACATCCTCCAGATCCACGCCCGTGCCATCAAGCTCGGGCTGGCCGAGGACTCCTTCCTCTGGAACACCATGATCCGAGCCCTCGCACGCACCGAAGTACCCGAGCAAGCCCTCCACCTGTTTGACGAAATGCTCCAACAAGCCTCCGTCCCTCCCGACAAGTTTACCTTCCCCTTCGCTCTCTCGGCGTGCGCACGCCTCCGCGCGCTCGACGAAGGCTCGCAGCTCCACTCTCTCGCGCTCCGGTCCGGCCTCACCTTCGATCCCGTCCTCCAGAACGCCCTCATTCACATGTACGCGCAGAGCGGGTGTCTCCACTCTGCCCAACAGGTGTTCGACAGAAACCCCAAGAGAGATGTTGTCTCTTGGAACTCGTTGATTGGTGGGTACTTGAAGCAGGGGCGTGTCGACGAAGCGAGTCGGCTTTTCTCTGCGATGCCCCACCAGAGGACCGCCTTCTCTTGGAATGTTATGATCTCTGGGTGCACCCGGGCCGGGCGGCCTGAACTTGCGCTTTCGCTTATCCATCATTTGGACCCTGAATTCAATTGGAGCGACTCGGCCATTCCGCTCACCAGTTTGATAAAAATGTATGCGGAGAGCGGGGAGGTTGATGCTGCCCGTCAGGTGTTTGATTGTATTCGCGAGAGAGATGTTGTGTGTTGGAGTGCGATGATATCGGGGTATGTGCGATGTGGGCGTCATGTGGATGGGTTGAGACTGTTTAGAGATATGCTGAGCGATGCTGAATTGGTAAGGCCTGATGAGGTGATGATGGTTACTGTTGTCTCGGCGTGCGCCCACTTGGGTGCTCTTGATCAAGGCAGGTGGGTGCATGCGTTTATACGGAAGAACATGCCGTCTATGAGATTTGAAGGTGAGCTCGGTTGTGCTCTTATAGACATGTATTCGAAATGTGGAAGTGTCGAAGATGCACTTGCGGTCTTGAATGAGATGTCAGTGACGGATATTATGGTGTGGAACTCCATCATCTGTGGCCTAGGCATTAATGGCCGTGGAAAGGATGCGCTTAGGTACTTTGAAGAGATGCTGGAGTCTGGTATCAGGCCTGATGGAGTTACCTTTGTTGGCATTTTGAATGCCTGTTCTCATGCGGGGCTGTTGGACGAGGGGCAAAGATGTTTTCAGCTCATGACATCTTATGCAATTGAACCTGATATTAAGCACTATGGATGTATGATAGACCTCCTTGGACGGGCAGGGCTTGTAGATGAAGCCACAACACTGGTTCGGAGTATGCCTATGAAGCCTAATGTTGAAATATGGGGTGCTTTACTTGGGGCATGCCGAAGACATGGAAATGTTACAATAGCTGAATGGGCAGCAAGGAATCTCATTGAATTGGATCCTGATCATAGCTCCTGTCATGTGCTTCTATCGAATGTTTATGCTGCAGCGGGGCAATGGGACAAGGCAAGGGATGTGAGGAAAATGATGAAGGCTAAAGGGGTGGAAAGAGTCCCTGGATGCAGTTTGATTGAATCCAAGGGCAATGTATATGAGTTTGTAGTGGGAGATATATCCCATCCACGAGCCGAAGAGATATATTCCAAGTTGCAAGAGATGATTGAACGTCTAAAGATGGCCAATCATGTATCAGACACATCGCAGGTCCTATTTGATGTCGAAGAAGAGGAAAAAGAAGCTGCACTTGGTTATCATAGTGAAAAGTTGGCTCTTGCTCTTGGGCTCATTGATACAAGTCCAAGGGATACCATACGCATTGTGAAAAACCTGCGTGTTTGCGGGGATTGCCACTCTGCCATGAAACTTGTATCTCTTATTTATGACCGGGATATCATCTTAAGGGACCGCCATCGCTTCCACCATTTCAAGGAGGGATCCTGCTCTTGTGTGGATTATTGGTAAAAGATGGATGATATACTATATGCAATCACTTCAATGGATTGTAAGAGTGTTCTAATGTTTAGAACAGCTAGACAATTAAATGTGTGAGTAGTCACTTGTTAGCTTGGGATTAAGAAAGACGTACCAATGTTGCAACAGCTGAATGGACCCACACAGGTCATCTGAGGATGAAGCAAGTATTTGTTACTTGCAGACCAGCCATTTTGAGTCAGTTCAATGCATCAATATTGTGGCCACTTGATTTAAGACTCTTATAAATTTGAAAACCATATGCAACTGATCACAACATCCCAAATCGAGTTGTAGTCAACGATACAAGATGTGAAGATCCTTTGGTAATTTGCCATGTATGGAATCCTTTTGCATTTTATTGGTTGGCACCATTAAGATACTCCTAGCAGGACAAACTCATCTTTGATATTTCTTTGGTTCTTGTTGATAACAAGTTGATAAACGATGGATGCAACTCTGCAGTGGGATAAAACTTTTTCTCTTGAGGAAATTGAAAGTCTTCCACATTTCAATTGCTCACAAGCCATTTTACCTCTTGGGTTCCATCTGTTTTAACTGTTGGAATAAGTTGCCAAGAGGATATTGTTGAATGGTTTGTGGCGTCTTGTAGCATGTGCACTGAACCATACAAAGACACCGGGCTAAAAACACGATAACAGAAGGTTGGCTACTGGATGAGTGATAATGGTGAATTTGTTGGAAGAGTGATGCACATGGATGAATTAATGATGGCCCTTAAGATAAATGTATTTTCATGTTACCCTTTCATCTTATATATAAAGGAGAACCATGGGTAAGTTTTAATGAATTCCATTCCATCCTTTTGGTTTCCTGTAGTCCATTACTTTTGTTTCTGGCATTGGACATTTTGGCTTGTTGTTTTCTGGTGTGTGAACCAGTAAAAAACACTGTAATGTGTATCCTGGGGTTAGACTTTCCATGAGTCCAGTTGCATTTAGTGGGGAAGTCAGTGGGTACCTTGCTTACATTGCTTTTTTTTTTTTTTCACACCAAGATCCAAGGAGTAGGCCCTGCTGTAAATGGGCTATATGAGCAAATTACCACTCTCTCATTGACCTTAACTATTCAACTGAAACCATAAAACTGCAAATGGTTCATATCCAAGTTCCCTTCAATGATTACCGTTACAATGCTTATAGCCTAACCATTGTAAGGCACCTCTTTAACAACATTGACCACCTAATACACGTGGCCCAACTTTGGAACCATCTTTTGGTGAACATAATTTTGTCCTTTTTTTCCGCAAAGTCTAGCTACTGGTCAGGAGTGATATAAGATCCAAGGATCAATCCTGAGCGTCTGTGTGATACTAAGGTGCTGACACCACTCAACCATGAATGTGTTGGCAACCTAATTTTTCCCTTTTTAATATAATGTTATATTCTTTATTTGCTAGCACGTTGAATACATGATGATGATTGAATATATGTTTAATATTGATCAGTTCTGATGACTTCACTTTATATATTCTCTTGTTCTTAATACTAGCATAGGTAAATATGTCCCAGAAGTTGATTTTGAATAATCTTCACCATCGTGGCTGTGCAAAGAAGGCAAGCATTCTCATTCTCAAGTGGACTCTGCTGAAACTGGAGCAAGAGAAGGAATTGTGGGGGATGACAGACACCAATATGCTCCTGCACCTGATGATATTATAAAGTTGTGTCCAGGGAGAAAGGGAGTACCATTCGCGGGGGTGTTGAGGGGCAACAAAGTTAACCAAAGGTCAGGATCAGAAAGACTGTAGAAGGATGGTGAGAGGCGCATGTTGTAACCGTCTCAAACACCACTCCAATAGGAGCTCCTAAAGAAAGCTGCTCATTACGCATGAGAAACTTTTGTGGTCCTACAGCTTCAGGGAAGGCAAGCAATTTGTTCGTGGTGTTACTGTTATCTTCATTTGAATTAATACTTACAGGTGATGTCTGCATTTTGGGGATGAATTTTGTATGCACTTTTGACATGGATGATTTCAAGCTGATGCCCAAACTTCCTTGCCTGTTTGGTAATTCTACTTGTAAAGTCAAGTAGAGTGAAGTCAAGTTCACTTTAAAAGTAAAATGCCAAACGGGCCCTTAAGAACCAATCAAAGCAATAGATGAGTAGCTGGAATTATGAGATGTCACAGATATAGAGAAGAGAAAAGGAAAATGTTCCATCTGGAAATCAAAGATCCCACCCTGCATCCAAACTTGAGGAGAACATCAAGTGGGAGAATGATTGTCCATATGGTTTGCTGTTCCTTCATTTATTTCTTCTTAAAGAAAACAGTACTTGCTTTTAAGATTAGAGTTGGTGCTATTGTAGAGAGAAATAAACAAGGCTAGAAAGCAGAATCGCCTCTCAACTTGCTCTAGAAGGTGCAGAAGCAGATGATTCACCCCTCGAAGGACATTGGGCTGCATAGTAGGCCGGTAAGAGGTGTTACTTGAGCTCAGTTGGGTATCTTTGTTTGAGCCATCCAGAATAGAGCAATCAAAAAATGAGGTCAAAGCTCTTATTTTCACAAGCCCAGAATTCGGGCAGTTCATTTTAAGAGGATTACGAGGACATTCGGAGAAGTAAAGGTTGGAAATAGAGATGCCAAACATAGGCTTAAAAGTATTACGAGGACGGGCTTTCCCACAAGTTCACCTGTTGCAATAGTGGAAAACCAGTGTGTTTAAGACAATACCAGTCTTTAGAAAAAAGAAGACGACAATACCAGTCTTGACTTTTTCTTTCTCAATATTTGGTCTTTCTGAGAATCAGTTCCTCTTCCTCATCTAAAGTGTTTCTATGTTAAACATATGTGGAATACTAAAGATCAAGCCTTCCTAGACTTTGGCTTTCTGTTTGTTTTATTTGTGATGTTCTGTCATCTTTAATAAAATTAGCATGTTACTGATCAAAGAAAAAGAAAACTTCAAGCAAGCCTTCCTACGCTTTGGCTTTCCGTTTGTTTCATCTGTGATGTTTGTTTTTCCAATCTTTTTGTCCTGGCAAAATTTTAAATAAGCCATTAAGTTTTTGCCTTAATTTCAAAATAGGATGCATTTCCAAAACTTTTCAAATTAGGACTTAAGTTTTCTATTAAAGACACCCTTCCATTTAAAGGTAATTTCCGATGACTTTTTCTTTAATTTTTTTTAAATATCTAAATTACCCTTTATTTAAAGTCATGGCATGCTTTTGTCAGCCACTATATGTCGCCAATCGCGGTGAGGATGCTAGTTGTTGGCAATCACTACGAGGACGTCGGAGAAGGAAAGGGGAGAACTTAATTGAAAATACCTTTAAATGACCAATTTTCCTTAATTGAAAACTTATTGAAAAACTTATCCCTTCATTTGAAAAATCTTGAAACCCATGTCCTTTTTTTGAAATAAAGCAAAAATTGAAGGCTTTTATTTGAAAATTTTCCTAAAACCTAATATTTGCCTCAGAAGAGTTGCAGTTTAAATACTTCCGGAGACGATATTGCATGACCCTATCGCATTTACAGTTTTATTGGAAATACTTAAACCGATAACGGGTGAATGTCATGTCTAACGACCACATCACCAGTAATATCCAAAAGAAAAAAAAAAAAAAAAACTGCAAGCAACCGACCATGAACAGTTGCTGATTAATAAGGTTGTTGTTAGTTGATCCCAGCAATTAGGGCCAGACCTTGACTAAGACCAAGGGGAACTAGGTTAAGGTTGCATTATTTTTTCCTAGCCTGTACCCATCGCGGCTAGGTCTGTATTACTATTGGGCCCAAAGTATTTGTCATTTTTAAAGTGCTAATCATGGGTCGATTGTAAGTTGCTGGTTACTTGATGACATGGGTACAGTTGGGCTGTTCCATCCCAAAACCTAACCCGATAATGGCCTACATTGGGCTCGATTTGTGCTGTGTTTCAAGCCCGTGGGCTGGAGTTGGGCCTAACTCTCCGGACCGATTGTTAAATGAGCTGCATATGATCTTATGTATTCTTAAAAGCCCAGCCTGATTTTTAACACAATGTAGTATGCACCCTCACATGCAAGGAGTCAAACTCGCACATGCAAGGAGTGGGGGGAGACCAAAGTTGATCCCCGGCCACAATCCTGAATTTGATTATTAAAACCTTGCTTGGAACCATGCTGATGGGTGTTCTATTTCTTGCAATCAAAGGCGTCATTGGAGCCCTTGGCTGCATCATGATGATGAATCTAAACCTTACAATAACAAACACCATGCGTATTGATTAATTGGTCCAGTTGGACGGTAGCCTTTGTGAATCAGTTTAACTTTTATGTTGGTGGACCTTTCAATTCTAATCATCATATTTTACTTTAATTATGGAAAAGCTACAGTATTATTTAACCAAACTTAGAGATAATTTATCGAGTAAATTAGCGAAAGGTCCTAAAGTGGAATGTATCCAACCTCTAGTCTACGCAAAAACTCTTTGAGGCCTGTGGTCCACTAGACTATTTGCAGCCATAGGTCCCTACGTCCACATGATCACAATTTTCAAGACTAATTTGCCATTCCAACCGTTTTAGGCATAAAATTTTAAAATTTCAAATTTCAAATCTTGTATTGCTTCTTTTTTAAATTTATTGTGTTTTTTGAAATTATTTCTTTTTTCTAATTTATTTGTGTGTTTTTAGAATTTATTTGAAAATCTCATTAATGAGATTACATTAATCGTGGCCAATTAAATGGTAGTTGACCATTATTAATGAGATATCCCACCAATCATGGGATATATTTAAAGAAAATGGTAAATTAGACATTTCAGGTGGTGGAAAGTGTGAGAGGGACCTTTGACCGCATGACTTTTTTTTGTAGACCGTTTGCAACAAAGTCATGCTTTGAGGGACCTCCGGCGAAAGCCCCCTAATTTCTTTGGTGTTTGCAATGTGGATGTTGCTGAATCTGTAATCTAGAGTTATTCCATTTCAGAATTCGTTCTTAATTTATAATTGGTAGTGTTGCTATTTCAACTTTTTTTGTGTGACACAGGAATTTCTTCAGGAACACATTGCAAACTGGTGTAGCCAACAGTGAAGCCTATTAGACTAGGCTGGGGTGTATAAAAAATTGGCTCCATAAGACATTTCAAGTCACCTGGTTCAATGTGATAAAAACTAAAGGTCAGAGTGAAATTATTTTGCATCTACATGTTTGAAATCTCCCATGGAGCTGATTTTGGTTACATCAGTGTCACATTATGATTTTGGTTTTGAGTTTTGACTGCAAAATGAAATAATAGTGTATATTGGCCATTTGGGTCTCCATTGACCTCATTTGAGATTGTATGTATCTGTCATATTGATATGGGTGATGACAGTGAAAATTGGGTGTCACATTAATCTTGTGTTGATTTCTTCCCAATGGAAAGCTTGTGAGCCCCACCACTTTATTTTTGTGAGAACTGACTACTCCTGCATTCAGTTCCATGCCATGTTAGTCTGCCACATTAGATGATCTAGTGCTCACTCCATTAAAAAAGAAAGGGCCGATGTGACATTGACAGTCTATGATTGATCAACAAAATTTGCTGCGAATCCTAGAATATTAAAATCCAGTTACAAATAAAGCTCACCATTTGGAACATAACCTAGTGTTATATATATATATATATATATGATTGATTGCATAAGTTGATTTTGATAGATGCCTAATTAGTGAGGAAAAAGAAGCAACTTCGAAGAACTTTGGTTCATAAAGTCAAACTCTTCTATTTTTTTTGTTTAGGAGCTCACCAATGATCAATCCAAATATTCTGAAACAACAAATACCCATCTAGGTGGGGCCTATTGAATCTTTTGTTTTTCTTCCTAAGCATTTCCAAAATTAGCAAGCCCTCTCACGGTGGGCCCCACCAAGATGCATCTGTTCTGCTCCATCAGAGCCGTCAATTCCTCTCACTCTCCATGAGCCATGAGAAGCTTGTTTCTTGGTTAGTTCATGAAGAGTTGGTATGTTTCCAAGCAGATGAAGTCTCTCTGTCACCTTTCATTTTTCCTTTGAATCGAATCTACTTTAACTTCCTTTTCTTCTTTTTTTTCTGCACAAGTTGAAAGAGATTCCTAAACAGCTGAAATCTACACTTTAAGATTGATAAAGAATTTTAATAAATTCTTACTTCTTCCCCTAACAAAAGAGAACAATCTTAGGTGCCACTCATGTTGGGCCCCACATCATCCATGTCACATCATGATGGATGGGTGGATGGATGGTTGGATGGAAGGGCATTAATCAAGTCATCTCACCTGGGGCCTCCAAAAGAGAGGGTAGAAACTTTTTGTTCCATTAATGGTCCCACTATATAAAAGTTTGTTTATATCAGCTTTCAATTCAACATCAACTACCAGCAAAGTTTCATAAATTTCTTTTAGAAGAAAATGAACTGCAGCTTGTAGTTACTGTCATTGATCAGTTGACTAGAAGGGTACAATAAAAAAATCTTTTTTTAGATCTAAATGCCTTTTTATACCGAGACGAGTGGAAATGTGGAATCTATATATTGGGATTGTTTGTTTGCACTTATTTTTATATGCTTAATATTTATGTATGAATGTAATTGTTTGTGCTTATTTATGCATCACATGTGTACATAAGCATCGAAAATGATGTATAAATGATGCCCTTTGTTGTGAATCATTTATATGTCTGAGGAGGTGGCAAACAGTTGTATATGTAAATTAATAAAAGGCCAAAGAGAATAGA